>VXAD01013335.1:216764-285760 GCA_013399195.1 Dicrurus megarhynchus
CTGCCCCACAGGCCCGGCCCCCCTGAGGGACCCGGCCCCGCCCCACAGACCCGGCCCCGCCCCACAGACCCGGCCCCGCCCCACAGACCCGGCCCTGCTCGGGAAAGCTCGGGGCATTGTAGACAGTCTGGCTGCACATGGTCTTTTACAGGATGGGTAAAGGGGCATCTTTGTTTCAGAAAAGTTTGATGAGATCTCTTCATGAGAACACACAGTTAGATGGACTTTAGTTTTCTACAACTTTCAAATACAAATATAAATACACAATATATGGCTCTGAAGGAGTCGGTGCTTTGCACTCCCAGGGCACGCCACAGAGCCCTTCTGCCTGGGAGAGCTCATACCTGGCAGATCTTTACTGACCACACACCTTAAAACATCTCCCTTTCCCCCAGATATGTGCACACGTATATAAATATACATGCGCCCTAACAAGCTTTTTTCCTATTGCCTTTTTTGAATATTAATGATCAATATTTTTGTCATTATTTTGCTTTTCATTGCCTTTTTAAAGCTGATGTTAAGTAACAAATTAGACTCAAAACCAACCGCAAAGAGCTGTCGCTGGCTGAGGTATTTGATTGAAAATAGCCACAACTATGGCAGCAATACTATTGGTATTGGCATTGAGTTATAAAACCAAGCACATCTCCAGAGGGCTCTACATACTGAATGATCTAAGACTTGTATATCATTTGTCGTGCAGCAAAATACCAGTATAACTCATTCACCATAGACAAGCTAAGGTAGAAAGTGTGAGTCAGTCCCTAAAAGTCCAAATGCGCTCTCATCAGCTGCAGCAAACAGCGGCTGGTGGGTGTGAGTTGTGGCCTTGCCACGCTCCAGGTGCACGGCCACGCTGGGGCATCCCCTGCACTCAGAGTGCCAGAGCAGGCGGGGACGTCCCACCTGAGGCAAGTGAAGTTACCTATAGCACAGCTGAGGTGGGAGGGGTGTGAAGTCATCCTGCAGGACTGCTGGGCAGTGGTGCTGCTGCTCCACAGCCTGAGCTTTGTCACCCTCGCAGCAGTGCAGCCAGCCTGGATTTTGGCTGTGCAGGCACCCACATCAATAATGTTGGAGGAATAGGTATTACTGTAAGTCTTTGATAAATAGCTACTGCAAATAAGGGGCAGATAAGATGCTGTAATAAAAAGACAAATAGGTTACATGAGATAAGCTAGGAAGAAAACAAGTTAGATGGCTTTATAAATCACATCAAGGAGTTATGAGACATACAAGTTTGATCTTTGCTAGAGAGGCTAATGGGGAAGTATGAGCAGTACCTACAGACAGGAGAGCTGGACACTGGTAAATGAGAGATGTTTACAGGATTACAGGAAATTATTATCTTTTTATTATTACACTATTTAGACCTGACAGCTTAGGTAGATTTGAACTCACATCTATCCTGCTTTTATCAATGACTTTAGCTAAAAGAATAGCAAAAATGTATACAAAGGACTTGAGGTCTCCCCAGAAACTGCAAGTGATGTCAGTACTCCTGTGAGCACATCCAGTATTTTGCTGCCCTTTGCTGTTGAAGTGCCATGTGCTTCTTGGTCCCCCTTGGTCTGGGATCACACCTCACACCATCAGGAAGCAGGGTCAGGGATTTCATCCAGTGCCAAGCCAAAGGATGTACTGCACAGCTCCATCCATATGGCAGCAGACTAGAAATCTTAGGAGCATCATTTTTGCAGGGGTATGGGGGCAGGTGAGCCATGAGCCAAGTGGGGGTGTTGTCAGATTTCTGAAAGTCCCTCTGGAGCTGATGTGCTTCATCCTTTTTTATAATCTCCTTGAGCTAAATGACACATTGATAAACTGTCTAGGATAAATAGTGTTTTCCAGACATTACCAGACAGTGGGGACTTTTTCAATGATCCTTTGTCACCGTTTAAGATCAAAAAGGTTTGAAACCAGTGAAATGGGAGGAAGAAAAAGCTTCTTGATATTTCAGTGAGTGTTTAAGTATCCTATTGTTTAGTTAACGTGTTTTGACAGATGTGGTTTCAAGATGCATAAAAGTGTAAAAAACCACTGTTCTATAAACCTCATCAGTCAAGGATTGGAATTTAGATTTACTTCTTACTGAACAGAGCTATTGTGTTCTACCATGGAGCTACTGAAAATGCATAGCCATAACAGCGCTTGGATTTAAAACACAATATACCAGGTGGACTCGCATGGAGTGATCGGAATACTAAGTGTCACTGGTGGTTTGCAATGAGCCTGAGAGATTATTTGTTTTAGGAAGAAAGATGAGTAAGCTTGCTGTAAAAGTGTGAGGAATCTCTGATTGGGATACACATGGTAGACAGGCCAAACATCTTTCACCATGATTAAGCGGTATCAGACACTGAAGTTGGATTGCTTGTTCTGGTGATGCTGTTGCTCCCTGCGTGCCGTGGCAAGTTAATCTGGCTCAGCAGTAGCTGCAGGACGAATTTTGGCATTTGGAGTATGTTTCATCACCTGTTCCCCTTCTCTTATTTCTCTATTTGAAGTAGGGTCTGTGTGTGAGAACAGTCCCTCTGAGCTTTGATCTGCTCAGGGTTTGACCTAACGTCACTGTAATCTCTACCACACAGAACAGAATGCTTTAAAAAAGAGCATGGCACAATCTTCACCAATTTTGAGCTGGGTTTGTACTGCTGTTTGATTTTCACATTCTGCAAGTTTCCACATGACCTGTACCTAGTACCTGCTATGTTAGGGCTTCAGAGGAGAGCGTCGGGGGACCTTGCTGACTACTGAAACTCCAGCTTCTGATCTGGTCTTTGCCTTGCTCTCAGCAAAGCAAAGATGACATGAAAGCATGCCATATAAACATGTCACTTGCATAGGAATTCATCATTTTGGGCCTTTCCCATGCAGTACAGACTTCCTAGCCTACAATGAGGAGAAATGATAACAGCAGTGCTAAACAATAATGTTTGTAAAATGGCAGGTTTTGGCTAACCAATGTTAGCATTCCCAGTGCTGTCTCTCCTCCATGGCAGCAGTATCTTCTGGAAGGTTGGCCAGCCTTGGCTGCAGGGATGTGCCACTGGAATTCACATTTGGCAGAAAACCCTACTGGGAAAAGCAGGCGCAGCTACTGATTTGGATGGAGCTACACTTGTTTACACTTGAACTGAGCTCGATCCCCAACTCTGCAGTAGAATTTAGATTCCTGGTGCTTTGCTGTGTCTGCCATTTGCTCAGGCCACCTACACACAGAGGCAATGCTGCAGCTCCTCAGGATTTACAGCAATCTTGTTCATAAGGGTTTTGTACAGGGCTTGCCTTTTCCCCACCCCCCAAAATGTATTTAAACAAGTTGTAGCACTATGCTCTGCTTTTTTACTGAGCCAGTAACAAAGGAACTAAGCACAACTAGAACAGCAGGAGAAATACAGCAAAGATGTGGGGGACTAAACAATAGGCATCTTCTAATCTTACCAGCAAATTTATTACTGAAATATCTTTACAGAAAGAATTTGAATGGCTCTGATTTTACACAGAGTGACATTAAAAGAAATGCAATAATTTAAGCATTGTAAAATCTCTGTTACTGGACTACTTCAGGCTCTGGCAATAGGCAAGAATACACACTTTCTCTTGTTTGCAAGACTGTTGCAGTGGTTTGGGTATTCCTAGGCTAAAAAGGGAATGGTCCTGATGGATGGAGGCAGGGTTGCCACTGGTGTATTGTAAGTCCTCTCATAGCTGCTAATGAAGAGGTGCTTGCTGTTCTTGTTTGTAACCAAGAAGGATGAGGGCTCCCCAAGGCTCTGATTCTTGTGCTCCTGGCCATCCATAACTCTCGGTGTAGCGGCATGACATGAGCAAGAAAATGAAAAGGAAAAAACATTGGCTGTCTATAAGCATCTTTGAAAAATCGATCCAATAAAATGTTCAATGAATATATTCACAAGTAATCTCTGCAGCTCTATGAGCTGAAAATAAACATGGGAAGGAGGAAGGTCAGTCATTATATACCTTGTTCCAAATAAATCAAATAAGTTGTCAGATCAATTATTTGTCAAATATGAATCGAGCGATTTTTGGTCTCCTCTAGTAGTATGTCAGAGAACTGCATAATTAACATTAGCATGGCTCACCACTGATGTTGACTTGGCCTTGAGGTTCTGTATGTCAAGTTATTAAGCTGCTCAGATTCTTCATGAATTTGTTTGTTTGGTTTGGCTGTGCATTGCTAGACATCCAAATAGATGTATTTCATTGCTGGGTTTGCTCCTGAGGAGTTCAATTTTACCTTCTGTCCTTGGTAGATCCTTCACAGCAAACTGCTGTGAATATCGTCTCATTTGGTTCCATTTACTGTAGCTGATGCCTTGAAGATTTCTGTTCCTTTATCTCCTTGTTACCCTATTTGATTCACTTATTAGCCTGTAAGTGTCCCTGGGAACTTAAAAATCTTGTCTAGATGGACTGGTGGCTCATTATTAATAGAAATAGCTTTTGAGAACTCATTTATATGTTTTGCTGGTAGGTTCTGCCCTATTCTTAAGAGTTCATGTCTGCTCTAATTTGAGAAAAGACTTTGATTCTTAATTTTGTACTCAATACTGGGATGCTAACTGACAGCATCTTTTTGCTTTTCTTCCCATTTTAATATACACAGCATTTAAGGCCAAATCCGGCAAAAGCACTCATTGACTGTCTAACCAATTACTTCAGTTGAAGCTTTGCCAAATGAAGATGAAAGGCTTGGGCCAGTTACCAGTTTCAGTGTTACAGAAATACTGGAAGGCCTCATACTGTATGTCTCATGCCTTAGACAATCATGATGGGGGACAAAAGACTGCCAAAAGGACAAGATACCAGGAAGTTTCACAAGCAGAGGTGGCAAAGAGGCTGCAGGATATGGGAAGGGAGAATACACAGACTTGGGAAGGAAGATCTGAGTACAGAAGTAGAAAGGAGACTTTGAAGAAATGGAAAATCTCTCTAATTCCCAGCACCCACAGTATCATCTTCAGAGGCAGCTTCTCATTTCAGTTGGCTTTCTCAGAACTTAGACTCATGTACATGTAATATTTGATGACTTAGGCAGAAATAGGTCTATTTTCAAAACTGATCTTTGCATTACATATTGAATCCATTATAGATTCTCTTCTACTTTAATGAAAAGCCTGCATGAATGGCTTAAAAAATAGAAAGAACTTATATCATAAATCGGACTGAGGCACTTGCCTGAGACTTAGCATGAATACGTAAAAACTGCCCCAATCAAATAAATGGTAATAGTAGAACTGTTCACATATCTCAGCATAAATAAAAAAAAATGTAAGTGCACTCTGCATTCTGTGGCATTTTGTGCATCTTTGTAAGAGGTAATATTTCCATAGTATTTAAAGGACACATTCTGTCTTTTTATGCAGAGATGCAGTCTGACATGAGAGCAAGTCCTGATTAAGCACAGTACTTGGATCAAGAATTTATGGCTTGTGTTCAAAAAAATTTTTAAAAGTTGTCCTTCTGTGGAAAAGATATGGAACTAAGATGTACATTGAGCTCTCCGTGACTCATAAGCAAATGTATGGAAGTATGTGCTGCAGTGTACTGTATCCTCACAAGGAACTGTTCAAAGGATGCCTCACAACAGTAGAGGGGATAAAAAAGTGGCATAATCCTGTTCTTGGGCAGTTTCTTCACTCCAGACGATGGCTCTACATTGCAGTTCTCAGCCTTGGAAGGGAATGATCGCCAAGCAGAGTGAAATAATTGGGTCAGAACTGTGATTACAATGTAGTTTTGTTTTGCTAGTCAAGCTAGTATTTTACCCCAAAAGATGTAAGAATTTTGGATTGGTAAAAGAAATGAACAGACAGAATGAGAACAGCAAACAAAGTATACTTGGAGCCACTCTATGTGTAATTTTAATGTTTTCTTTTCTTTCCTGGGGTTTGCTGGGCTGTACTAATGTTGCCTTGTTGACACTCCTATAACCAATAGCACATTTTCTGTGCTTGATAAGGGAGCAAGTCTTTTCCACTTACCTGGGAGAACAGCACACTCAAAGTAAAACTATTATTTATTTATAGAACAAATGGGAAGGTACTTAGAAGAGATCAAGTATGTAGAATGAAATGCCAAGGTTTTCTTTTACATCACAGATGGAAGTGATTTGCTGTCATGCCTCGTTTGGAAGATCCTCGTCATTGTGGATGTTCTAACTCATCCATCCCCATGCAGAATATCCAGGCCTCTGTGTGCTGGGTTGTCATGGGTACCCATGTGTATCCATGAACTCTGTTCAGATGGAGCCTAAACAATCACATATCTACACAGAGAAAAATTCTCTTTTCATCAAAAGGGCTGAATTTGGGCTCACACTGCTCTCCGTCTCTCAACAGAAGCTTGTTTACTCAAAAGCAGCAAAATACAAAATGTTTACAAAAACATCAGCATAGCTGCAGCTTTGGAGTGGAGCTGGGGGAAAGGATGTTTTTTACCCAGAGGAGGGGTAGAATGACTGTTTTGGTCTCATGACCTTGGAGAAATGAAGGACCCTTAAAAATTTTTGGGGTTTGGTCCTGCCTCTCGATTACTCCAGCATTTATGGTTGTAGCCAAAGGATTGACTGAGTGCCTACCACCAGCTGCCATCTCCTCTCCCTCTCCTAGGAGCAGTGGAAGCAGCAGATTGGAAGTAAATCACCACAAAATGCAGTATCAAGTAAGGATTCAAGCTTTCTGCCCCCTGTTCCACCTACTCTAGAGATATTTCCCAGCCTGTGGCCCATGGGTTCCCAATTTTGATGGAAAACACAGGCTGATTTTGAAATGTGACAGCGATTCCGAGGGAGGGAGGAGAGACTGCCAGATGGCTCTGCTTTGCACCTTCTTCAGTTTGCAGGATAACACTTTGTGATTTGCCATAAACTTATCATTTTCTTCTGGGCTGTGGAATGAAGCTAAACTTTTGGCCTCTTAGCTCCATCTTTCCACATAAGACCAAAATGATGCAGTATTGGGGAGGGAGGAGGAAGAATATCTGCTCTTGTATGTGCAAAGGGAATAAATGCGGGAAGAGGGGGTGCTGTGGAAGGAAGGAGAAGCAGCTCATGAAGAATATAACTAGCAGAGCTGGAAACACCCCCTCACTGCCCACACTGAGCATCTCATTCCTCTGAGAGTCTGGCTGGAGGTGTCTTAAATCCATGAAACCAGAAGGAACTGTTAATTCACACGATCATAATCTAAGGTGGAATTATAGCCTGAATTGATGAACTTTTGGAGTCATATTACTTGTTATTATACAAATCCAAATGACACTTTCTTTGCTAATTTTCTTTGCTCTCTTCCTGCTGGTGCAGCAGAAATTGGTGAAGCAATTCGACTGGGGCATGGTGGGCCACTAATCTTCACACTGAGCCACAGCAGGATGTGCTGTGCCTTCAGAACTATGTTTCAGTGTCCTCCTTTGTCCTTCTACTGGCCTCTCTTCAGAGCTTCCATGGGGAAAATTTTAACCATGTTTTAATTCACTTTCACACTGTAACTAGTAGGAGTGTGATAATATCACATTACATGATTATTTTTGGTAGTTGCTACCAGGGACTAAAGAGTAACAAGACTATAAATACCCATTGCATGACCTTAATACAATCCTTCTAGTTTATGAAAATGTCAATTTTCTTTTATGATAATTTTAACAAATATAGCACATAGAGCAGAATGGAAGTCAGAAACTTGCAGTTGGGAGCTCTGATTTTTTTAAGTTCAAGAGACAGAAAACTTGTCAATAGGAGGGGTTTGGAGCATGTGTCATGTTTGCAGAGAAACTTTGCATGTAATTTTCATATTCTGATTGAATTCTCAACCAGGCTTTTAAAATTATAGTCCTAGAATTTGCAGTGATGTTTAGTCTCTGCCAGGTTCAAGTCAAGTCATGTGCATGCACTGGGCTGTTTAGCGGGATAGGGTGGCTCTATCATCCAGACACAGAATGAACAGCTTCCTACAGCTGGCCCCCCACCATTTTGTGTCTGTTGCCAACAGAAGTCTTCTTGTGTTACTGGTGGAAGGAGGAGTTCAGCCCAGGAGATGCTCCATGTTGGTCATCAGCTCCATCACTGTCCTGCTGCAACCGAGGAAGGATTCATGGCCCTACACGCCCCTATGCAACCACCCGTTGCGCTTCAAAGCGGTCACCCCAAACCCTACAGGTCCTTGTGTCTCCCTCAGCTGTGCCTTTCCCATTGTTTTGGTGCCTATGCAGCAGCACAACACAGCATGAAGTGTTCTGTAGCCAAGGAGAAAGCTTTTTGCAGAGCCCAGTTTTCTGTCCATCTCCCAAACTCAAGGGTGAGCTGCTCTGTGTGCACATCTCCTTCATCTGTCCCAGTCAGGCAGGTCGGAGCAGAGGCTGGATATTGGCAATGGTACGAGCAGTGAGCTACGCTCAATATTTTGCATATGATCTAGATGCATTTTATAATTAAGTAAAACTGTAAATATCTCCTGGTTTTGCACTCTGAAATCTATGCACCTTTTCAGTACAGTGCTGCCTGCAGTGGCTTCCTTCAGAGCAGATGCCTGTAGCCACTGGCCCTCTGATAGGGCATTAAGTGCACAGAACCTAATACCTGCTATTGTTTCCCAAAGAAGCTGCTTTGTTCAGAGACAGCCCAACTTAGGTTTAGCTATAAATTTACTGTAAATGTGCAAGCAATTTAACTTCTACTCAGAAATGTATCTAAAGCATTAGCTTGCAAACAACTGTACGTACAGAAGTTTGGTTTTCTCAAGAGAGAAATGTGGAAATGTGCTGAGATAAGAATAATTAATTCCTTACTATCTGCTCCTGTTTTAAAAGTTCTTCAATGCTACTGCAATGGCTACAATGACAAATCTGCTTTTGCTACAGAACATATTTAAATGGAAATAAAGATAGCTACAAGTATATGTACTGTGCTGCACATGTGAGCTCTGGTCAGGATAATAGCTTTAATATAAGAATTCATACTTTTACGATAGCACCTGCTGTATTTTTGGTACTCCAATAGGAATTCCAGACTTTGAGAATAAATCCTTTCTCTATCCAAAAATGCTATTCAAATGAAAATTGTAATTTAGACACAATGACATGATTTAAAATAATCTGTGTAGGTTGTAGCAAGAGTCTGTCCTTAATAAAACATTGATCTCAGTCTTATTTGTCACCTTTAACAAGGTTTTTCTTGCAAAGCACTGTCTCCAGAAGGTCTAGTTTAAACAATAGAGCAGAATGAGGAGGCTCCCTGTTTTCCAGACTGAGTTTGTTTTATGGGAGTAAATTGTATTAAGTCTGAATTTAAACAGAAACTCATCAGGAAAACAAGTATGAGTTTCAATCATCTAAGATTTTAGTTTGCTTGGGAGTTTTTTGGGGTTTGTTTTTATTATGAGACTTGGTAGCAAATCTGCTAGGACTAAAAATTTGCGGGTTTTGTAAAAACGAGCTCTATTTCTTAGAACTCTGTCTCAAAAGTGTTTTCAGGTCCTGGAGTGAATTAAGATGGTTCATTTGAAGCAGGAGGTCTTTTGATTGCTCTTTACGTAGCTCTGAGCAGTCCGCCGTGGGAATCATCACAAGCGTGCTTGGCACTGGGCAGGTCAGGAGTTTCCCAGGAGGCTGCTGCCGTGCTGGCCACGTGTGGCTGACAGCTCCCTGGCCCTCGCAGGGATGATTCGGAGCTCTCTTCTGGAGAGGGCCCCACAGAGCCTCAGCCACTGGGCCTTGGAAACAGCCAAAGCAATGCTGTGCACACACTTGTGCCACCCCCCTTAGGCTGGTGGGAAGAACTCCATGGTGTCAGGGTGTGATCTGGCAGCCTCAACATACTGACATTGGAGAGAGCTTTTCCTGATGAACATCTACGGCTGGAGTCCTTACACAGCTGTGTCTTGGTGCTTAGACAACTACACAAGAATTCACTTCCAGCTGAGGTGCTGCTAAAATATCTTTAGCAGAATGGACTGATTTCAGGAGAGATGGGCATTTAAGTGGGATTTTCAGGCAGATTGTCTCAACACGGGCCCTGGTTTCTTACTACAGAGATAGGCAGGGCAGAGAGCAGGAGACCAGGTTTGCGCAGGTCTCCACTGCTGCCGTCAGTTGTCCCCCAATAGATCCCGTCAAATTTCCTTTTTATGAACTGGTGTTGGTTAGAAGGCAAGGGATTTCTTCACCACAAAAAGGGTTTGAACTCACATCTCCCACATTCAAGAGGTTCACCTGAGGCCCGTAAGATTAGGATTGTATTTTAAGCTGCTGTTCTCCAGTTAGCTTTCTCTCAGTAGGTTCCATGTTTGTCCACAAGTGAAAAAATAAATGGTGGGCTTCAATTCAAGCTCCCAAAGTTTGCATGTGTGAAAGAAGATGCTCTTACTGCTACACAAGCCCTTGGCTGCTGCCCTGCTGTGCCACCAGTTTGTCAGGATATATGATTATATATATGATATGAATAGCAGGAAGCTTTCCTTTTTTGCAAATGCCAAGGGTAGAGGGAGGTTTGGAAATCACACAGCATTTTTGTGACAAATAGATCAAGATGTAATACTTCTTAACCATTGCTGCATGTGAACAAAAGGACTTTATTTTGTAGATTAAACAAATTCTGGTGAGTGGCATCTGTTTCTCATTGTCCCTCACAGCTGATCCAACACTGCTTTTCGTTAAGCTTTTGCAGCACAGCTCTGTCACAATAATGCTGGATAATACTACGACTAATATTGATTGCTCCAGGACTACAAAAGGTAGTAGGTGCTGCAAATACTTTGATCACTTCACTTCTCCATAGAATATATGCGACTTTTATGAAGACTTTAAAAAATCCTAAATAAATAGTTCTAATCAAAGGAGCACGGGTGAGAATCAACCATGGTTATGTATGTATAGGCAAGAGCAGAAATCTTGCACCTGGTATGGGCAGGCTTGTGTATTCGTGGCTCTCAGCCTGTTTGTTTATCAATATTATGATCGCTCAAGAAAAACTGCATTTCTAAACCCTTAGTTTTGATTATCATTGTTTTGTCAGCAATTTCTATATGATTGGCAGAACTTTGGATATAAAAACCTACTATAAGCACAGAAACATTAGATCAATCATGGGATTTTATAGCTACTCCATTTGTATCCTCTTCACTTGCTACCTAATCCTGAAACACTGTGGATTCCCATTTTCAACTCGTCTAAAAAATGTAGCAGAAGACTTACACGGATTTGTATCATCTGCTGTACCTTTTGTGCTAACCTGGTACACACAGTCATCATGAGGAGCTCGATGCCTACCTGAATCCTTGAATGAATCAGTCCATGAATATTTTCGAGACAGGGCAAACACCTCAGTTGGTGCATTGTGCTGGCTTGGTTGCGTTGAACTGGCAGTACCTGGAGTGTTGTGTAGCTGAGCCTTGACTCCCTGTGTGGAATAGCCTTTTTTACTGTTGACTCTTCCAAGTGGTTTTACACTGTGTGTCTGAGCATACCCTTAATTATATTACTCTTTCTCTGCTTGCTACTGGTACAGTGAAAATATATTTTCATTTCAGTGATTGAAGTCTCTGTGACATCCAACCAGTGCCTCACAAAATAAAACTGTGGCTCCTTTTATCTCTCCATTATTCCTTTTGCAATCTGATTCTCTTCTTTTTCATTTCATATGTACATTGGCCGAAAACCTTAACAATATTGCACTGTAAGTTTTATCTCTTTTATGAGGTAGATTGCTCCAGTGCCTTTCCAAATAATAGTTATTTCTTCTGCAAGTCCTTTGCTTGAAGACTTAAAAGTCTTTGTGCATCGACAATTACCATTTATTAATCCAAGACTACAATCAATCTAACACCTCTATGGTATTAAAAATGGTTTGGATGTTTTCTCTAATTTAATCTCATCTGCAAAATTTGAAATGTGAATTTAAAGCCCATCAATCATACAATTTTTATACATGATGGTACAGTGGGAAGATTGAGTTCAAAAGTTCAGGCATGTAACTTGTTTCTAAGGTCCTTTTGGGTTACATGTTATTTATGCTTTCTGCTTTGTCTTTCTCCTTAGAGCCCTGTTAGTTATGTTTGATACTTCAGAATTCTATTCTGCTGGATTTTTTTGTTCTTCTGGTATTTTTTTTAACAAAAGAATCTCTTTTTTTCCCATCCTAGTAATAGAAGATATTAGGGTGGAAGGGTCAACCAAAGCCCTGAGTCAGCTGAAGTCTTTCAGTGAACTTCACTGAGTTTGGGGATTGTTCTTCAAAAAGGGGGATAAAATTGAGGTGGCAGCTCATTACCCTCGGCAGCCAGGACTGAAGAAGGCGAGGTAAAATTGGCTACCTGCTCTCCCTTCAGTGTGGTGTGGATAGGTAAGGATAGATATGGATAGGTCTGGGTAAGTGGGTGAATAGTATTTGATTAGAAGTACTTCTGGAGTGTGTGGAGCACTTGGTATTTGTATATCCTACCATTCTACCACCGAAATATTCACCTTCAGACCAGTGAGTATAGCAGTGTTCACTTGGACATTTTGATAATTGGATTTTCTGGAAGTATTTGACATAATAAAATAGTTCATATCATCTCTCTTTTACTTTATTTTTATCATCTGAATATAAGTTTCTCTTTTTGGGTTTTTTTTTTAGGCCAAATCGCTGCTGCCCATGTAATCTGCATATTTTTGAGAGGAAACATCTGTTCTTATGTTTGGTTTAATAATGTCCCTGAACCTCTTCCACCTGCAGGTGCGGCAGCACTGTCACCCCAGGTACCTGCCTGTGGGTACCCACGCACTGCTTGCTACTTCTTGCCTGGCTTTTTGAAGAAAGACCTATTGGTCAGATTGAAGCTTGGCTTAGATCACACAGCTTCAGCCAGAAAAGCAATGATATTCATGTTCTGTTCCCCAGGAGCAGCTGGGAACGCCTGTTTGAACAGAAAATACTGTCTGTACAAAAGCTGCCTCCAGCACAGGGCTGGCTGGGAGCTATTGCTGCTATCAAATGCTCACAAGGAGATGGGAGGGTGGGAGGGAAAGGGGCACTGCTGCCTGTTTGGTGTTTGTGCTGCTGGTCTGAGGCAGAGGCCATGGGAAAAGGAGATCCTTAAACTGATGAGGAGTTGAGCCTGCGTTTGATAGTGTAGAGATTAAAGGTTATGTCTCTAGATTCCCACTGATTTTACTGAGGTCACTGGAACCTCTCAAGGACTCAGCTGGCTGCCCAGGCACAACTAATTGCATAATTGAACCCAGCTGATTGTATTTTAAATTGTCTTTATAATGGTTACTCCATTTTCTGAAGCTCCATCATGTTAGTAGAAATCTAGTATCTTTACTAAATCTATATTTTGTGTGATCCTGGATTCAGAAGAGAGCTTGTTAAACTTCTATTTGTACTGTTCATCCCACCAAGGTTGCTTATCATTGTTGCACAAGAAAAGGAAACATATCAAATAAAAAAAAATCTGTTTAATAGTTGGCAAATGCCTGTATTTTGTCTTTGTATGATGTGTTGTCATTCATCATCTAACCTTGGGGAAATCATGGGCACTCTAACAATGTAAGAGGCCAATAAAAAAGAAAATTATTTCAGTAAAATTTGAGCTAGGGATATGTAAAAGAGAAATGCCCGTGGGTAATAAAAATTACCCATGCATAATGGCTGTGGATGTATCAAGCAGGCGTGCTGTACATAGGCACACTAGCTCAGCTACAGGCTGTCCCTGCTCACCAGGCTCAGGTGTACAAACGTGATGGGAGAGAGTCAGGAGAACATGAGGTCAAGCGGGAAGCAAGGACTGAGGAGCCGAGCGCTTGGTAAGTGCTTTCGTGTCTTTACCCATCTCTTTCACCTCTTTGTTAGAGCTGTCTCCTCTGATCTTGCCTTTCTCATTATTACTCTCTGCTACAGAATTTGGGCTCAGTTCCAAGGTTGAGGCCTGCTCCTGCTGAACGTCTCCCATATCCGTTCCCTGTTAGTCAGCCTGTCTCATTAGAGCCTGCAGGGCTTGTGCTGTGCTGCAGCAATGACATTGCTCACGCTGGCTTTGGGGCGCTGCAGGGCCTGTGCTTCTCTCCGTTTAACAGTTGGATACATTTTCTGCTGTTGTCCCCTTTGGACTTGGCTGGCATAGCTTTAGGAGGCTTCTTAATGTACAGCTCCTTAGTCTTCACTTTTACTTTTGGGAGAACCTAGTCCCAGTCTGTGCCTTAGCCAGGGCCCTAAATGTTCTGAACAAGAAGGCAGTTTTTTACAAGAAACTGCTTTTCCAGCAAGTCCTGTTCTGACAGATTGCAAATCCCAGCAAGTAGTGTGGCTCCTGCTGGAGGTCTGAAGTTTACTGGATATTTCCATTTTGTATTTTACATTTTTGTTTATTGCACTTTTTATTCTCGCTGCCTCTCAAGCTAGCAAGGGGCATAAATCTCAGATCAGGGGTAGGTCAATAGGTTGTTGGGTGAGTGGGGCTATGTCCTTCCTCTTAGCCAGAAGTTACCATACAGTGAGCATTTGACTGCTTTGGGCTATTTCCTGCCTGTCTGACCAACTCCTAACAGGCAAGAGTCACATGCGTAAAACAAGTCACTGTTAAAAAGAAATCATTACAAAGGGGTGGTTCTGCCAGCTAGCACTGGGAATGTGAGAAAGGTCCCTGAACATTAACACTGGAGTTAGAAAAGTCTTCCAGAAGCAAAAAGTCAGAGCTCTTGCAGCACATAAAGCTCCTTGCAGATAAGTCCAGATACAATCCCTCCTTCTCTTCTAGTGCACATTACCCCAACGACTCTTTATTAACTGGAGTCTCCTTTTTTCCCATGTGACATTTTCCACTTGCAGTGACATAAAGGATTCACAGTGAAGGCCAGACCCTTCTCCACAATGTGGACACCTCGTTGTCCACTACAGCAAATTTAAGCTTCTTGGCTTCTTTTCTTCATCAATGTAGCCTGCCATAGCTCCTAGTGCAAGCAACTGTGAGTTTTCTCTTTGAATAAGGCAGTTGCTGAATCAAGTCCTTTTATCTCCTTTTTCTCATTTTAAAAGGGTTTAGTTAATCCTGCTGGCACTAATATTTGAGCCAAAAAGCTGGGTAAATGAATCCATGATGAGCTCTGTGCTACTGTAACCTACTTCCTCCAGTACCAAGCTAGGTGGTTTAAAAATAGCTGGGGTACCAGTATGCTCCAGCACAGTCATTTCTGTCCCTACAGCAGAGACACGCCTGAAGAATCTAAATTAGTAACAACTTTTCTGACTTGATTCCAGCTGCACCAGCTGCTTGTTTAGGTAGATAGCCAAACAGCAAACCCACAAAGCTGTTAACTCTGCAAATCTTCAGCAAGTATTTCCTAAACTACTGCTGACAAATTTCAGATGGGACCTTAATCTCTATAAAATCTATTGGATGATGTCAAAGCACCATTAGTCAGCATGTCATTGGGCCTACTTTGCCGTGTGTCTCAGTGATTTGTTTTCCCATTCTTACTGCAGAAAAGTGAAACTGGGGAAACTTCACACAGGGAGGGAGATGGGTGCAGCCCCCAGCTCGTGACGAGCTGGTGGACGGTACCCAAATGCCCCAAGCTGTGATTTCAAAAAGAAGCCTGAGCCTGAAGAGGTTTTCCCTTCTCTGTTTTTTATATCTTTGGAAACAAGTGAAAATTATCTCTTTACGGTCTTGGGAAAGCAACACTATTCCTTTTCTGCCCTTTCTCATACACGAGTAAGGGTGGTATCACCAAAGGGGTGCTGCACAGTTAAAATATACAATCAGCAGGAAGTAAACATACAAGGCCATGTCCTAAATGAGCACTGTTAGGTCACGTTTAATATTGGAACTGTTCTGGTTTATACCTGCTTTAGACCTCCTGATATTCAGCATAAACCCCTAACAGTTATCACTGAGAAGAAGCTGGGGCTGGAGGGGAGCAGGCTGCCTGCCACAACGGCGTCCCAGGGTGAAGCCTGCACTTCATTGCTGCTTGGCATCTCCCCAGTTCTGGAACTCAGTGAGAACCCACACAATTTTCTGAAGCTGAATCCTTTGTCTCTGGCCATCGTATCATGTGAACCTGGACTAGAGAAGTTATTACTGTCAACAGTAACGGACACAAAAAATGTTACCGCTTTTTCTGCAAATGAAAACAAAACAAAACCAAAAAACCCAAAAACCTCTCCTGCCAGCCTACAAAGTAAGGACACCAGGCAACAGTTCAAACAGGGCCCCTGCATACAAACAAAGACGCCTGTCAAGGCTTGAGGCAGAAAAAATGGCACAGCTGTACCACCACATTAGTGAAATGGTATGAGCCTTTTTATTTTCAAGGATGCAGACAGATGCCACCTGAAACACAGGATGCTTGGAAATACCACACACACACACACAGTTAAACCACACGCATTCTTTGAGCTTCCCTTCTGAATCTCCTTTGCACAAATGGCATTAACACTGCTAGCTAGTGCTGGTGGGGAACCAAGAGAAGCTGTCCTCACAATAGCTTAAACTTGTACAGAACCAAAGGGTAGTTTAGCAAAAAAGGTTTTTTGAGATGGCAAGTAATAATTTCTTAGAAATCACCTCTATATTCATGACTGCAAAATTAAAAACAGACAATGAAATTTGAATTTAGAGGTTAGGCAGCAGCAGATGGTGATTGTAGCTATTATTTTTGTTGCCCAAGTTGACTCTCATTGAGCCTAATTTTCATGCACGCATCCAAGTCACTTTCTAGATATTGTGCCCAGTGTGACTTGTGCAGGGAGGCTGCCAGCCTGTGCCCCTGGAGAAACACTCTGCAAGCAAGGGCTGTCTCTGCAATAAACTGAGTCACACTCTCATCAAACTGGTAGTCTTTGAAAAATGCCTGTAAATATGACCCATTTTTAAAATCAATGTTAGTCAGTTGATTCATTAAAAGGCAAAGAGGCGGATAACATCCTTAGTGAACTTTGTGCTTTTGGCACAGTTTCCACAACCTGGAGAGAGGTTTTGTAATGTCTTTAGGGGAGAGAGTGGTTGTGTAAAACAGCCATTTTTTACAGTTCAAAAGATAATTGAATTCCCTGATTCACAAGCTCTAGTTTTTTTATCTTTTCTGTCCTCTAGTATGTTATTGCACAGTCCCCCTGATCCTTCCTAAGCTCCCAGGTTAAAGCTGGCTCGTGGCAGGGGGCTTTGGACACTGGGTAGTGTAAGTGGTCTGACCAAACTGAAAAAGTGCTGCAGTCCCAGGACATAGACTGTGATTAGATAATCTGATGGACAGTTGCTTATCACTTGGGGTTTTTTAGGTTTAAATTGAAGGCAGGAGCCAGCTGGGTTAAATTTCCAGTCAGATGCAGAGGAGATTAGATGAGTGGTTTGCAGGAAAAGGAAGTAATTTATCTCATCATCTGCAGTTGGCACTGAGGACCAGCGCTGGGAGGTACTTTGGGGCAGGAGCACGGATGACTTTTGGCCGGGAAGGGCCAAGTTCATGCGGTGGCAGACATGGCTCCATGGCAACCGTGCTGTCATTCCTAGACTGACTGTTGCCACTCTGCAGAGCAGCACAAGAAAGGAAAAGCTGCAGGAGCAGTGGTTCCTAGCATTAGAGGGCAGCATCAGAAGCGTGCCTTTCTTTCCCAGCAAGGAGGGTAGGACTGTTTCAAGCAGAAAAAGAAATGCTGCCCATGAAAAGCCTGAAAGAACTCATTTCAGACAATTCTAAAATGTCTGTGTAAGAGAAAGCAATTTCTTCATCATCAACAACATACAGATCTTGATAAACCACTGGCTTACAATTTTATTGTAAGATTTCAGAGTGGAAAATACATTCCAGATAAACAATAATTAAAGAGGATTTTCTTACCAAAAATGTGGGAAATCTGACTTTAAATCTGTGTGAAGATATGGATCATAATCTGCAAAAACCTGAAGGCATTAATCTTTCGAGAAAATATTTACATATGCATATTATAAGCTTGTTTGGGGATTTGCTATGCACTTATGCACTGGGTAGAGAGTATATTATGCAGACACTAATGAAAGAAAAAATGAGCTTTGTAAACATGTTCTGTGTTAAAACTGTACAATATATTGCAAGGGTTCAGTAAGTTCATGGTACCACAGGGAATTTGCAGGACAAGTGGTGCTTTCCCATTGTACAAATGGTATATGTTCATATGTGCAGGCTAGACAAATTTTCTGTAACACAGTACAGAAGCTTCAGCAGCCTCTTCCCACGCTTCTGCCGTAGAAGGTGGTGCAAAGTACCTTTGGTTGTGCCCTTCAAAATACAACCAGGGAGCCACTCCTTGCTGTAGAAAGAGGCTGTGCTTTTGAAAATGAGAAAAGCTGAAGAAATAGATCATGAGTAATGTGAAGGAATTTTGTTCTCACATGTGGTGTCTGCTGTAACTTTGGTGATGCTGTTGGGGAAATGGCTTCAGTGATACTGACTACATTCATGTCCTAAACCCACTGTTGCAAAATTTCACTACAGTATGTTCATTAAAACTTACTTAGAATAAACAAAAATGTTCATCTACCATACTAACTAGTATCAGTTATAAAAAAGGACACACAGGATAGTGGCTTATCTCTTATACCTGGCAATTAGCCATGACTGAACTGTACTCATGTCACATTTTTAATGCAGTACAAGTACACCCAACTCTTAGAAAACCAAAAGGAGCCATGGTGCTGGACACTAGGCAAAGCACACACACAGACATAAACTGTGCCTTCCTAGCCTGTGGGTTAGCAAAAAACATAATAATATGAGCAAACAGACTGAAAAATCATTGAGAAGTCTCCTTTTACTGAAGCAAACCAATATGTTGCAATATACAAAAATTGATTCTTTCAAGCTGCCAGAGATATTAGAGAAGCATTACAGAGAACATCACATTGGCCACTAATTCTTAAAAAAATGTGACAACCCAAACCTCTATAAAAGGAAGCCTTTGAAGCAGTTTTGATAGTGCTGTTTTAGTACATTTTGATGAGATAGTAGTTTCTGTGGCAGCAACTTATAAACACAGATTGATTTAAATGAAACAATTACAGTTTACACTAATGAACCTAGAAAAAAAACCCCAACTCAAAAATTATACATTTTTGTGAAGATCAAACAATAGCTGGACAATCCTCGTGTGATCCTTGATGGGCACATTTTGAATATACTAGATTTTCTTACTCTTAACTGAAAGTCAATGGTGAGAGTAATGAGGCAATGTAATGCTTTACCTTTCTTGTCTTTTATAATAATTTAGTTCACGCAGGCTTTGGGAAAATCACACTTTTATTTCAAGATCCAAAAGATCAATACAGTAGTATACAGTTAGTGCTTGAGGGAAAATTTACTCAAAATTGTTTCATGATGAAAAAATGCCAAAGGCAGATGCTTTTGTTCAATCTGTTGCTTTGAAGGGACCTTGTAATCTTAATTCCACATTAAAGACTTAT
Source organism: Dicrurus megarhynchus (assembly GCA_013399195.1). NCBI lineage: Eukaryota > Metazoa > Chordata > Aves > Passeriformes > Dicruridae > Dicrurus > Dicrurus megarhynchus. Next base: position 236,207 of record VXAD01013335.1, read on the forward strand.
GGGCATTATGTCAAACAAAGGCACTGGGGGTCCCTGTAGAATGATTCTATTAAAAAACCCCACAGTATTAACACACTTCAGCATAGCAGTCTGTATAATTGCTTCAGCTGATGCTACAATGGATGAAAGACTTTGACTCAAATATGTACAAAATCTATCTGTTTTTCTTTGCCTAGCCAGTGCTCCCCCATCCAAGTGAAGAAGGTCACAGAGTATTTCAGCCAGCAATGTTCTACCTTCCAAAATTTTGGAGGAGTAATCAGCAGAAAAACAGATCAAGCTGAACTTAGAAAAATTCCCGTGCTGATAAATCAGCATTTCCCATTATTTCTGGTTCTGTGGTGGCATGTATGATACGGAAGCTTTCTAGGTATTTAGAAAATCAGTTGAAACTTGTGTTGAAATCATATATAAGGTAAGGATTTACTAGGGAGGGTGACCCTTAGTCACTGAGCATTAGACCCTGTTCCCCCCTTCATGTCATGTTATTGGCTGCTCGAGACTTCTTACTGTGGTACCATGTTCTAAGTGCAGCTCTGTGATCCTTCCTGGCAGTCCCAGATGATTTAGTCTCTCAACAACTGCATTTTCCCAAAGAAGGAGAGAAGTTCAGACCCTGCAGCAGTCAGAGAGTATTTAGCTCCAGTATTTGACACCACTCTAGGGCAGAAGGAGAGGTGATGCTCCCCAAGCACATGGTGTGACTACAGCAGCAGCATCCTTCCTTTTCCCCTAGTTCATATTTGGACTGCATCTGCCCTTGCTAACTTTGGATTTTATCTATTGTACTCTAAAACCAGGAGCAAATGCCTTGACCTGTATTCACAACAGCTGTGTAATTTTCATGTCATAAAAGGAAGTTCATTAACCTAACCTTATTTCTGTTCAGCTGAGATAATAGAAGCAATCAGCACTGATGGTGCTGAACTCTAAGATCCTGCCTGGACAGCAGTATGAAGAGTTAAAATATAGAGGGCTAGTGCAGAATCCCATCATATGTTGCAGTCTTGCATCTCCTGTACATCCAAACTGCTACAGTGGGAATTTTGAAGCTGCCTGAAGTGCAAAATCAGGCCTTCAGCAGGAGAGAGGATGTTCTTGATCACGGAGAGAGTCCTGCTGGGAGATTAGTGACAGTAACAGTCAGTCAAACCTTGGTGTAGAGGGAAATGTTCTAAACCCAGCCTCTCAGATATTAAGGTTTATCCCTCTCAGTTGCAGAGTCAATTGCAGCATGGAGAGAATCAGAATTGTCTGTGTGTGCAATGAAGCTGGGCTTGCTCCCAGTCTGGCAGCCAGTGTCATTCCTGTGGCTGGCATTTCAAGTGTAGCCACCTTGCAAATGAGTTTAAGCTGTGCACAGTGTAGGAGATTCATTCTTTCAAATCCTGAGACAGAAGAACAGGATATTTCAGGTAATAAAATTTTTTCCCCCTAATGAATGCTGAGATTTAATACACTGCAGGTAACCTCTGAATGTGGTGATTGTTTTTGGAAGGCAGGTAAAGTGACCAACAAGGAAATTAAAATAAACAGGATAGAGACCCAGAAAACCCATTTTAGAGAGCTGCTACTACAATGCAGGAGACCTTTACTTTACAGAGGGCAAGTGCAGGGGTGGGCAAAGGGGAGCAGGAAAGGATGAATGCACAAACCCACAAATGACAGTATTTGGAAGAGTGCCTTGAAGGCTTTAGTCTTTTCTGTCTGGTCCTGAGAGGAGAAGGAAAAGCAAAGTGAGCTTCCCTGCCTCCTCCCAGTGGTTCTGCTGGAGCCTAAGCAGAAGGGAGCCCTTCTAGGGAACTGAAAGCAGTAAAACAGTTCACTACAGTTCACATTAAATTTTTTTTCAGTCTGCAAAAAACTGAGGAAAGTTTCTTGAAATTCAACAATGTACCAATTATTTCTAAAATGCTGCTTTATCCATGAATCTGGACCCCAAGATTGTTACTTGTCAAATATGCAGCTCATCAAAGAAACTTTTCATTATATATTTTGTACTAAAGGTCTCTGACTCTAGGACATATAAACATAAAGAGATAGAGAATGACTGCTTGACTTTTCTAGTTTTATCAATTTACATGCTCCTACCCAGACTTCCTGAAATCAATCTGCTTGTGACTGCCCTGCAGTCCAGAAACAGCTGTGCATGAGTAGCTGCAGTTTTCTCGCAACTTCTAGAGAACAAATGAGAAAAAGGGGTATAACTATGCACGAGTCTTAGTAAAAGTGCACTGGTTTTCCATAACACACATGAACTTTAAGATCCATGTATTTTATGATCATACTCTGCCTTCTCACTGGCCTGCATTCCTCTCTTTCCCGAGCGTTTGTGGTGCAAGCAGACCCTCCATGAGCAGTAGCCAAATATTTCAGGTATCACAGTACCTTCTTTTGAGATCAGTGCCAGACCAACAGAGCAGTGGCATTCCTGAGGAGCCCCAGAGCAAGGACTCACACTTCCTTTCCAGGGAGGGAGGGTTACCTGCCCGCCCAGAGCTGCACTTATCGCTGTCTTATTGCTGCACACAGCAGCGGACCCTGTATTCGGGTCACCGAGCAGAGCTCCAATCTCTCATTCCTTATCTGCTGTTTCATGCTCCTGGGTATTTGCTTTTGCAACTGCCTTGAGTTACTTGACATGTGAACCCTGGACTATGATACTTTCTTCAGGTATCTTGTAATTTTGAAGCAAGAACAAGTAATTTTGAGGCAAGAACGAGTAGTTTCGAGTTCTGACGAAATCCGTGTGAATAGGAAAAAACAGCAGTGGGGCGAACCCACGGGCTGGCGATGGCTCCAGCATGCCATGCCCCAAGGCTACTGTTAAACAACTTCTCCACTTCAAAATGCAGGTTGAAAACATCTCTTCCAGGAATTGCAGCAGAACTGCAAATTAAGTGGATTTTTGAGCAACCATTTATTTAGGAGAGGTCAGTGGTAGGGCAGCAATCCTTGTGAAAGGTTGTATTTACATTATGTTATATTGGCTTCCAGGGCTGGAGTTGTTTCTTAGAAGCCAGCACACGCGGAGAGGACCGGGGCAGCCACAGAGTCCCCCAATCCGACACCCCCCGGGTCAGGGTGTCCCGGTGCCAGCTCGGCCTGCGGCGGGGCGGGGCGGAGCGAGGCGGCCGGGCCGGGGCGGCCGTGAGGGCAGCGCGGCGGGGCNGGCTCGCGGGGGACCCGCTGGGCCGGGGGTTTCCCGAGCCGGCGGCGGGGGCCGGGCAGGCAGGGCGTAAGGCTGGCGCCGGGCTGCGTGCGCTGGATCCGGGGTTCCCCGAAAGGATTTCGGGTTTTGCGCGGGGCGGGGAGAGAGCTGTGAAGGGTCCCACGGGCGGGTCGGCTCGCAGTGCCTCGTCCCCAGCCGTGGGTTATCCTTTAAGTTGTCTTAGGTTTGGAAGTGATGCTTAAAGGTGGCTTGGATTACATAGCACAAGGGTTCTCCTACATTTTATAGCAAAATTCAGCCATTTCTTCCAGTGCTGTAAGAAGGTGCCATTACAACTATCAAAACGAAGGGGGAAGTTTCTATAGTTACCAAGCACGGGTCAGGCTGGGGCTTGGCTGTGACCCGGGTCTCGGGGGGAGGCCGCTGCCCTGTGGGTCCCCTCCGGCCCCGGTGTCCCCCAGCGCTGTTCCCTGCCCCGGGAGCACCTGCCCGGCGCCCTGGGGCCACCCTGGGCCGGGGTGGTAGGAAGGACGTGGAGCGGCGCCGGGACTTCGAGCTGTCAACTTTACAAGGAGCACTGAGTTGGCCGTGAAGAAAATACCCACTTTATACCTTGAGCAGCCGTAGTAGCTTTTACTGTTAGGTTGTATCGCCTATTTCCTTGTGCTGCTGTTAGCATGGGCCTCTTGCGCTTCACATATGGGATGTGGAAACAGCATTGGAAATTGTTTAGGCATCAGGCTGATGTTGATGAATCTGTTGCTCAAAACAGACAAATAAATAAGGCCCAGTCAATAAACAAGTGATAATTTACTGAAAAGTAGTTTCAGTGGTTTCTCATCTTCATTGAAATCTGGATCTTCTCTGTGGGATCTCAGTAGAACAGAAATGGCAGATCCATGGATTTTGTGCTCAAAAAACCCAGAAGTACAAAAGGTTAACTGAAAAATGGTAGGAAAACCAGAAATAAAATAGAATTATTGGTTAGCAGTGTGTTCTGGTGGTTGCTTTACAACAAATCCAAAATGTTAGATGGCTCATATAGTGCCAAAATGTAAGCTCTCTGAAAATACAAAACTTCTGAAATAAGCATTAAAAATCAGCAGCTCCAGGCAAAAGAAAAATATCATTTAAAGAAACAGATGTACTTTAATGTTCCTAGCTATATTTCACTTGCAGTATAATAAAATAAGAGAGCTCATCTGTGAGCTTGGGCCTAAGTGATCATAAAAATTGTATGTGACAGCCAGCAGGAACTGTCAGCTACTGTGGGAGGCCTTTAGCAGACTGAGCAGTGGTTGACTGCTGGTACCAGACTGGAGAAAACGAGGCTGAGCTTCTCTTGTCCTGTTTTGTTCTTGCAAGTATCCACTTTGACACCAGCTAAGGTTTATTTGCAGAAGCTTGTATAACTTCAAAGAGGCGTGCACTACAAAGCAGTGCTTGTACCAAATACACTTCTGTATCAAATGTGTAACTTTACATGAGAGTTTTGGGTTGAGTTTGTGGCTGGAGGTGGAGAATTCTTGTGCTAACAGAAGAAACCGACCTTAAAAGACTGGCCAATGTGTTGTATTAATTCAATTCTGATAATTCTGCTGAAGCAAGTCCAGAGGAGGCCACAAAGTTAATCAGAGGACTGAAGTGCCTCTCCTAAGAAGACAAGCTGAGAAAATTGGGGCTGTTCAGCCTGGAGAAGGGACAGTTGTGTGAAGACTCACAGCACCTTCCAGTATCTGAGGGGGCTACAGGGAAGCTGGAGAAGGACTGTTCATCAGGAACTGTAGTGATAGGGCAAGGAGTAATGGGTAGAAACTGAAAGAGGGGAAATTTAGGCCAGATATTAGGAAGATATTGTTAACTGTAGGAGTGGTAAAATACTGGAACAGGTTGCCCAGGGAGGTTGTGGATGCCCCAGCCCTGGCAGTGTTCAAAGGCAGGCTGTGCAAGGCCTTGGGCAGCCTGGTCTAGTGGAAGGTGTCCTTGCCCATGACAGGGACTTGGGACAAGATGATTTTTAAGGTCTGTTCCAACCCAACCCATTCCATGATCCTGTGATTTGTGTGTCTTGTGGGATATAACTGAGTAATTAGAGATCATGGACCAAAATAAAAAGCTTGTAGTTTCTTCTCTAGAGAGAATTTTGTGGCAGTTTTGTTCCAAGGCAAATAACATAGTTTTACACTGCTTACACTGTAATTGCATGTGTATTTGTAGGGTTGATACATGTGTGAGGCAGTTACATACGTGTACTCCTTCAATTTACTACAAGTTGTTGAACAGCCAGTCCTGTGTTTGACATTTTTTTCTTGTGATCTTGAGTATTATGAGAGCTCTCTTTCCCAATTTTTATTTGCCATGGAAAGCAGGGTGTACAGCCATACACCTTTTTGTAAGACTTAAATTCAGTATTGTCTCTGAAAAGAGCTCTCTGTGTTAGCTGTGGAAAGCTCGTGCATGGTTCATGTGTGCCAAGTGCCTGGATCTCTGCAGGCAAAGCAGGACCTGTGGGTGTTCTGCCATGTTGTCAGTCCATCCATGGGGATGCCATCTGGGTGCTAGCAGGAGGAAAAAAGAGAACAAGAGCTGTGGAGGAAGCAAACTCCTCTAAGTTGAATATTCTCTCTAAAACCTAGATGGTTTTCTCTGCAGAATTCCAGTTGTGAAAGTAGGTGTATTGCCTGGCAAGCTCCTGCCGTCTGAGGTATGAATTAACATGGGTGCTCAGCAGAGAGCCTGAGAATAGAGCAGGATTTGCAGCAACACTCAGCCCAGCCCTCGGGCCCTGCAGCCCTTTCTGCAGGGTCCAGCATGCTCTGCTGTTGTGATTTCTGCAGCAACCTTAAAACAGGGACCAAGGCCTGCCCCTAAAGAAACTGTGCCAGTCTAAAACAACTCCAGAGGCCATGATCTGCTGTGGATTAATATTGTGGCATCATATTCAGACAAGGAAAGTGGGATCTGTTATGTCCAAGGAAGAATATGCTTTCACTTAGAGAAAAAGTGCAGAAGAACTTACATTTTGCATTTGCAAAAGAATGCATTTTAGCTCTAGCATTAAGATCCCAGTAAAAGGCACACCTAAAGTGGCGTAGTAAAACTACTGGTAGGAACTGCTGCCTGACATAATTATTTCTCCTTGAGTCTCATTTGGATTGTCAAAGGTTTTAAGTGTAATAAAAGCATTAATAGTAGACTTAAGGGAGATAAAAATGTGCCTTTGTAGCTGCTTTCTATGAGCTCCAAGGGGTAGGAATAGGCCTGGAGGAGAGAGGTCGGAGTTCTCTCTTTTTTTCTTTTTTTTTTTAAATCACAGAAGAAGATCCCTAAACTTGTGAAGCAAGTAAACTTACAATGAAGGTGACTTTTTTCCTTCCTTTAAAGCAAAACATGAGACAGGCTGTGCTACAACCTCTGCCTGTTTGTTTTTTTTTTAATCAGCAGATAAAAAAATCTGAGAGCAACATATGGCATAAGGGTATCTGATGATGTTCTCTCCTCCCTTTTATAAATGTCCCTTAAGGTGAGCATATGATTTCCAGGTCCTTGCATGTACTTACTCCAAGGGATGATCATGCTTGGAGAACAGCGTTTTCAGCCTCTTGTGCATTGCTGAATTACTGAGCCACAGCTTTGTACCTGTGGAAAGGTACCAAGGAAAGCCTTACCTATTTTTAGTTTAAGGTTCACTATCTGACTTAAAACTTTCGGTAGCTTTTGCTAGGATTTTATGAACTTGCTTCCTTCTTCCTACAGGCATGGGTACCCCAAAACAAGAGCTTGTGCTGTGCTTCTGGGCTGTGCTGGCATGCTGCAATAGGTAGTCTGCAGGCCTTGTGATGATCACCTGCCTTGGTGCTGGGTTGTCAGGTGTGCGTGGGAAGGAATAAAAATAAACACATTTGGGTTTTGTGCACCATCAGCTGAACTTCTAAGCAAATAGTTTGAAAATTGGATTAGCAAGAGCAGTCTTTTACCTTCTAAAATTACTTACGCTGTTATATCAAGTAGTTATAAGCAAGTAAAATAACATATTTTATTAGCTCTTTTATGCTGTGTCTGCAGTAGGAAATTATAGGGTTTGCATTTCTGAGGTTGATAAAGTCTTTTAGGAGGTTATGCAGCTATAAATCAAAGGTTACCTTTCAGATTGGCTGTGAAAGTTATATAATAATTAAGATGTGGAGCTTTGCTCCTCTAAGTTTAAGTCCTTTGGTGGTTGGTTAATTTCTTGTCATCTTAACATAGTAACAAGTTAAGTGCACCATTCCGGCATCTCCTGTAAAGCATAGCTGATAGAAAGTGACCATCCAGTCAGTCTTGGAGAAGCTGAGGTTGAGGGACAAATTGGACGTAAATCATAGGATTTTATGGATAAATTTTATTGGTCATCTCTAATACTGAAGCTCCAAAGCACAGCTTTGCTATATTAAGCATAAAAACCCACGCCCAAAACAAACTGCTTTTAGATTCTTCTCATATCATCTGGTTAAACTCCTACCTCTGCTCCATATCCTACAAAAGCTGTATTGTTTCTACTGGTGAAGTTCCAAAAAGTGCACTTATGGACCTCAAACAAACGTGAATGGATCAGCCACGTATTCTTGAAGTACTTTCAACATCTAAAATTACTTAATAATGGCAAGCTCTCTGCTTTTAAACTGTATCCTCACAGTTGCAGCTCTGTTGAGTACAATCTTTCAAAAACTTTCTGGGCTGTCTCAGCACATTTGAGCCACCTTAGGGACAAGTGGTGGTACCCAAAACATGCTCCTGTGGCCATGTGTTTGAGTTCAGTCACCCGCTGAAGCTGCTTGTGTGCATGCAAGGATAAACATACATAACATAGAAAAGAGATTTGCGGATCCTCTGTGAGTATGGGAAATGCTGTTGTCCTGTGTCTGCTATCCATCATCTTTTCTCTCCACTTCCTGTTCCAGCTACTGAAAGTTTCCCAGAAGGACTTGCTGAAGTTTGCTAGACTTAATGTAAACTTCCACTTCTGTTTTCAGCAACTCAGAACTAATTTTCTTCCCTCCTGCTTTGCCTCTCCTCAGCTGATATGGGCTGTAGCCACTCTGTGTTGTGTTGCCTATAGGGAGGTAATGAGTCACGTGCTGTGGGTTGTAGCTGCAGCCAGCCTTGTCTGCTGTTGCCATCTTTTTCCTTTGGCACTTGTGTGAGCAGTGTTTGATGGTTGCTTGTGAGCGATGCGTGTGTACAACCTCCCCGTAGGCGATGAGCCTCTTGTTAGTAGAGTTGAACTAAACTAAAGTCATGAACACTGTGCATCTAAATCGTGCTAACCACTGTCTTTGCCATTAATTGTCAATTAAAAAAAATATTTTCTAGACCCTCCTTTTGGCTGGGGAATGAGACTTTGAAAGTGCCTGTAGCGCTCTTTGCCTTGAACAGAAGACGACTGTGTGAACGCCTGAGACAGAATAAGGATGTCCAGAAGAATTCAATTGTTCTGCTGCAGGGTGGAGAAGAAACCCAAAGATACTGTACTGATACTGGTATTGTGTTTCGCCAGGTAAGAGCTGAATCAAAACTTCAAATTGAGAAACTCTCTTCAACTGCATTAATTTTTAAATTATTTTAAATTATTTTCCCTTTATCTCTCAGATGTACATTGTCTTGCTTCACTCAAATAAATTGGTTTCTTTATAACATTGCTTCTTCAGCTTTGAGTTGCTCTCACTTTCAATGCTTTAGTGCAGGCTCATATCTGGTTTAAAGGGCTTAAGCCTGTTTAAAGCCTTACTGCTCATCAGTGTTTGAATCTAACCTTGAAGACAGCAGTGGAATATTTCTTCATTCTTTCAGTCTTGTCTGCGACCCAATAAACAACCTAAGCTGAATTAATTAATAGAAAAGTGTATTTCATGGTTTTATAAAACAGCAGCCTATCTCTTGGAATTTACAACATGTGTCTTCTTAAATTAGGCTATTCCTTTATGTGCCCATGTGTTCTTCTGTCACAAACAGGACTTAGCAAGTTCTGGGGATGTCGGTGTAAAAGAACTCAAATTATGCATATCCCATACCCTGCATGGTTTCTGCAGCACTTTGTTTTGTGAATTTAGTTGAGCTGTTGTATGTTGTGAAGAAACAAACTCAGTAAATTCTACTTTAGATAGCGCATATCTTAATGTAGCTATTAGTCTGGTTTTAGAGGAGATGCGCCTTTCAGGGCACTAGAGCATGTCTGTCCTTACCAAACTTAAATCCTGTGTTCTTAGGTGTTTTGTTGTTTGCTTGCTTTTCTTAAAATAACTCTTGGCTAAGGGCTTTTCCCAGTGCAGCTTCTTCTTCTCTAGGGAAGGCTGGGTTTTCACTTCAGCACTCTGCCTTTGCAACCCAGTGAAGCTGCACTCTGCTTTTGTCTTGTCTCTTGTGACGTGATTGTTTCTGCCTGATAATGCATTCCCTAATTCTAGATTGGAAGAACGTATTTTAATGTATAGTGTGTGTTTATGGTGCTGAGTTAACCTGCTTATGGTAGCTTACTAATCTCTGATCCTTTCCAGTTGCCAACAAAGAGATTTGTGTTATTCTAACCTAAAACTAACCAGTCTGAAAAGGTTTAGACCTAAACCACTTCTTCCCCTCCAAAAGCAAGAGAGACCTCTTCCAGATATGTGGAAATAAAAATTAGTATGTACTGTAGTGTATTTTTAGAGCTGGTGGAAGTGAGGTCTTTCTTCTAAAAATATATTTTGTTTTAACCTAGGAATCTTACTTTCACTGGACTTTCGGAGTAACTGAAGCAGGCTGCTTTGGAGCAGTAGATGTTGATACTGGAAGATCTATGCTTTTTGTTCCACAACTCCCTGAAAGCTATGCTGTTTGGATGGGAAAGTAAGACCTGTCTTTTAACTGCATTCCAGTGTATCCGAGTACTTCCTGTAATGTAACTGTCTGTAGAGCTCCAATACTACGTCATTTAATCAGATTCTACCAAATCATGCGGTGTGAATGATATGTACATAGAGTGATATATACAAAGATACAAAACATGATCAGTTGATATTGATCATCTGATATGAAATGATCTGCCACCATTTGGAAAACAATACCCTTAGAATTGGGACCCATGAATCTCATGGTATCTCTGAGAGGAAGGTGAACCATAAAGAAAAGTCAGTATCTTGTGTTAAGCCCAAGGAAGTTAAATAATAAAGCAGGCTTTTTCAAGCTGCTTTGCCAGTTTGCAGCAGGCTTAGCTAATGAAGCTTTTTGAATGGCATAAGGTAGTTTAGCCTCTCTGATAGCTTTTTTTTTAAATGAACTCACAGACTGGGAAACGTGATTTTAGCGCTATTCTATGAGTATGCCATAAACATCTCTCCATCGACCTTGGTAGTAAATACTGCACAGTGCCACAGTAGTGGAGGAATTGATTTATTTATGCATTCGTTTATTTTCTCAGTCTTAATTGTATTTATACCCTCTACCAAACTGTAAATTTTTGTATCATTTACATCGTCTCAGAGCATTGGTTTGCTTCTAATTTAAACTTTTGACAAGATGCTTCACTTCTAATTGAAGCTATCACTTGTATTTTAATGCTAATTTTGGGAAAAGGAAAACAGCTGTAACTGATCCCATGTGCTGAACTGTGCCAGACCATATGGCAGGGCATGGCTGCTGTCTTCTCAGAGAGCTTATGTGAATATCACCATCTCAGACCTGTCTGAGGACTGAAACTGTGATGGCATAAAAATCTTCATACTGCTCTCTGAAATACTTTGGCTGCAAGCTGCACCTGTCTGGGATGGCAGGTTCTGTAACCCCCATGTGTACTCTGAAATCCGTTCCCACTTGGTGCTTGTTCCCACTTACAGACAAAGTTTTTTCCTATCTTTAAGTTCTCTTCTGCTAGTTCAAAACAGCTGTTTCATACCCACACTGATTGTGCCTAATCTAAAAAAGCTTAAAAATATTATTGAAATTTCAGCATCTCATTTTGCATTCTCAAACAAAATACTGTGGTGTTTATAATTAGTGGCCTTTTGGATTTGTTTGTGCAGCACTTGTTATCTGTCCATTTGCAGAATTACAGGTCTAGTTAAAAGTGGTTTATGGTCATTGTGTCTTCTTGCAGAGTATAATAAATGGTCTTTGTTGTTTTCTAAATTCTTCTCCTTACCCTTCCTGAATCCCTCTGTTTGAATCTTGTTTTCTCTTCTGTCAGCCGCGGTCATGTACTTTTTCTGCTTGTCAGAAGGAGGATGGATGAATAACTCATTTGTGAGTCAGTAGCGGTTCTGCTTCATAAGTTGGTTGGCAGTGGGTACTGCACACAGCTAGGGATTGTGTTCCTTCCCAGAAGATTCAATTTTAAGTCAAAATTAGCACTGAAAGAAAAACACGAGTAAGTATGCCTTCCATCCACTGCAGTTTATCTACTGTAGTTTGCCTTGGAAGTGCTTACTGCTGTGCCTGTGGAAGGTACTATCTGCCCCCTGAAGAAACAGTCATTTAACATCAGTGAAGCAGAAATCAGTGTAGTGCCTTGTGTGGTGTTTGTGAGGTTGGTATCTTACAGAGGTCTGCAGCTGGTCTGCTAGTTCATAGCACAGGGTGGAGTTGCTTTGCCCAGTGTTTATACTGCTTTCTATTTAAGACAGATCTGGGAATCTGCAAATTTAGGCAGAAACACATTCTCTTAAAATTAATGCAAAAAACTCTTTACTACAGTTTTACCACTGCTGTATTACTAAATGTATCATTTGATGTACTGTTATGCTGTCACTTCTGAAGAACACATATTTGAGTTGCTTTTGAAGCATAGTGTGGATAATGGTGTCTTTCAGAAGGGTTAATCTTTTTGCCTTGAAGTAATACAAAAATGGGTCTTTTTGACTCCATTCAAATGGCAGTCTTAGTTTGGCCAAAGCCAGTGCAGTGTCTGAGAGTGTTTGCTTGGAGATCAGCAGACCATAAATTTACAAATGAGACCATGAGCACTGCAATTTTTCCAGCCTCACCACTGCACTTGTTTTTATGATTGGTGCTGCATGCTGAGGTGGTGCTTGGGGACTCTGCAAAACACCACTCTGGGCTGGGATGAGTCCACAGCCCAGCACTAAGCAGTACTGGTGTTGAGGGTGACTACCACTTTGGAAGTGTTACCGATCTGGTAGGAGTTCATGCTGAATGTGTATGCTCTGAAGATTTGTACATAGTTGTAAGGTTACTTTTCAGAAGTCCTTCAAGCCAAAATAACCTGTGCAGTTTTAAAAGGAAGGAGAGATTTAATTTAACTCACAGACTATGGACCTTCTCCAAAAAACCCACAGCCTCTCAAGGTGGCAGTTGCAGAATTGTTATGAGGGTAATTGTAGGACTGGTGGTCCTACGTTCATGGAAGGATCGCAACAACATTGCTCTGTTTTTAAATGATGGCTGTGGGCATTTCTCCAGATGCTGGGCCAGCCAGTTTCTTATTTGTTGGCTGGAAAAACCTTTTCAAGTAAGAGAACCACTTTGCTTATCTCTTGACCTGTACCTGTGCCCCTGTCCCTCCATCTTTTGTACGGCAGAAACACAGACTCTGAGAATGACTCTGAGCTTAGTGGGTGGCATTTCTGCTCCTGAATATTTTTCTATTTTTAACTTCAGAAGGAAGAGTTTAAGAAATGAATCCGGTAATATAGGATACTAAAGGCTTCAGAAGTGTAACTGTTTTGTAAATGCCCCTCTTTCTTGGCACAGTCTTACCTAGTCGAGTTTGTGGTGCAGCAAAGCTGTTAGCAATCATTTCTGTTCCTAGAAAGCATTAAGTTGGTATGACTGCATGTCTTCACAACGACTTCCATTTTGCTAATTAATGCTGCACCTGCCATTTACCTCCTTAATTATAAATGACAGTACTAGTCAGTGTGCTGATTAAAGGTATTTTATAAAGTAAAACATACTGTACAGCAGCTGCTTTATGTGGAGAGCGTGCCAAAATAACTTAATAGCCTTTGCACATAGAGTGTTTTTAATGGAAGACAAAAAAATATTTAACCCTTTCATGCTCTAACTTTAGAAATACATATTAAATGTATTATTGGTTCCGAACAATAAAATAGTACTGTTGTGCCTAATTTCCTGTGCGATTTCCTGTGGTTTCTCTGAAGCTCTGCTGGGTGACTGGTAAGTATTGCAGCTTTAATCCAGCTCTGCATCCACTATAAGTGATGTTTTTCCATGAATTTGCTGTGTCTCTGTTCAAAGTTGAACCTTGGAGTAGCACTTGGAGCTGTAATAAAGCACAGTGAAATGCTTTGCGAATGTATTTCTCAGTGACCTTATGAGGAAGCTCTTTAAAACACTGTCATAAATTTTGAGTAGTTTACAACCAAAATCAGCCTTTTGTTTTGGTGATTACACTTGACTGACATCAGCAAAGCTGAGTAGTTTTACTGCCTTTTGAAAAAAGTGCAGAAGTACATGGTTGGAGTTTTTTGTTTGTTTGCTTTTTTCCCCTTAACACTTATGTAAAAGAAAGTAGCCTCTCAGTCTGTGGGGGCTTTTACCTTTTTTTTTCTTATAGACTTTTTGTGACTGTGAAAATTAGAAGCTAAGAAATTGATTTCTTGATCTCTTCTTAATGGAGATTGGTGAGGTTTTGTGGCATTTGTGTTTTGAATAACTGTGAGTATTAAATTGTGCACAGCATGGTATGTTTATCTGACTGTGTCATGGTGATGGAGACTGGTGCATTAATTACCCTTGGTCTGGCGACCAGAGGGCAAGGTGTGTAGAGGGGAAGCTGACAGTGGACACTATCCTTGGAAGGATAGTGGGGATTATAGGGAATGAACTCCAGATTACCTTAATTGCTCTTCCTAATGTACATTTTGCAGGAATGAAGGACATCTTCTACAGGAGTTTTATTAATGCATACAGGTCCTCTTCTCCACAGCCTGCTCCAGATGTATGTGTTCTTTGGTTTTACCTTCAGAACTGATCGCCATCTGCTATTTTTTATTGTAATTTTTTCTCTAAAATTAAATAAGCTTTTCTTTTTCTGTGTCTCTCAGTTTGGTCTTTTACTGCAATTTTTCCCTTCCCAGTACCCACTGAATCTTTATTTTAGTTTTTAAAAAAAACCCAGGTTTTAATCACTTTAGGTCATCTTATTACTGTTTTGTACCAACTGGCATTGCAGTTTATCTGAAAGGTTTGTTACCACCTGGAAATGTCCTCTGTGGATCTCAAACATACTCAGTTCTGCTTCTGTTTCTGAGTAGTGTCAGAACTAATTTCAATCTTTGCATTATCCCACTAATCAAGACTTGCAGTCCATTTCTGTTTATTGCTTTAACTTCTGGGAACATCAGACTAAAGTGACACAGCACTTTTCAGTGTGGCAGTTGGAGGGTTTCCCAGCCCGGGGAATGTTCATCTTTTTATCTATTTATTTATTTTTATTTTCTGCTTTAGGCTCTTCCAATTTTTATTATGACTAGTCATTTGCTTTCAGGTTACATTGTAGTGTTTCTGTCCAAGCCAATTTGAGTTGATTTTGGAGAGTAAACAGTCTTGAGAGAGATTTTTGTCAAATATTTTACTATTATTTAGATAGTACATCTGTTGCTTTACCCTTCATCTGATCCTTTCAAAACTGCACAATAAAGCTGGGCTTTTGATTGATGAGACTTACTTGTGGAATTCTCCAGGCTGCTTATTTTCCATGATTCCAGTTTTCTCCCTGGCACAGTGATTTCCATTTCTTATCCCCCATTCATTTATTATTGTATTTCATAGAATCATAGAATGGCCAGGGTTGGAAGGGACCTTAAAGATCATTGAGTTCCAACCCCCCACCATGGGCAGGGACACCTTCCACTTTCCAAGGTTGCTCCAAACCCCATCCAGCTTGGCCTTGGACACTTCCAGGAATAGGGCAGCCACAGCTCTAGGCAACCTGTGCCAGGAACTCAGCATGCTCACAGGGAAAAATTTCTTTCTAATATGTAATCTAAATCTACTCCCTTTTTGTTGGAAGCCATTACCCCTTGTCCTGTCACTCCAGGCTCTTGTAAATACACTTTCTCCATCTTTCTTGTCGGCTCCTTCAGGCACTGGAAGGCTGCAGTTAGGTCACCCTGAAGCTTCTCTTTTCCAAGCTGAAAAATCCCAGTTTTCCCAGCCCTCTTACCATATTGGTGCCTCCTCTGATTTCTGTCCAGCAGCTCCAGGTCCTCCCTGTGCTGGGCCCCAGGGCTGGGGCAGCTCTGCACTGGGGTCTCACCTGAGTGGGGCAGAGGGCAGAATTCCACCGTCCTCTGCTGCCCACACTGGGGCATCAGCCCCGGGCACAGGGGTTTCTGGGTCCCAGCACACACAGCTGGGGCAGGGCCAGCCCTCACCCACGAGCATCCCCAAGTCCTTCTCCCAGGGCTGCTCTTGACCTGTTCATTCCCAGCCTGGATTGATCCCGAGGGTTGCCCCAACAGAGATGCAGCTCCAGCACTTGGTCTTGTTAAACCTCATGAGAATCCCATGGGCCTGCTGCCCGATTTCTCTGTGGATAAAAATGACTTTTTCAGAATAATTAATGTCTGGATTGCTCTTGCTGCTTTACTGACAATTGTTTTCTCTAAAAGCATTGATCAAATGCTCAGACTTCTCAAATGCCCAGTTTAGTCATTGTCCCAGTATTCCCATTGTCCACAAGCCTTGCTTGGTCTGGGAGGAATGTGTATTGTTTTTATGACTTTTACTTCAGTAATTATTTTTATAGATCTTTGCTTTCTTATTGCTTTCTTCAACAGCTTAAGTTTCTTGTTGAGAAGCCTTGAAACCATAATTGCAATTTGTATCAGTCCATTGATTGGCCATCTCTACCAGCATACACCTTTAAGTGAATGCTCAAGTGTTAAAAGTGCTTCTTTTTCCTCTCCTCTTTTTGATTCAGGCGTATTGAGAAAAGAACCAGCACTAAGCAAATCTGTTTGACGATACTGTACCAGAGTTTTTTAATATCCGGATGTGGCTTCAAACCACAGAATGAGACAGCGCATCTCATTCCTGTGGTGTGACAGGGAATGTTGATAACTCCCACCAGGCATTTCTTATTTTATACTTTATGTAATGTGCTACCAGGACTACTGAGTTCAGTGATATAAACTCCTGATAACATTTTGAAATATCAGAGAATCTAAGGACTTTTTTTTATTAGGTGTGCCCTGTGGTTTTTCTGCAAAAAACTTGCTGCTGGTAGGAAGGTGAGCTGCAGCAAAAGAAATGTCCATGGGGGTTTGCCAGCAGTGCTCCAACAAGGCTCTGCACCTCCACACTGCCTTCTGCTGTGCCTGGCCTGAGGGCAGAGCTCTCCTTCTTGTCACCCTGCATTTGGGAAGGTGCTTCAGTGAAAAAAATCTCAAGTGAAATACCTACAGTGGTTCCTCTATTCTTGCACTTCTAAAATTCCACATTCTTAGCTCTTGATGTTAACTGTTTTCCTTATGTTTTTTATTCCCTGTGACCTGTATGCTCAGGAAGGACTCTGAAAGAGTGTGGTCTCTGTTGATAAACAGAAAAGAAAAAACAAACCCAACTGTTCTGTTAAAATATGTTAGAGAAATGTATCATTAATATTAATGCTTCTTAAAAGCTAAATGTGAGTGTAAAGCAGGCAGACTGTGTTTTACTGCTGTGGACCCCTTGCTGGAGCTCTGCTCAGAGCAGGTGGCCCCAACCCCAGTCCTGGGGGAGACCAGATACTTCTTTGTCTGGCAGGGGCAACGCAATGTAGTGGATAGGGCACTGTGTACAAGGATAGGTTTTGTCTTGTCTTTGTGCCCATTGAGTTGTGTCTAGTTCATTTAATTTCTTTGTGGTTTAGCTTTCCTTACAAGTTGTAAAATGGGAATGTTACCATCCCCTTCCTTCTTAAAGCTGTTCATGTCATCTAATGCTGCTGTAAAAATCAGTGCTGCTTTGTCTCATTCTCTTACCGACTAATATAGGAGCTGTTGCTTTCTTTTATATGTAACAGTGGAGTAAGACACTGTTCTTTTCCAGAATAGCAAAACACAAACAAGGCCAGATGCGAGGATTTGAAGAATTCTCTGAAACCATTCAAGTCTTAACATTAAAGGTGTATAATTTGTTTAATATTCATAGTGAACATACCATTTGGATTTTTTTTCCCTACATGAATATTTTACATTCTAGGCTATACAGTAAGATAAGTAATCTTGAACTAGGAACTCCAACTGAAATGCTGAAGAAAAGCTAAATCGGACTACTTCAGGAAAAGCTGAATTCCATTTTAGAGCTGATCCACTGTAAAAACTAAAAACTGAAAATCTGTCCTAGAAGCATTGAAAATGAAATTGCAAAGCAACCGTTAGGAATAACTGTTAAATATATTCAAGTTTGGACAAATGTTTAGATGCAAATGAAAGCATATACATGTATATCAGCAATTAGGCAGCAAATATATTAGCAGTTGGATTAGATGTGTTTCTTTCAGGAATAGCTATCAGCTGCTATAAATTCTGTTCACAGTTTTTCTTTGGCATTTGTGATTTAGATCCATCTCATTTTACCTCTCTTCTGAATACAGTTCTGAAAACTAGAACACTTTTTATCATGTTGGTATTCCAAGGCTATTGCTCCAGAGTCCTTTAGCATACAAAGAAATTTTGCTTAATGGAATTCTTACAGTAATGTCAAATTTGTACAGATCTCTTAAGATTTGAGTCTTGAGAGATGTTATTAATTCTTGTGCAATATAGTGAACAACAGGTTTAAAATGTTTTTAGACAATGAGACCAAGTTTTTATTGGGTTTAAAGTGGAGATATAACATGGTTGATAAACTACTGCAAGGAAATTGTGATTTGAATTTTGTCCAAATATGTAAAAGCTTTAAAATAAATTTTTGGTGTATTTATAGACACAGAGAGCTGTCATAGCTGTTCGTTTTACTGATGGATAAACAGAGGAGTTGGTGTTATATTCCTATTTGAGGATCACATCAGAGTGGAGCCAGTCCTCATACTGTGGTCTGGCAAAATCTGAGCTGGTGTGATTTGGTGAAGCATGTTGGTTTTTAAACATGCCATCATGTACCACTGTGAATTTAGTTAAACCAAATGGTAAAGTTTATTCTAAACTTGGATTTTTCCACTAAGATGGATAACTGGGATCTATGATTACTACCTTTTAATATTATGCTCCCTTACACTTTTACTGGTGGTTTTTGTGTTTGATAAATGTGTATAAGAGAAATGAAGTACAGTTATTGTAAGGTATTAATTTACTCTCTGACTTAATGTTTCACCCTGTATTTTTACAGAGAAAGTTTTGCTGATGCTCCCCCACCTATTTTTTCCCATTGCTACCTCAGTAGAATTTTGTTTAAAGTAAAGTTGTCACTTGTTATCATTGAAGGATGAATCTTCAATACTTGGTGCTTAAATAAAACGACAGCTGTTAAAATAAGGCAGTGTATCAGAATTCAGATCTTCTTAAAACATAGCTTCAGCTTCACATCTTTAGGCCATTGTCAGCATTTCCCAATCACTGTGAAAATCCTGAGAGTAAGAAACCAAGTAGGTGATCTAGATGGGGTAGAAAAACATAGAAGAGAGATGAGTTTCCTAGGAAACATCAGCAGAAAGTAAACAGCTTTAATGTTTAACTCAAAATAACTCAAGCTTTTTCACCGGAAATTGGGATGAATTGTAAGTGGTGAACTAGAGACAGTCTCTTGTTTAAGGGGTCCTTTGTGGCTGAAAATCAGAAAAATGAGGACCATATTCATGTAAATTAACATCAGTGCAGGACTCTTACATTTTCTTCCTAATGAGCACGTACACTGAGATGCCAGATTTTTGCGTAGACGCTTGGCCATGCGTACATGGGCATGTTCCAGGAGTTTGGAGTTGCTTATTTCCACTATAAAATAAAATTATGATTCCTGTTACTCTGGAAGTTAACTATTGACAATTCCAATTAACACTGGTATTTGCTTGGCTGGAGTTCTAAAACTCTAGGGAAAGGATATTGAGCCTTTTTAGGGCTGATATGCATTATTCTCTGTGGGTTTTTGCCAAGTTTGTGTTGTCAGGGAATCGAAACAATTTTGCACACCCCAAGCCCCTGCCTGAAGCCTGTAAAAATTAGGTCATTGCTTCTGTTCACATCTTTTCACAAAAGGGTTGGGGTTTATTTTTGTATAGGTAAAGAGACATGATTCAGTAATGTCTGGGATCATATCTTCCACTTGGGTTATCCTTCTAATTAATTTATGGCTTGCTGTGGGGTTTTTTGCATGTAGTCTCTGCAGTGATTAATCAGAATTCCGAAACTGGCAGCCCATAGCAGCATTACAAATGACAAAGCCAAACCTAAAAGTTGTAACCAGTTAACTTACTCTAGCTTCTTGAGAGTCATTTTAGAGAGAAGCACTCTTCATCCCTGGGAAGTATCAGATATACTTGAAATTATGATCACTGAATGTAACTTCTGATTTTCATTATGCCAGTTAGCATTTCATGGAAGATATCCTGTGACAATGGTGATCAGTGCTAGACTTTAGCCTGTTTTGCATTCAAATTGGATAAAAATGGGTACTGAGCCCTGTATCTGCTCAGGAACTCTGCACTGGTACTTTTTAGAGTAACTACCATGTTGTGCATAATTATCTTTCATTGAGCCCCACTAAGGTGGGGGAAAAATGGAAGAGAGTAGAGAGAATATGGAAAGGTTCCATTGAGGATCACACAGAATCATAGAATGGCCTGGGTTGGAAGGGACCTTAAAGATCATTGAGTTCCAACCCCCCACCATGGGCAGGGACACCTTCCACTATCCCAGGTTGCTCCAAGCCCCATCCAGCCTGACCTTGGACACTTCCGGGAATAGGGCAGCCACAGCCCTAGACAGCCTGTGCCAGAAACTCAGCATGCCCACAGGGAGGAATTTCTTCCCAATATCCCATCTAACCCTGCCCTCTGTCAGTTTGAAGCCATTCCCCCTTGTCCTGTCCCTCCATTTTCTTGTAAATACACTTTCTCCATCTTTCCTGTTGGCTCCTTCAGGCACTGGAAGGCCACAATTAGGTCACCCCAAAGCTTCTCCTCTCCAGGCTGAACATTCCCAGCTCTCCCAGCCTTTCCTGCCAGCAGAGCTGCTCCATCCCTCTGCTCATGCTGCTGCCTCCTCTGGGCTCCCTCCAGCAGCTCCAGGTCCTCCCTGTGCTGGGCCCCAGGGCTGGGGCAGCTCTGCAGGTGGGGTCTCACCTGAGGGGGCAGAGGGGCAGAATTGCTTCCCTTGGCCTGCTTTTCTTTTCTTGATTCTCTTTCTGCCTGACCTTTGGTTGCTTTCTATACTGCTTTTCTATATGTGACAGCATAGAATTTTTTGGCTCTAATACAGACTTCATGTACACTTTTTCCTTGCACCTCTGTGGTTCTGCAACAGAGTTGGTCTTAGCAGAAATCTTCCCAGTGGGAGAGGCAGCTTCATCACTGGAGCATCGTGGCTCTCAAGGGATGGTAGTTTGTGGGAAGTGTATGTGAATTTATTTCTCCATCTAGTCAGAGGTGCTAAATGACTGTATAAAAAAAGTGAGGTAGAGCTGTGAGTGCTTCAGAGAGGAGCTGAGAAGTCTGGCTCTCAACTTCGTGCTAAAAGTCTTGCTGACTTTTGAGTGAGATAGCGAGAAGATGAGCAGGGAGGTACACATCTGGGAATTGTGGCAGCTTGTCATTAGGTGTGATGAAGTCAAAAGTATCTCAGAGATGACCTAGTTTAACAACTGAGGGAGAGGGTGGAGGATTGTGGGAAGCTGCTGTTCTCTTTCAGAAAAATTCCTCAGCTTTGAAAGAATGATGAGCCACTTTTGTTCCTCAAAAGAGTCATAGTGTACATAGAGATGTTGGAGGGATTAAAGCTGGAAAGGATTAATATTAACCATAACCCAAAAATTAAATACGCAGCAGTGTGCTGTAGGCTACACAATTATAGGAGGCAACTAGCAACAACAAGAACAAAAAAGGAGTTGAGAAAGAACTTGTGAAAAGAAAGAAGTTTTCTTATTGGAGTGATGGAAAATGAGACCTATTCTTACTTTAACTGCATTAAATGAAGTCAATAAAATCCAGCACACTTGTGGGTATGCTTTTATGAAATATTTACTTTACATTAAACAGTTCTTTGATTCAAACGTTGCAGCTAATTATGAAAAGGTGCTTTGGAAGTATTGCTCTAAAGAGCATATGTTACCATAAATTACCATTGGCCATACACTGGCTGGTTTTACAGTTGGGATTCTTCTGGTATCAGATGAATTGGTTAGAACTGTGAAAGACAACAAACAGGAAGGTGCTAAATCTGTTCATCATGTTTCTGGATTATTAAAATACTTCAGTGTGTGAGGAATGAAGGAAGAATAAAGAGACGCCTGTAGGAGAAACAGAGTACCCAAAAGTTGGAGGTACGGGAACTGTAATATAGAGGGTATAGAAAGATAAGAGGATATAGTGGGTTTTTTTTAATTATATGTGAAATAAGCCAGGGAGAAAAGATAAATAATAATTGCTTTGAAATCTCCGTCACTGATAGGAAGAGTCTGCAGAAGGAGTATTGCAAAAGGGAACATGTAATGAGATAGTTTTGTGTTACTTTTGAGTAGTATTTTCACAGATAATAAATTTTTAAAAATCTGTGATTTGCTGCTTGAGAACACCATAAACATCATGATCTAACCAATTTTTCTTCCAACTGGGATACTAAAATGTAAAGACTGTAATAGGAAATACTGAAATGAAGCATTCCCCTCATTTCTCAAGCAAAGGGTGGAATTTAAGAAAATACACTTCCAAAGCAGAAAATGTCCAAGAGGATACAAAAATCAGTAATTAGCAACATTTAAAATACAGCTGATATGCAACACTATTCTTCACTGGTTTTCCTTACATGACATTACACCATGTATCTAAATGTTTGAAGTACGAAAATTCTCCCATATAAAGTCTACCTTGCCATGTTATTATACTTACATGGTATATAAGTGATATATTTTATGTATTATATTGCTGAATTGAACTTACCAGCTGGTCCGCTCTTGCTTCTAAATCATTAGCAAATGAGAGAAGATCAACCTTGGTAACACTTTTATTGATCATGTCACAGCCAGTACTGTTTGGAGCACGAAGAAATGTAAATGATAAAGGAGCACACAACATTAAGAAAATTGGCGTAAGGCAGTGCTCCAGCCTCCTGGGACTGCCAGCAGCTCTGGCACGTGCCTTTGGTGTGGAGCAGCTCCTCAAGGTGCTGAGCTGTTTGTCCCACCACTTCTGCTGGTCCCCACTGCAAGGGTTAGAAATGCTCTTTAGCCTCCAATCTCATTTATTCTTTCCCCAGATGGTCTTGTGCTCTTGTTGTGTAATGTTTACATAGTTGAAGCTTTGGTCCTGCACACACCTCCTGCTCTCCTGCTGTTGCTCAGGAAGCAAAATACATGGGATGCCCCAAACTCCAGCACTTCCAGCCATGTTTTTTTTCCTCCCGTTTTCTTTACTCTGTGGAATGATGTAAACTGGGTGATTTTTTTTTTTCTTTTTTTCTTTTTTTTTTTCTTTTTGAAATTTTCTTTTCAATTATTATTTTTTTGAGATCACATTTTCAGGATTACAGAGGTTGTATTTATTTCAGTTTTGGGGAGATGGAGATTATTATCAGAGACTGAAGTCTATGGCTGCTACCATACAGTGAAGGAATGAGCAACAGTACAGGCACTGGTACAGAAGCCAGCGGGAGAGCCTTGGAGGGACTGACTGCAAGCAGATCCTTCACATTCTTCTTTCTTGCCTTTAGAAAAATGTCTCTGGCTGGATATCAGGAGAAAAGAGTAGAAGAGATTTAGTTTTGGACATGGACATGTAAAGTTGCCCACTCTATTGGGTTAGAGGAGTGGATCTCTGGTGTCCTGAGGAATAGGGGCAGAAGAGCCCGTGTGTTAATAGCCCTCAGTCTGCTAGAGTGGTTACCAGGGTAAAAAATGAATGTTTTATTCATTCTTTGAATGTAACACAGGGCAGACTGGTCTTTTGTTATTTCCACATACTTCCAAAGTTTGTTGAATTGAAAAGTTGTGTATAAATGACATGACAAAAGTCCTTAACAAAACTGTCTTGCATAGAATGGGAAAAAACCACTTTGGTTCAGAGGAGACCGTGCAGTCTAAGCATGGATTGGATTAAAGCACACTGATTTTTGTAGCTGTGGCAACTTTCTGTGTAATCTCCTATTTTGAGAAATAAAGTCAAAGATAAGATTATTAAAACATTCCTCATATCTGATTCTATTGTTGTGATAGTAGAGAATATTATTTCTTTGTCTGTGGCCTTATTAAATATAACAGCAAAGCTAAACCCAAATGTTTCTTTTTGTTGTTTTCCAAAGGATTCATCCCCCTGAATTCTTCAAGAACAAATATGCTGTGGATGAAGCCCACTATGTGACCCAGGTGAGTTGTCTGTGTTTCTGAATACTTTCTTCTGTGAATACAAAATCAGTGAGTGGCAATGACTTTGCTTAATTTTAGTCCTCTTCTTACTGGATGTCTCCTGACTTGGTGGAATCTTCTCTCCCTTCCCTCTTACTGGAAAATGTCCTTTTGTCTTACAAAGCACTTGTAAATTTTTTTTAAGGCTGCCCTTTTGATCTGAACCCAGTTCTTAATCCAAAGGCAGTCTCATAAACGTGTTCTGTGTATGATGAGACCTGTTAGTTTGTGGCTTTATCCAAATGAAACATGTCACTAAATAAATTTTTTGCCATGCCTTGGAGATTTGAGGAGATTGCCGTCAAGGAGGTTGCATGTCCTAACTCTGACTTGGGAGCCTTCATGCATTTTATGCCGCCAAAAAGCTGTTGGGAAAGGCTGCCTGCCTCACTCTTATTTTCTATAGAATCATCCTATTACTTGAATAAGCAAATATATTCACATTTCTAGATGCTAGTGTGCCTTGCTCAGTTAGGTTTCTGGTTTAATTTCTGAGCAGATGTTTGTGTGCTTGTGCACCTGGCCAGCAATCGTTTCTTTGGTAGGAAGGCTCAGCAGGTGAGGACAGTATTCCTGCCAGGCTCTGGGTGTGACTTTCATGGAGAGCAGCTTGAAGAAGACTCCTCTGATTCTTTTGTTCCTGTAGAACACTGAATCTCTAGACCAAAAGTTTTGCTCTCATCAGCTGTGAGGAGGTTTCATTTAATTTTCGTAATGAGTCCAGGTCCAAAGTGAAGTTTGATCTGTATGTCAGAAGCTGGGAGTGGAGGGAGCTATGGAGAGGTCGATTTTTGCCATGTGTGAGTTGGAGTCACATAGTGTTCAGGTGCTCCAGTGCTCTTCTGTCAGATGGTGAAAATTGCAAGTGGAAATACGTGTTTTATTTTTTAAAATCACACCTTTAAAAATCACATTCACCTTTTGGGTGAATTCACCCAAAATGGTCATTTTGGGTCACTTACTGCAACAAATGTCTTCATTGCAGTTCTATTCTCATCTTCTTTACTGCTTAAAAATTTCATTGATGGGAAAAAGAGCTCTTTATGTGGACCAGTAAATAAATTAAAAAATGAAGGCTGCTTTTGACCTGGACTATATGTATTGAAGTGAGAAGCTGTTGAAGCTTGCAACATAACTGTTCAGCTCTCTTCTATAATTTTTGCCTTGTTTGCCAAGGAATTGGTTTTCCACCATCAGGATACCCAGGGCCTTTTTTATAGAATAGCTTTATGTCAATAAATGACCAACATGTGTAAGTGTGTTATCCTGATACTTCATGAGATTAAGATATGAAAAAAATAAAGGGTGGAATTGATATTTTGGACTTCACTGCCATATACTTTCTTTTGTTAATATTAGTACTGTGCATGTTAAGGTCGTTTAAAGTTGGTAGAATTGTGCTCCATGAAGCTATGCCATGTGTTCATTGCCTCAAGATATGTGTAATTCAGCAGCCAACCTTCTGCAGCTGCTCTGAAAGGCAGCACTTTACAAGCCCAGTGATTTTGTACTCAGTTTGTGAATGTTTGAAGGAGACTGAAGGAGCCTAATAAAAGGATTAGTCAGTAGAAGTGACCCAGTGAGAATAACAGTAAATATTCTTTGCTAAGCATTTAGCACATTGTAACGTAATAATCCTAATGTAAATGTTGTATGTGCAGGATAAAGTACCCTGGTGTTCCTTATTTCTGTGTGACATTACCATTTTTTGGCTCCTATGTTGTGTCTTCCTAATGATGACAGTAGACATGAGTTATAGTTGGCATTTATGTCTTTAAAGGACACCATCAACTTGATCACTGCGTTTCTGTCAATATTTTGTATTCTACTGTCTCTTGTTGTATGTCTCCGGTAATACTACAATATCTGAAAGGTATCAGAGGAACATTTTTGTCTTTACAACTCATTTACTTCATATACAGTGAATATTGATGAAATTGATATCAATGTTGTTATGAGGAAAAAAAAAAGACAAATAACAGTAATCTAGAACCTCTTTTTAGCTATCCAGTGTCTTGGCTTTGAAGAAACCTGCTGTACTTCTCACTTTGGTAAGTCATATTCTGAAAATACTAAATTTCTTCAATAAAGGATACCAGTTTATGCAGCATTTCTTTGCACTGTCATTCTCTATTTTTTCCTCCCCATCTTGCACCAAGTTTGAGGTCACCCATGTAGAAAAATCTAGTCTTCTGGCCCCTCTATGATTTCAAGATTTGTAGCCTCTGGCCTCATCCAGTCTGCATTCTGTCTGCCAAAAGCTGTATTGGTTTTCTGGTAAAACATGACAAGCCTATTGACCATGATGGCCTCCACCCTATCTACACTGACTCCAAACTCCTTTTTCCTTTCATGCTATTCTGGTCATGTCATGAGCATGTGGGGGCTTTGCTGTGGGAATCCCACAAGGATTCAGGGAATACTTTTTCTGCATAGAGTGGTTTAGTAAGAACAGCTTCTGGGAGGAGTGAGGCAGTATCAAATGCCTGCTAAGTGTTTTGAATGGTGCTTGCTTATTTCTTTGGAAGAAGGATGAATGAGTGGAGGTGAAGACTCTGAGTTTCTCCTTCCCCATCACCTCTCTCCCAGCTGCTCCCCTGCTTTAGAGGTGTTTTGTAAACTCTCACTGTCTGTTTTATTGTCTCCAGTCTATATAGAAATTCTTTGCAGACTTTTAGCTTTCCCTTACAGCAAATGCAGTGGCAGCTCCTGGATTTCTTGTTTTCCCATGATAGAGACCAGACAGAAATCTTAACAAAAAAAATCCCTCCTCAGGAAGTTACATGGCCTCGAGTCTGAATTCTTTATCCATTAAGAACAGAGGCCCTAAAGAGTTTTCAGTCTTTCTTTCATTTATATTTGTATACACACATATACACTTAAAAGATACCCTTATGGCTTAACTTCATGTTCTTTAAGAGAAATGAGGGAAATGAAATGTTTGACCATCTTGTGCTTCTTACTGTGCATTTCTTCACATGGAGTTGTAGAGTAGTTGTCACTCTGGGAGTATCCTGTTGTAATCAGGAATTTTCACATAAGTTTTGGCTGAGAGGAGGGTGCTGTGGTGCTTGTACATTCCTCCCACTGCCATGAAGAAGTATTCAGAGAAGGGAAGAGCACTTCTCTGTCTGCTGCTGAATGGAAACCTGGTCCTCTCCTCCTGTGGTCTCGTTCCAGATACAGAACTGTAATGCTGCTCTGCAGGGTTCCCCAGGCTCGTGTCAGAAGTGTTCATTTGCTGTGTGGCAGCCAAAATACTGTAGGGGAGCAACAAGCAAATTTAAATAGTAACATTGCCAAGGCAGGGCATAATAATTTATTTTAATATTAAATTACTTCAGAAGAAAACTTGCCTACTTTTCATTCTCTTGCCCTGTATAATTATTTTATAGGTCTCACAGCTCCCTCTCAAGACATAAGGGCATTAGAAATTGAAGTTTGTCTTTTTCCTAAGCAGCACATCCTGACCTGAGTTCTGTGCTGGTCTCCTATGGAACTGATTATTTCTTATATTGGACTGTGTTTGAACAAACAGTTTGGGGGTTTTTTATTTATAGTGATTCAGGTAAACTTATGTGTAAGTCTTCCCAAATACTTACTGCAATCAAGTTCTCCCCATTATTTAAATTTTAAATACCTGTGTTTGGCTCAGAATTATACAATTTTTAATCTTTTTCCTCCCAGCGTGGTGTTAATACTGATAGTGGAAATGTCTCCAAAGAAGCTTCATTTGAGGGGATCAGCCAGTAAGTGACATGGCTTTTTTGTACATTAATTGTTACATAGTTATGTTGAATTCATTTTATATTTCAAATTAAATTATGTTTTGTCTTAATGACAGAATGTTGAATGGCAGATCAGATGCCAAACATTTTATTGCCATAGAAATTTTGATGCATGTTTCTAATGGCTTGAAATACAGTTGGGATTTTTTTTTCTGAAATCTCTTTTGCATCTAAGTTAATCCATATTATCTCTTTGTCTGTGTTTACTGTAGCTATTTAAAACCAAATAGACCTGTCCTTATACATCCATTTCCACTTTGGGGATTGGAATATTTGATTTTCAGATTGCAGAAAATTCATCTTCAAGAGCAGCCTCCTTCTCTCACTGATTTCCCTGCACATTATTAATCTAGATATTAGGGATTCTGGTATGCACAGTCTTCTGAAAAAATGTTACATTACAGGTGTAAAATAAAATCACAAATCACAAAAAAAAGGAATAATCATTTCTCTGTCTAGATGTCATCTTTTAGTGTCCCTTAATGCTGTCTTTTTATGAAGTTTGGCTAGTAGTTGGGTGAAAATGTCTTCCTGCATGCAGTATTTTGGAAGTGCAGTAATTAGAAATACATCACAGCTTGCTCTGGCATGTGAGGATGGTGGCTTCAATTTTTAATGAAATACAACTGTCTGTTCTGCATGATATCTTTGAAAGGAGATAGTTTTCTGTTTTAGCTCAAGTGTGTGGCAAAAAAGAAATACACCCCCCTCATTAAAAAGCGTGTTAAAATAAACAGTCGTGCTGAGATGCTGAGGCCTTTTTTTATGATCGTTGACTCCAGTCACCCCACGATATTTTTCTCCACTGTCCTCTGTCAACAGCATGTTCATTCCACAGTGAAGATGGTAATGCACATAATTTGCTGCAAGTCTGGGCACTCGTTTGTATAGTCTGAGCATGCTTTCTGCTGGGATCGTTTCTTTGTGTCAAGGGATCTGAAATCTGGAATCTGATTGCATAATTACTTCTTTTTCCCCTCTGTATCCTAAATGGGAACTTAATGGTTCTGCCAGGGATGTTGGGAACAAGGTGCCAGGCATTTAGACAGCTTTTGCTGCCCACTGAATTAAGTACGAAGTATTCTAAAATACATGCAAGTCACTTTTAATGAGTGCTTGGTGTTCTTTCTGCTGTTACAACCAGTGTGAGTTCTGTTGCTTTGTCCCAGTAGTTAGTCATCTTATGCTCTCCACGTACAAGTGGACTCCTCACTGCCTGTGTGGAGCAATATCTGCAGTTTTATCCAATGTACCTCCACATGAAATATAAACAGTTGTTAACCTCGTTTGCAATTCTGTATTGGAATGATGTACAAAAGTCTGTTCGAACTACCAAAACCCCCTTTTTTATCCTGAATTTCACTAAACTCCATTTAAAGAGTTCAATTAGTAGCCCATTCTCTAGTCAGCATTAAGCTAGGAAGCCACTCCATTTAGCACTTTATTTGAGTTTTTAATAGAGCGTTTCCTACAACACTTAATGATATTTAAGCATTGGCTTCTCAGTGGTAAGTACGTTGTCCATGTGCTCTAGGAGGAGTGCTTCTCCATTCCTAGCAGGGATTTCCAGCTGTTAGGAGGTATTTCTCTTTTGAGACTTGGCACATGCTCATCCCTCTCCACCCCTAGGCACTAGGTCATTCAATTTGCTGCCTTTGACAGGTCTGGTTGGTACCTTCCCCTCCCAAGCTCACAGTATGGAAGAGCATGCATTGATTTTGTTGTTGGATCAAGTCCCCTCTTCCGACAGATTCCATGCCTTCCTTTGATCTCCCTGGTTCTGTTTGTGTCTTCTCCCGGGCTGTGGTGGCTCTGGTGAGCTCGGGATTGGTCCATGTGCTGGGGGTAATTGGTGGTCTGGAGGATGGGGTGAGCTGCCTTTAAAACTCTGCTCTCCTCAGAATTTTGTAGCTCTCTATATAAACCATTTTATATTTGTTTTCGTTACAGACCCAAACCAATTTCAACATTCCTGCTTTTCTGCTTGTCTGCCTCTCCTGTAGCAAATGTTTCCTTTATAGAAAGATATATTTCAGATGTATTGATTGTATCCCAGAGGATTACACCCACTGAGTTTATACCTAACAATGTGTTCCTTCAAACTGTGCTCCCTCCTGCCTGCCTGTGACTGTGCCTTGCTGGCTCTCTCAGTCCTCGGCTCACCTGGGCTCTGCCCTGGCCATGGTGCTCTATTTTATGGTCTCCTGTTTGCTTTGTTTTCTGGCTACCTGGCCAAGATCTATTTTCTTGCTAGTATGTATTTTGTATTTCTCCTGCTCCCATATGTCTTTTTTCTCCTAGGCTGAGTTGGTCCAGTGGTGGGGGCCGTGGCGGGTGTTTCATGATGGATAATAATGAAAATAATGTCTAATTTCCTGAAAAAGGTGAATCTTGCTGTCTTTGCAGGCTGTTCATCTGCTTCTGTCAGAAGCTGTATTTTTCTTGCCCTAGTGATGTTGCTTCCCTGCCTTACTTTTTGAACCTTTTGAACTTCTTCTGGAACATTATTACCTAAGTTATTTGGTTAATTTTTCTACTGTCATAAATAGTCATTTGAGACAAAATGCTGTGGTTGTGGGTTATTTCTGTGCCCAGAAGATCACCCTGAAGTTATTTTTGTCATGCTAACAATAGCCAAGCTTGATTCTATCCTGATGATAGAGCCTATACTGGTGAATCATTTCGTGGTTTCCATTAGTTTATGGATAGCTCTCTCATATAGCAAGGGATGTTGTCCTTAAGAAAAGCTGGTCTGTTGCTGCAGGCTGTGGGAATGGAGGCCAGGGGTACAGGGAAAGCTGCCCCGCTCAGCAGAGGGTGGTACCGGGGGTCGGTGAAGGACCAGCCTGGGACAGGGGCTTAAGACAGGAGACCTGGACTGTTTCCTGATGCTGCTCAGGTCAGTTCTGTTTGCAGCTCTTCAGAATCCTGCAGAAGTGGATTTCTCCCTTGTCCCAGAAGGCTTAAGTATAGAAGGCAGATTTCTAAAGTAGTTCTAGTGCTTTCTTTTCTAGAAATACATATTTCTATTTGCCAGTTCTGTGTTTGCAGGTTTTTTTCCTAATTCATGGATCCATCTTTCAGGCTGGAAAATGTGCAGGAGTTTTTAAAATCTAATCATGTCAGTTATGTAGCCCTTGTAAAAATGCTTTGAGAGGATGTGACTCACCATATAGAAAATGGATTTTGAACCAGTAGGGTTGAACAGTAGTGTGCCATATACTTTAAAACACTGTTGAATAAATCTTTGCTCACTGTGTTAGCAGGATTTTTTTCATCCTCAGTCAATTGAAGTAAATGATGGACAGTTTAAGCAATGTACCTAATGTTTAAAGTTTTGCACTGAATTCCTTTTTTCATGTCGCATAGCCAAATCAGTTCATTAGGACAAAGACTCTCCATGTTGGAGAAGAGGAGAAAATTCTAACATTGTGTATGAATATGTTTTAGATTTTTATCACTGTAGATGCACAGTATATTCATTAAACTGACAAAAAGAGGTCTCATTATACAGTGCTTTTATATGGGAGGTGTAGATCTCTAGGGTTTTTTTAACTAATGAATTTGTCTTGCATGTGAAAGGACAACTGAGTATGAAATCAATTTGGACATGTCTTAAAGTGTAGTATTTCTTAGTTCTGCATTGATTAAGTGGGAGCATTAATATGTTACAGATTGCAACTGTAGCAAATGCCAATTTGTTTTCTTCCTCAAGACCACATATCTCATCATCTAAGTATTGTCAATTTGCAAATTGCAGTAAAATGTAGAATTAGATTGTGCTGCCTAATCCTCTTAACATTAGGGCAGTACATGTTTTGTTAAGAGTAAGTTGTTTGCTGTCTAGTGAGATCAAAACTTTGCTGGGAGGCCACGGCTGGGTGATTTTATGTAGGGGTTTGTGCACAAATTAAGTGAATTAAACACCATTTGTATACTCATACTGTTGGTGGTGAAAAGCTCTTCCTGTTGAGTTTAAGCAGTAACTTTTAGGATGTGGTTGGTTTGTTTAGCTGCATTGTTGGTAAATGTCCTGATTCTGGCCAGGACAGGGTTAATTTTTCGCAGTGGCTGGGAGGGGGCATGGCCAGGAGCCAGATGATGTTCTGTACCAGCTCATGTCAGTGCTGGGGGCTGGGGGAAGGGACTCCCTTGCTTTGGAGAAGAAGGGCGTTCCTTCCTGCAGAGAAATGTGGTGGGCGGAATGGTCCCATTCAGTATTTTGTTTATTGTTGAGAGTTTTTCCATGTAAATCTTTTCTTTGACTTATACCCTTTGTTTGCTGCTTTGACTTACACCTTTTGTATACCTTATTTTGTTGCTGTTACTGTTCATTTTCTTATCTCATTGCTGTTTCCAGAAAATTATTCTTGTCTCAACCCATGATCTTTGCCTTTTGTACTTCCACTTGGAGGGGGAGAGGAAGCAAGTGGCACTGTGGTTCTAGCGGAACACTAAAGAAAGAAAATAGGACAGCTTTTGAAGGACTATTCTGCTCCAAAGATTTGAAAGTTCACCACTGAACAGCTACAGGACCCTGTTAGTGATAAAATCTGTGACAGCAAAAAAGCTGTGGCAGTTCCAGAGAGGCACAAAGTTATGCAACAGGCTGGGCTCTGGCTATGATTTATCAGACCCTGCTCGTCACTAGACACATCACTAGACAGCACCCTCAGGGAGAGGAGGAGGAGGAAAGCAGAGCAACAGGCACTGTGGGCACTCCAACTGCAGCTGAGCCGGAGGAACAACCCATGCTGGGAGCAGTTGCACCTGTACAGAAAAAGAAATCCAAGACAATGCATTTGCTTAGTGAGGGATGAAGAGGAAGCAAGGCCCTCAGAACAGGAGGAAGAGGCAGAGCCAGAGATAAGCACCTGATCCCTATCCCCAGTTGAGCTGGGAGGTGTGCAGAAAGATTTCAGCTGCCAATTGGGGGAGCCCCTGGTGACCCAGCTGTTCCAGTGCTAGGATATCGTGGCCCACGATATGAAATCAAGGACTGAAGCCAAGCAGCTGAGATCCCCGTCCCAGGATGTGGGATTGACCAGGGGATTAGAAAAAGGACAGAAACTCAGCCTCTGGAGTCAACTCCTGTCAAGCATGAGGGAAAGGTATTCTCTCAAGGGTGGTCTAATAGTGCAGAGAGGCAAGCGGAACGCTATGGAGCAAGGTATCCAGTACCTGAGAGAATTAGCTGTGCTGGAGGTACTCTATCTATATAAATAATGAGCAGTCCCCTGTAAATCCAGATGACATCCAGTATACACAACCATGTGGCAGAAGTTCCCATAGTGCATGCCATCGCTGTGTGCCAGCTCACTGGCAGTGAGGTCATGAAATAAAAAAAATTGGTGGATGATTTGGTTATCAAATGCAAGCTATATGAAAAAAAGTACCTCTTACCCGCCATGGTTCTGCATCACATCTGTGGAAAGACTATCTAAGGATGTCCAACAATTTGAAGAGGACCACCAGAAATTTAAAGAAGTGTCCCATGCCCTGCCAGTACAGACCAGTCCCTGGTATTGGGAGCAAGTGCTCCCCTGCACCAGAGAGAGGGGACACACCATGATGTAACCTGTGGTTTTACCTGCATGATCACAGAGAGGACATGGGGGAGTGGGATGGAAACCCCGCCTCTGCCCTGGGAGCACAGGTATGTGAGTTGAGAGGAAGAACAACCACCACAGGAAATTCTTCAAGGATAAAAGCAGCTCCAGTTTTCAGTGGGCAAGTCTTTTGATGGGCTGATGTTACTTCTGATCAATTGGCACTGAAGTACAGCTCCTCCTGGCACCCCGACTGCCAGTGCTGGGCTGGATGTTCAGAGAAGTCCCTTCCACATATCCTGGCCCTGATGCCATGTGGAGTAAGCCCACACAGCGAGCTTGAATAGGAAACCCCAATTGCCCAGGGATCTTGAAAGTTACCATGAACTGGCCTGAAGCTGAAAATTTCAGATTATCATCATAAGAGGAGGAGGAGAAGGTGACGTGCTGAGGAGGCCCCACCATATAATCAGCTACCAGAAAAGGAGAAGTGATGCGCTCTCTTCACTGCTGTATCCTAGAGATACATTGACAGCGGAAAGCTGCTGTATGGAGTCCTACACGACGAGTCGCAAAAGCTCTCGAGGGACAAGGTGGACCAAGTCAGGTTGCAGAGCTGAAAGCCTCCAGATGGCCTTGGATATCACTGAAAGAGAGAAATGGCCAACACTACCTCTACACTGACTCGTGGGTGGTGGCAAATGCCCTGTGGGGGTGGCTGGACCGATGGGAAAAGATCAATTGGCAGCACAGAGGGAAACCCATCAGGGCTGCTGAATTGTGGCAAGGCATCACTGCCCGGGTAGAGAACGTGGCTGTCAAAGTCCTTCATGGAGGGCTGCCAGAGGACATCAGCAACAGACAGCTGGATTGGGCTGCCCGGACTGAAGTGCTTCAGATGGATCTGGACTGGCAACACAAGGCTGAGTTATTTCTGGCTTGATGGGCCCATGACACCTCGGGTCATCAGGGAAGAGATGCAACCTCCAGATGGGGTGGATTTAACCACGGACACCATCTCCCAGGTTATCCATGACTGTGAAACATGCACTGCAATTAAGCAGGGCCAAAGGGGTAAAGCCTCTGTGCTGTGGGGACAATGGTGGAAACATAAATAAGGGGAGGCCTGGCAAATCGATGACACCATGCTCCTGCCACACCTGCCAAGGCAAGCACTGCGTGCTGACAATGGTGGAAACAACCACTGGATGTCTGGAGATTAATCCTTTGCCTCGTGCCACTGCCTGTGGCACAATCCTGGGCCTTGAAAAGCAAGTCCTGTGGTGACATGGTACCCCAGGAAGAATTGAGTCAGACAGTAGGACTAATTTCTGAAATAGACTCATGGACACCTTGGCCAGAGAGCACGGGACTGAGTGGGTGTTTCATATTCCCTGTCACGGACCAAGCTCTGGGAAAGCTGAGCAGTGCAATGGACTGTTAAAAACCACACCGAAAGCAATAGGTGGTGGGACCTTTAGACATTGGGATCTACATTTAGCGAAGGCCACCTGGTTAGTTTTCACTAGAGGCTCTGCCAGTGGAGCTGGCCCTGGTCAGCCAAAAGCTCCATGTACCGGAGCAGGGCATGAAGTCCCTGTGGTGCATATGAGAAATGTGTTAGGGAAGGCAGTGTGGATTCATCCTGCCTCAGGCAAAGGCAAACCCACGTGTGGGATTGCTTTTGCTCAAGGACCTAGGCGCACTTGGTGGGTGATGCAGAAGGATGGGGAAACACGATGTGCACCTCGAGGGGATTTGATTTTTGGGTGAGAACAGTTTGTAATGTTGAATTGTATAGTATTGGTTGCTGAATGACACTGTCACTGTGTGCCATTACTACCATGGACAGTGAGTATGGATTGCTCAGATAGCAGTTGTGAGCTCCTGGTGCAGCAACCAGCAGACAGCACACCAGCTCTCCTGACCTGGATGACATCTAGGATACAAAGAACCCACAGCCATGGACCTGGATGACGTTTACACTACTTGGTGTCTTTGCTGGGGCTGGGAGGAAGGACTGTCTTGCTTTGGAAGAGAAGGGCGTTCCTTCCTGTGGAGGAACATTTTGGCAGAACAGTCTAGTGTTTTGTTTATTGTTGGGTTTTTTCCATGTAAGTTGTTTGTCTTACACCTTTTCTTATTAATATTTTTGCTGTTACTGTATGTTTTCTTATCTCATTGCTGTTTCCAGTAAATTGGTCTTACCTCAACCCATGATCATTGCTTCCAAGGGGAAGAGGGGAAGTGAGTGGCAGCGATGGCGTGGTTTTAGCGAGCGCTAAATGGGAGAATACTATTCCTAAACCACAGCAGTAACCGAAGTGAAGCATAATTTGAGTCATCAGCCTTAGAAGTCTCACAGTTATAAATAGGTGGCCTTGTGGCCACTCACACAGGACCCACAGCTTCCACGAGATGAGTGGAGCTGAGACAGTTCTGTCCTTAATCTTTGACTTCCTTGGAAAAGTGACCTACAATATATTCTCTTGCACATATGCATTGATGCTGTGTCTCAGAGGTCTAACATCTTGTTTTCTACTTGGCATTACATCAGAAAGTCTTGTCTTTCAGGTGAGAGAGAGAACTTCTGTTCAGCTGATGACCTCCTGGCTCTTCTCCACCCACCAGCACCCTCCTGATTAAATCCTGCTGCCTCTCTGTGTGTTTAATGAGCTTCCCCAATTAACAGCAAACCAGAATTTTAAAGAACTGCCACATAATAGGTGGTCCCAGCCAGTAAGACTTGGATTTCTGGCAGCACAAAGACAGTTCAAGAAGAGCCTTTATGGCCAGGAAAGATAAAATCTGGGAATTTTGGCTGAAATGGGTTTTCTAGAAGAGTGAGCTGCTGTAAGCCTACATCAGTGTACAATTTTCCCCCTTTTCTGAATGCTCAGGCGTGACAGTCTTCTTTTATAAGGTTCATGTTTGGCTCATTTGATTTGCTTTTGATTTCATCCATTTGTGCTTGTGGTTAAAGTGATCTTGTCAGCTTTTTGAGATGGGGATTTTCAGAGTTAAAGTCAGCTGCCTTCTGTAACTGGCCTTCCCTGTGCTTTATTTTCTTTTGTTACTTCACAATAACCGTATTTACTCTTATTTGCATAGAGCTGGTGTTGGACACTCCAGTGCTGCACTGTCTCCTTACATTTGCCTTCGTTGATCTGTTTTCTGTCTGACATACTGATGACATTATTGAAAGGTTTTGTGTCTGTTGTTACAGCTGCAGCATAATTCTGTGTCTTGGTTTTCTGTGGTTGGTGTGTTCTCCAGCCACACAGGGAGCTCAGGCTTTTGCCTTGTTAGAATATTCATAGATTGATTTTACTATGTCATTCATATATTTTCTTCTGTATAAATTTTTACTGTTCCAGTCTAGAATTATTTCTGCATTGGTGTACGTGAGTGATAATTTGTGAGATGGTGGTGATTAAATTGAAAATATGCCCTTTTGATACTTTCTTATTTCGAAGTGACCAATTTTATTCTATAATGATACATTGTTCTGTGACTGGTGGGTGGCTTTTTGTCTTGAGTTGTTTTTACAGTGTTTTCTCATTAATACCCATAATATTGAATACCATACAGCTTGTCCTTTTTGAGTGTTGCAATAAGTTTTTGTTTTGTATCTTGGAGTAGAAATACAGAGCTATTAGCCTTCTCCTTATTAGGGTTTTATAAGTTTTTGAGCATCTCTTTCTGAAAAAGAGAAACATAGGGCTTTTTTCTGCTTTCTCAGGACACAGGAAGACCCTTATACAATTAAAAGTGACTTCTGAGTAATTTTTTTTTTAATTGGATTTGTGCTTTCATTAGTCCCTTCTGAGGTGTAAAGAATGGTTAATAACCTGGAATGGATTTAATTTTTTCGTTCAAAAATGTGGGAAAATGAACTGTTGCCTCACAACATTCTTTTGAAGAACAGTTGGGAGCCTTGTAGCATTTCAATTCTCTTAAATACCCTAACAGGAGAGCCAACAGTCCTGAGCAGACAAAAATATCTTTGATGCAAAACACTCCTTAGGCCTTTAAATTGTAAACAAAAAAACCCCTTTAACAATACTTTAAAATCCATTTGTGTTCCACCTAATGACTCAGCTTCTTACTCTATTTGCCACTGTAGTGTTATTATTTAGAGAGCCTCAAAATCATTCCAAGAATACATGAATTACTCATGTAGAAAATAAACAGAAAAACAGTAAGGTGTCAGAGGCCAAGGTGAGTTGGAAGCTTCTGCTTTGCCTCTTCTGTAGATTGGAAAAGCCATGGAGAGGTCATTTTTCTTTTTCACCATCCTCTAAGCAAGCTTGTTTATCACATGGCCACCTTCTGTGCCCACAAAAATGGGAAGGCCTGAAACAAAGGATGAAATCTGCAATTCACTGTGTTTGATTTCATTGAAGGGTGTTTGAGGAGCAAAGTAAAAATCACAATAATTTGGAAGGAATGTCTGAAGGTCAGTCTGGTCCACCCCACAGTCACAGCAGTGAACTGATTACCTAACATTTCATCTTTGTCAAAAGGAGTGTGGTAAGCATGTCTCAAACATACTGTTACACTGCAGTCTTGAAATGATGCATCTGGTTTAGTCTTGTATATTTCAAAATTAAATGCATTCTTCTCACTGGATTCTCTGTTGAATTCCTATACAATACTTGTATTCACTTTACTTCCTCAGAGAAGACACAGTTAAAAAGAAAAAGTAAATATGTAGTCTCTGCTGTTGTGTCCAGCTGCTTTTTAATATTAGTGTCTTTGGGTTTTTTTAGATTTAATGTGAACAACAAAATCCTTCATCCTGAAATTGCAGAATGGTGAGTAACATAAAATCTTTGGGTAGTGGTGAGCATGCTTATACTGTACCATTGCTTCAGAGAGATTCCCTCAGCAGAAGCCACCTACTTTACCACAGGAGTTTTAATTTTAAGTTGATTTCATGTTACGGACTGGAAATAATGTACAAATGTAATAATAGGGCTAGGTAACAGCATTGAAAACCAAAGAATTTGTGTAACATTTCTTAAGCGTTGTATCTGGATACACATTCCATAGGCTGTGTTAGGGTTTAAGTCACATTTGTGTAAATATGAATTTGTATGAATGGGAAACGAACTGAGGATAATTTATATTCTAGCAACAGAAATCAAATGTAGATCAAAACTCTGTCTAAACAGGTAGTATTTAATTAGGTGTTGTTTATTCTCCAGGATTTATTTTAACAGCCTTAATTTTGTTGAATTATTATTCGTATGACTGTACTTTGTAATTCTTGGGGAATTCTGCTGTAGCCTATTGGAAACAAACAAACTAGATGTGTGACTAAGTGCAAAGCTACTCCATTTTACCAGTTTTCTTCTTTTGGTTAACATCGCTGGCTTTGTCCACAGGATTGCTCCATAACTAAGGCTATCTAGTTTTCCATTTAGGAAATTACTGAAGATAGAACATAGTGGATTTTTGTTAGTGAATTAGGTTTCTATCTAAGCTTTTTTTGTGTATTAATCTAGAAATGAGGCAGCAAATCCTTAGTTAAGACAGATAAGCTTAAAATCTTAAAATACAAAACAAAGGTGTACCCTCTGACTGCCACTGTTGCAGCGTGTTGTATTACATGCTGCTGTATATTGTGCTTTGTAATGTTTGTTTTCAGCACGTATGCTGAGAACCATCTTCTGCTGTCTTCATCTACAGCTAATTGCCAGCTTGAAAACTGTGGAGATATTTTTTGAACATCAAAGTGATTTCAGAACATGTAGAATTATTAAAAGGTCACGTATCTGTTGTTGCAGATATTTTTCATTGCTCGGCATGACAAAAAGCTGTAAAAGGGAAGTGGGAAGTGGGGAAGCTTTGTGTAGACATTGTTCCCTCCCTGAGTCATGGATGGGCCTGGAGCTGGGTGGTAGTGGACTCCTTGCTCCTGCTGATGAGTGTAAGGGGGACTAATTTTTAGGTCTTGCCTATTCTGTCCTTCTAGAATTCATGCCCTTCCTTTTCCTAAACAGAGAAGTTATGTTATAGGCTTGATTTCTGAATTTAAGAGGGTTGAGGAAGAGGATCTGGAGAGGGCCCTGTCTGACTTCCAAGCTTTGCTCTGTAGACACAGCAGGACAACAGGGACAGAGATGGCAATTTTAGCTGCAGAGGGTTTGGAGTAGGGCTACAGACTTTTTCCCAAGGTAGCTTTCAGGTTGTTTCCATCCACCTTACCAAGGTGTCACCTGAAAAGCTTTTCTCCTCTGTGGTTTCAATTAAAGGGTGATTAAATCTTCTTTAGGAAGCTCAGGTATGGACAAATGTAAGGTCGGTGCCCTGGAGGTTGTGCTGAGAGAGGTGGAGCATTGAGGTAGTAGAAAGGCAGCACTTGGAGCTGGGGTAGAGAGAATCATCTCTTCAGTGAATTGCAAGTGGCAGCCTGGAATTCTGATTTAGTTCTTCCTGCAGCCTCATGGAAGAGGGATCCTTGGTATGCACCTTCCCTACAGCTGGCTTTTAAGGAAAGGAAATTCTCAGTGAAGAAAAAGTTCAGATTTGCATTCAGAAATGTTTTAAAAGGTTTTACTGAGTTTGGTGGCTTTCATTTTAAGTCAGAAATAAGTTAAAGATGGTTGTTAGGATTTAAGTGTCTGGTGAAATTAACATGTGAATGACATGTTATGTATATTCAAGCTTACTAAAGTAGAAGTCTTCTTGGAATGTCAAGTTATCGGCCAAGAAAGTTTCTTTGGAAAGCAATATTTTTAGAATTAAGAAAATTTTTCTTTTAGGAAGATGTATTCTTTTGGGATATATTCTGGGGTAGGAAATTGCATCCTTTGAATCATGTCCTTGCAGGGATGCATTTCATTTCAGATTTGGCAAGCTCTGAACTACTGTGTTTTACATGGTACTTGTCAGAAAAACTTTGCTCTATGCCATGCTGTCAAACTGCCAGCTGGAGATGAAATGGCTGAGCTTCCTGAACCAGCCAGGGAGAACTGTGAGCTACAAAAGGCAGCTCTAGTGTTATACAGTCTTCTAATAAAATGCTGAAAAAATGGTTCAGTACTGACAAGGGGTAAAGTGTTTGTGGTTAAGGATCTGTTGCCTCTCTTGCTTACTTTTTCAAGATCTCAGCATTTTCTGACTCGGTATGGAAGTTAAGGATAAAACATAGAAGAATTCAACCTTACACTGGATTGCAGCAGTTTGCAGATGGTGTTTTAATTTTTTTTTTCATTTTACTGAGTGTGTGTATTTCCAAACAAATTTTAAAACTTTAATTTTAAATTTAAAGTCTTCCACTACAAGTTTCATAGTGAATGGATATGCTAAATATTGATTTCAGAGTTTTGAAGAGAAAATGTCATCTAACAGAAGAAAAAATTTGAACTTGTCCAAATTATCTCCTTAGTAATCAGAAGGAGGTTTTCTGACACCAACACTTAGCCAAATGGCCTTTTGTTCCTGTATTTTGCCAGTGTCTGTCTATCATAATTGTGGTGGTGCTAGAAGTAAACATTTAGTAATGTGCAGCTCTCTTTGTGCCTGTATATACTGTATTTTCCTGTAATGTCAATGAAAATGGGGTTTGATAGTTTTATGTGGAAGATTTCATATATTCTGTATTTTGCATTATTTTAATGGAAAGCTATAATTATTTCTTTGTGAAAAGTGATCTGCATGTTCATGTCTTAAAGCTGTGCATTTGCTTTTTCTGTTTCCAGAGGTTTTTCCATGTCGTAAACCTCTTAACATTTTTTTGAACTCCTGTCTTTGGTGTTCATGCACCTGTCTTTCAGAATTGTACTGTGATGCCTCTCCTTTGCATATGTGCATTGCTGTGTTTGCTGGCTTTGATGCTAATTCAGTTAGCAAGTTTTTATGCATTGCAGAAGAGCATAAATGTATAAACTGTGGTAGAGAAATTTCTATAAATAAAATGTGGAAAGGTAACAGCAGAGGTGAGAAAGGGTAAAGATAAGGCAGGACTGTGAAGTCTGTCCGCATGGGCATCATCCTTACTTATTAGGTGGTCTGTAAATCTAATATTTCCAGAAGGAAAAGGAGGAGTGGGCGTTCCCAGGTGTTTTCTATGTATGTCACAGAAAGGAGACATTAAGGTTGCACACATACTAAAAAGCAGCAAAACAAGCCAGCTGATAAAACACTGGTCTGATAACTGGAAACAAATACTTCTGGCAGCATTATCAGTGCTGCAGAATGCACATAGAGAACCAATTTGTGTATCTTTGAGGAGAGCACTGATTTAGGAAAATACAGTTGACTTATGTGAGTTTCAGCCTCATAATTACCTCAAATTCTATATGCTCTTGACCACTTGATTAGGTCATGCATGTAATTTGGTATCCAGACATTTTAAATGCCCAAATGCAATTTCAGGATTGAAATGATACTTGTTTAAATTAAAGTTTCTCTCTCCTGTTGGATGACTGACATGTGTGCAAAGACCAGCTGCTCATATGGCCAAGTGAAAATAAAAGCAGAAAATGTGTGTAAAAGGAGAATGAGGAGGAAGAAATGGTTTTGCACTGGTAAAATGAGGGGGGAAAAAAAAGGTGAAAGTTTTAGGTCAGTCCTGACAGTCAGAGACTTGTGCTTCTCTTTCAGCTAGATTGCACTGAGTGGCCCCCCTGCTAATCTGAGGAATGCCTTACATGTGGAATCTGTACATTTTGGCAATTGCATTAGCCAGAGCCTGGAAATTATTTGTTCCCATTAAAACATTAATGCATTGATGCAGAGGCTCTAACTGGTCCAAGAAGTGTTTTTAGTAGAATGTTGAAGTTCACATTAATGAAAAAAGGTGGGATTTTCTTCCTGTCCTTATTTCGGAAGTGGGGGAAAACATCATGAGAACTGTGGACACTCATCACATGCGAGATTGCCCTGAAGTGCCAACCACTGCTGTAAACCTGGCTTGGGAGGATGCTGTTTTTTGCCCCTCAAAACAGTGAGA
Organism: Dicrurus megarhynchus; assembly: GCA_013399195.1. Classification (NCBI taxonomy): domain Eukaryota; kingdom Metazoa; phylum Chordata; class Aves; order Passeriformes; family Dicruridae; genus Dicrurus; species Dicrurus megarhynchus. The sequence goes on from VXAD01013335.1 coordinate 278,207, forward strand.
AGGTGGTGAAATACATGCTTTTCTACTACCCAGACATGCTGTGGGAACTCCATCAACAATACCACTGTAACATGGGAGCCCAGGAACTTCTTCGGTATCTGGGGAAGTTGATCCTGTTACCTGCACAGTTTTACATCCTCCCTCTCCTCCCTTCTGGTGGTTGGGTAGTGGTTTTTGTTGGTCTCAGAATGACTAAATATTTTCTGTAAAATATTTCAGTGCTTGACCTTGTGTAAATGAAGGGATTGTATTGCATAAATAGTCAGTCTGAGGCTGAACATGAATTTCTATATTCAAACAGATACCTGAGAAGCTGTGATCTAATACAAATTTGATCCTGAAGCCTTATGCCCAAGTCAAGGGAAATGGTTTCTAATACTGTTTGCACTTGCTGTGCAACAGTTACTAACTTGTATTACTGTCAGAGTCCAACAAAAATATTAGACAGCTGAATTATGAAACAAGCTATATTTCAGGCAATTGCAGAGCATGGATATGTACTGTATATTGAAGGTAATAGGAAGGCACATCAAACAAGTATTAAATTACCCTGCTAGCACATGCAGCCTTCCAAGGAACAGGATTTAAAAGAAAAAATTTAAAAATCTATAAGCCTTTGCTACCTCATTCTAGCGGGGATATATTTGAGCCACTCTTTTTTATGTCTTGGCTGAAAGACAGGAGCAGAAGTTTGTTTCCTCACTCATGGTCAGCAGGTTTTACCATCCCAGTATAATTTTTTCATCTGGGTGTGCATTTTAAAACTTTGTACTTCTCATTCTCGATTGCATAGTGATTATTTTGTGTCATATTCCAATTGACTGAGAAAAATTCCCCTCTATAGTGTTTTTGTTTGTGAAAGCATTTTGATCAATATCAGGATTTTACAAAGGTACCTTTACTCCTGCCAGAAGAGTTGTGTTTGAAGAGGAGTGGCTGTGCTGTAGTAATGCACCGTCTGTGGGAAATGCTGTAATCTCACATCAGAGGCACTCACGGCTCAGAAACCTGTTTCTGGACTCATTAAAACAAACTACAGAGCAGAAATACCGTCAATAGTTTGCTACAGCAGTGTGAGGATGAGCGTGTTACAATAAAAAGAGGGGTCTTGGTGGCAGTTTCAAAGTGTAACAGTTACGGTTCCTTGTAACTGCTGCAAACTCTGGATGCAGCTCGAAAATATGATTGGAATATTTCCATGCAATTCAATAGGTGTTGTTCTGTACTTTGTAAACAGTAAGTATGTACTTCACAGCTGCCTTTGAGATGGGCATGAAAAATACTAGGAATTCAGTTTGTGTAACAGTGGAAGGAGTATGTGGTGTTTAATAGAGGTTATGGAACTGTGTCTGCTTTACTGTTCATGTCACACTAAATAGCTGCTTTTATTTGAAATACATGATAGAAATACATGTAGTAGAGAAGAGTTAAATGGTGCATTTTTGAGATGAGTTCAGAAGAGTATCAAGGCACATATACATACACAAATTCAGTATTTCATAAGGCACAAAGAGTAGGATGGGTTTTTTAGGGCATTGGTTTGTTTAGGGTTTTTTTTGTTTTTATTTTCGTTCAGAAGCATGTGAAAGAATGGACGTCATGACTGTAATTACTGCTGCTTTGGTTTCTGAATTTCATGGTTTGGGTTTTTAATACCAAACAAAAATAGCATTTTTTTACACCACCCCCGCCCACCTTTTGAGGTATCGCAAATAGGTGGGAGTTGGGATTGTGCTGAACAGAAATTCTGGAGCTCTGGGAATTTAATTATGTAAAATAGTTTTGAATTGTGTTTAAAAGAAAATCAAGCATGCTTGTAGAAATGTTCCATTTGAAGTAGTGTTAGAGTCATCACAAATTCAGAATTGCATTGGTTTTGTTCCTAATGTATTGTAGAATGAGTTGAAAAAATGTTGGTTGAACCACTTTTTTATAAGTATTAAATAGGGCAGGCTGATATTTGAAATTCTTGTGACTTCCCTTTGTAAGATTGTTTTGCTAATGCTGAATCAATGCCAACAATACTTTGCTGTCATGAATACTGTAATAGCTGTTTGCTCTTGAGGTGTACTTGATCTAATCTTATTATAGGTGATGCATATTATTTGCAGGGTTTTCTCATTTTGTATTCTTAAGCTGTGAAGTTGCAGCCTAACATGCTATCTGTTCTTCTTCTCTTTAAGTCGTGTCATTAAGACAGACATGGAGTTGGAAGTTCTGCGCTACACCAATAAAATCTCCAGTGAAGCTCATAAAGAGGTAATGGATCCTTTACTGTTAATAATTTTTGCTCTTAGTGTACCAGTGGTACTCAGAAAATGTCCCCAGCAACCCAGAATTGCTTAGTAATAAAATAATGGAAAGGCTGGATAGAAATAAGAGGATAATATCCCTCCCATTGCAGCCCAGTAATATACCTTGTATTGTCCTTGAACTCACTGGTGCTTTTGTGATGTGTGAGAAATGAAGTGTGGGTTTGGGTAAGAACTGGAGCCTCAGCAGAAGGTGACCTGCTTACAATGTCTGTTCTGTGTGCACAAATACATGTATAATGATGGAGAAAGAAAAGATCAAGGTTTTTCAGGCCCATGTGCAGCTCTGAAAAGTTTAACCAGCAGGTAACTGTCTGCAGATCCCGATGGACTGGGGAAGTCTTTCCATGCACAGTGTAGGACAGGGAAAGGATTCCTCAGAGCAGGGTATGTCCCTGGGGCAGGGCTGAACCCTGCTATTCTATTGCCATGCCAGTGTGGCAAAGACAAGTCCAGGCTCTCAGCAAGGCTACTCAGGTTGGACCTGGCACTATACCAGGGGAGCTGTACTGCTCTCCTGGTGGTGATGGTGAAGTTAACTTGGGTGTCAGTCCTGTACTCCATATAGTGATGCAGATCTGACGTGAGTTCTGAGACTGGTGGTGACCAGAGGGAGCTTAGGTAAAAGTAACTGATGAGGTTACTGACTCAGCGTTGTCTTGGCTCCTGCTCCTCAGATACCTGAACTATCAACTGTAAGAATATTTTAAAATGAATATTGTAAAATTGAAAACTCAAGGGATAGTAATTTTGCATTCATACTCCATGGTTTTTCATCATCCTTGAATAATCATATCTGAAAGTATTTTTTTCTGTTTAGCAGCTGCCTAGAACTTCTATAATACAGAAGCAGACAAAATTTTCTTAGCAAATCTGAGAACAAGGATCAGATTTGTGACTTATAAGCCAGTGTTAACTCTAGTAGTTTTCTGTTGCAAAGTATAAAAGAGACTCTCCCATTGTAGGATAATCTAGTTCATAGCTTTGTTTTGCCAAAGTAGAACAAAAGGACTTGCTGCCATGTTCACCAGAGCTTTCACAATTAAACATAGGTATTTTGGTGAGCTGCACTTCATTGGGATATAGTAGTTTGGCAATTAAACTTGCTTTACTGTTGGAGACTGCAGGCATTTTTAAAGATTAAACAGTGTAGTTTTAAAATGCATCTACTGATGTAAATTTAAATGAAGTACAGAAGATATTTTTGTAATATAGGTTTCTCTGGAGATAGTCATAAGCCGTAAATTTATAAATATGAGATTCTCTTCTGCTATGATGGTCCCATACTAATATGTATCTTCCAGGTAATGAAGGCCGTAAAAATAGGAATGAAGGAATACGAGATGGAGAGGTAAGAGTTCTTACAGTAATTATAATAAAAAAGATAGTATCTCTGTAGTAGGGGGAAAAACAGTAGCTGAGACAATGCAGTAGCATGGATTCAGCTGGACTGAGAGCTCGTTGCTGTTTGAAGGCCATTGTAAGCATTATTTTGTTATTTTGAGGTGGTACTTCATCCATTTCAAACATGCATTTGATGAGGGGTGATTATTTCTTGGTTAAGTGTAGCATATCTCTCTTCCTGGAGTTACAGTAATTTACAGAAGCTTTATGAAATAGCTGTTTTCATTGTTTGAAGCCATCCAGTAAAATTGTGTTTATGGTTAAACATTTAGTCTGGTTATGCTTAGAAGACTGAATGTGTGGGTGTTTAAGAGTCTTACGAAAGGCTGTGTTCAATTGCATTTTGCATGCAATTACAAGCCAGCAGTACCTGTACTTAGCCTGGACAAGGAGCTCGGCTCACACGTGTAATGGGTGTTCTATAGCTGCTGAGAAGTCAATGAGGCAGCAGCAGATATCTCTTATATTGAAAAGAATGAGCTGTACAGGCATCCATGAGGGGTTTGGCTGGTCCTAACTGATACAGTAATGATGTGTCTAGATCTAAGGAAAACATTGCCTCCTCTCTTGAATCAATATTTACATTAGATCATCAGCATTTATCTTATAAAGCATGGTTTTGATCAGCAAGTCCATTTATTTTTAGTATGTACACGGTATTTTCAATTTTCAAAGTATTTGCATAATGAAGAAATAGAAAACAGCAGTCATATGTCAGTTACTGTTGTTTCTTGGCAGTAATTTTTCAAAGGCTTGTAAGCAGGCTAGAGCACCACCCAGGGAAGGGCATATAAAGAGACCACAATATTTGTCATCAGGATTGCAAGGTAGCTCAAAAGACAAATAAAGCCCGTAGAACATATGCAATATGAAGAAACTAATGTTACATTTAAGCAGTTTAAATTTCTGCAGATACTATAGGCTCATGCCAATAATTTGTCAGTGCTTCAAATTGCATTTACATATACCACCAGGTAACGGGAAAAAAAATACTGTTTACATTCTGTCTTTATTTATGAACTTTGTGTTTGTGTTCATTTTACTCACTGGCCAGGCTATACATGCTGATAGTGAAATTTTGGCTCTGGAAGTCATTAGCAATCAAAAATTTCCATAGGGCAGGACTTGTTCCCAGGTGCTTTTAAATGTCACGATCCTGGCAGTTTGATTTAAATGTCATACAACAAATACATATATAAACAGTCTTCTGTAAGTCTACAAGATATATTACCTCTTTTCTCCAGGACGTTCATTCTTCCCTGGCTGGCTCCTTCCATACACGTCAACCTTTTGAAAAGATTATTTGTGTCTTTCAATTAAAAAAAAAAAATTAAGCAGCTATTATACCTATTTAAAATTGCCTTATATTCTTCCATACCTCTTGATAGATTACACTTCTTGAAAGAGTTTGAAGTTACTTAGCTAATGAAAGAGGTCTTGGCAGACTGCTCTACTGTGTCTGCCTTGGAGACTATAATTAGAACTTCCATTTCTTTTACTGGTGGAATTCATCCCTGCACCCGTTCCTTTAGGGAAAAAGGGCCCTACAAATGTAAATCCTGTCTGCTATTCTTCTGTCTGCTAGGAAGAATAATGGCAGAGATCCTAAAAGCAATTAAAATTTTCTGTTACTGGATGTAGGACCTAAGTGTTGCCTTTTCTTTGTCCATTTGGTTAAACCCTGGTAAATGATTTTGAACCAGTAATACGTTAATGCTGAGATATGTAAAAAATAAATGCATTTAACTGCAACTCCAATCAGCCCTGACTTCTTTTTTGGTTTGGTATTATTTAACTTTAATGTGCGGTCGGTTGACTTTAAGGAGACAGCCAAGGCAATTATCTACAAACAGTAATTCACAGCATGTGTAATTGCATATAAAGTCATTTTGGTAGGTCAGATTCTGGGTTTTCTCTGAAGCAGTTTGTTTAGTATTTGTGCTTATCTCATGTTTAATTAATCTTCTTTAATTAAAGGCTTTTAATTATGAAACTGCTCTGTAGTGAGTATATTGTTAAAAATATAGCAAAATGGTAAGAGAAATCTCTTCAGCTTGAGAAGTATGTGAATAAAATCTGTGATATCAGCAAAGTTGTTTAGGTGTGCATATATAGACAAAAATGTTTTGTGTGTATATGTAAACACACCGAAAGTACTAATTAGGACAGTCATCTGTTTCAGAGTGCTCTAAAGGCCTGGAGGTAACTTCTCTAGATGAGTGTTTATCAATTTCTAGATTTCATCTGTGTACTGTTCACCAAATGAAGTGTGGAATCTTCTGTGCATTTCCTCATTTGTTCCCTTTTTATTTAAAAGAACGTTTTTAAGATTGGGGTGGCTACTTGAAATCATCAGTTTGATTGGGGAATGCTGAGAAAGTGTATGCTGTAGCAACAGGTGAGTGACTTCCTGCATCATGAATTCTGGACACACAGCTGTTGTATGCATCGCCCATTTTTCTGGGGGTTTATCCTCTTCTTAATAGCACTGAAGGTGCTGTTGTTACCAAATGCCTGAAATATCAGAATAAGACTCTCCAGCACTAAAGTTGTGTTAAAGAGGGTGTCTCAGGCCTGAGGTTCGTGCAGGAGATCCTAACCTGACATGGACACATGGTTCTGTAAGAGTGTTACTTATGTTGCTACATGCATATTAAACTTTACCCATTACCATAAATCCCTCCCCATGTTCCCAGAGATTCAGTCCTTTGTTTTGTCTATCATGGCATTCTTGAGTCAGATGTCTTCTTATCTTCCAACTGTCCTTGCTGAAAGCAGCTTTTGCATGCCTTGTTTCTTTGCTAAAAGCTTCTCAGGCACAGTAAAAATTGAATTAACCCTTTTGGTGTCACTGTGATAGTGATGCCTTTTCCTGGTCTTAAAATCAAGAGTCAAACACGGTTAGAAGGGAAAAAGGGATTTTACCTCGGTATTTATTGCAAGGATGCTTAGGTGCACCACATCCAGGTGGAATGTGCCGAAATACACACCCCAATGCACACCCTGACAGATCTGGTATAACATTATAGGTGTTACTAATTAGCATATCTATCAAAGATTCCCCAATGAGAGGCTCGAGTGAGCCCCCCTCCCCAGGGAACCTTCCCCTGGATGGTTCTATCTTAGTTTACAAAATGTGTTCTGGAGAGGACCTTGGGGTCTGGGGCACTCTGATCCCTGACTACAAGGCTTCTAAGATGTTTAGTCTCCTAGCTTGACGAATAAGTCTAAGAATGTAGGCTAAAACACTAAGAATACAAAAGCTATAAAAAGGTATATAAAAGGGATATAAAAGAAAAGGCAAAAAATCATCATGGCATCAATAGGAGTGCATGCACAGTCCTGAGTTCATTATATGATGATGCATTTATCACTGCCTTGATGACACCAGGCAGCACTAATCCAGGCAAAAACACCTATTTCCTTGTCCGACACCTCCCTGGATTATGTGACTGTCTCTGGAACTTCTGCTGCTGCTGAGCACGGGAGCACCTTGGGCTTACCATGAAAGTAACTGTGATTCCAGTACCCAAAACCTGGGTCCTGAACCTGGAGAGAGGAGCCTTTTAAAACAAAGGAGCAGTGCCTGGTGTACAGGGGGCATTGGCTAGTGTACAGGGGGCAATGGCCAGTGTACAGGGGGCATTGGCCAGTGTACAGGGAGCATTGGCCGCTGTACAGGGAGCATTGGCTAGTGTATAGGGGGCAATAGCCAGTGTACAGGGGGCAATGGCCAGTGTACAGGGAGCTTGGCCAATGTACAGGGGGCAATGGCCGGTGTACAGGGGACATTGGCCAGTGTGCGGGGAGCATTGGCTAGTGTACAGGGAGCATTGGC
>VXAD01013336.1:422-45189 GCA_013399195.1 Dicrurus megarhynchus
GGCCGCCCTGCGCAAGCGGGAGCGCGGCCGGGGGAGCCCCCGCTGGTAAGCCCAGCCGATGCTGATGGAGCGCTGAAGCCCCTTTTTGGGGCTCGGGGCCAGTCCTGATGAAGCCGCAAGGTTTTGCGGGCGACGGGGTCGGTGTGGCTTTAACGCTAAAAATGTTTAATAGTGGATATTAATGAGGTGTTCCCCACCTCCCCTTCCCCCTTTTCTCTACCTTTTCGGATGTTTAAAAAAAACCCCGAACTACTCAGCTGGCGACATTTACATTTCTGTAGTAACAGCAATTCATTAGAAAAGTGATAGTAGCAGGAAAATTAAAAGTAGTAGTAATGGAGCCCCGGGGGTGGTTGCAGATAGCGCCGAGGGACCGTAGCCCGCCCCCCCGCTCCCCGGCAGTGGACAGCGGCATGGGGAAGCCGGGGGTGTTTTAGGAGCCTGTGGGAATGCAGGGGGCTGGGAGAGCAGGGTGCAATGCAGAACTGGCAGCGCCGAAACTCTGCATTTTGTGCATAGTTCAGTGCTGGGTGGCCATTTTTCTAATTTTTTTCTTGTCAGGCTGTTGGACCCCCAAAATGCTCGTTTGGGACTTGAAAAAACATCCTTTCAGGCTCCCCAGCCCTTTTTCTAGGGCTGTTTCGATGCCAAATACTTGCATTTTTGTATTCCGAATGGGCAATCCTTCGTCAAGCTTTAAACCACGTTAAGATGCAGCTAACCATTTGTGAGGAGGATCTTTTCCCCCTCTTCTCTCTGGAGTTTGCATGTTTGTTCTTCTGTTATTTCCAGGGAAGGATTTAGTCCCTGGTATGATGGCCGAAATGGTGGCACGCAATTCAGTGTGCTGCCAGATGCTTACCTTCTTTCAGAGTTTGGGATAGGCTCAGGCAGTATTAAAAGCCGGCTAAGAGGATACTGTTATATGGTTTCCTCCATTTTTGGGATCTCTTAGAAGCAGTCTAAAAATACTGGATCATCATTCCTCACACTTATAACTACAACACTTTCAAAGAACTGTTCTTAGATATGTACTTTTTATTTCCCCCCCTCCCCCCCTCCCCCGTTTCTAACCTTGCAAATTATCAGTCCTGGTACTTAATAGAGAGCTACTCTTGTATCCTTGTTCTTGTAACTTGAAGGCATCGCTGAATTGAGCAGTTTTTAACATCAAATCCTCATTATTACACAGGGTTGGGTATTTTAACTTGCTGAAGAGATACCCCCTAATGTTCCTAGAAGCACCCAGCCTTTGCCAAGTGCCACAAACGTGTGCAGTTTGTGCAAATTCGTCCAGAAAATGGCCTTTTCTTTGGCTTTTTTTTTTTCAATTGGGAAACAAATTATCACCACTTCAGTACTACTCCTGTTCTTTCCTGCAGCAGCATTTATTTCAGCATATGAAGTTTCTTGAAGTCCCTTGCTCAAATATTGGTTGCACATTACTGCCCAGAACTAGCTTAGGAAGGCACTTTACTGTCTCATGCAACCTTATCTGCCATTCCACAACTTCATAACAAACCCATTGGAACATGAAATGACCTTGGAAAGGTATCTTTCAATCTGACATGAAGCATTCTCTTAACAGGGAACAGCACTGCTCCACGAAGAGATGATGCTTTCAAATTGATGCTTCTAAACTGATTTTATTTATTTTTTTTTAAGAGGGAAGGGAGATGGGTGGAATATTGAATTGGAAAGGAAAATATTTTTTTAAAAACAAGCCCACTCAGATGAAGAAGGAGGTGTATTAAGATTGTACATATGATAGTGACACTTAAGTCTTGGGTGAAAACAAGTCTTTAATTTTAATCAAAGGAAAACAGCATTTCCTCTGCCAGTTCTGATTTGCTCATTCATAAGATCTTCAAAAGCCCAAATTATTAGTGGGACTAATTGAAATCTGGTTGGGTGTGTCAAATGGAGAAATGAAGAGATGAAGTCTGAAGGAAGCTTTACATTTAGTTTTATTGTTCTTGACATCATAATGTGATGCTTCTATATGGAAAATATTCCGGGACCCTTTCAGTCCCCAAAATGCTGCTCCTCTGGAAAGGCTCCAAGAGTGCTTGAGAATCAGCAGCAGGCAAGGGGGAATCTTGCAGCTGTCGAGGGAATTAATGGAAGGGGTGCCTGGCCAGTAAGCTGAATGGGAATTTGGCCTGGATGCTGGACTTGACACATCAGGCCTTGCAAAAGGGTGTCCATGGTGTCCTTTCCTCTCAGGAAGATGGTGCCTCCTGTAGAGCAGTGCTCGGGAGCTCAGGATATGAGTGCCACCTGCTGGGTGATGAGCCACTTTATATCAATTATACATCATTCATACATATGCATGTTGCATTTGTGTTTACATACATATGCAATGTTTATGTATCTGTTTATTTGCATACAGGTGTACAGCTTTTCCACAGACATGTTCTCGGGTGAACCTATGAAACCTTGCTAAGACCTGAAGTTCCTCACCTTCTGAGGACTTAGCACAGCTTGTGTTTGGTGGCACTCAAATAGCACTTGGGCTTTGTATTTCAGGGGTGAAGGGGAAATTTTGATGCTGCTGACATTTAATGCTGCCTTTGCTTTACTGAAGGCAAGTGGGAATTTTCAGCTGTGTAGCTCATGGCTCATGGTGTGGTAAACTTTCACAAGCACCTCAATGGTCAGATAGCAGGCTGGTGAGGTAGACCTGAAATGGAGGCCCAACAAATCAAATTCAGCTTTGTCATGTATCACTTAAATGTAAAATCTTCATAGAACTGCTGATTTCATCTTTTTTTCATCTTAACTCACATATGTCCAAAAGTTTTATGAGCATCCCATCAGGATATGAAATATCACCTCTCATTTAAATTAACTGAAGATCTATAGAACTTGCAGAATATTGCTGGACTTGGGTTTTTTTCCATATTAAAGAATATGTTTTTCATATCCACTCTCTAACGTTTGCATAGAAGAGTAAAATCTACAAGTTTGATTCTGACCCAGAATTGCTACTGGAGGTGACACAATAAATCCAAATCTGACACCATTCCCAGCAATGGCTTTCCAATTGCCACCAGCTTCCATCTCTCCTAGCCTGCTGGGGCATTGGCTGGAATGCTGTTTAAACACCAGTTTGATTCAGCTGGATACAGAGTGATATCAGTTGCAGCACCAAGGCTTGTAGTTGTTCTGTATTGTACTGTCAGTGTTAGGGAAAGATGTGTTGCCCTGGTTTTTGGGGCTTTGTTGGACAGCTGACCTCATTAAGGCTTTACTGCTTTCTTATTTTGTGGTGTGCTGGTGCCAGATGGGTCTTTTACCCTGTCTGTGGGTTAGGAATGGGTCCAAGCTGAAGTATAAAAGTTTTCAGAAAACTCTCAAATGCTTTCAGCTGGAAAACCTATATTGATGTACTCTTGTGATAAATGGATAAAACCCTTCACATGGTTTTGGAAGCGTATTCCACCACTTGAGATCTGTACTCTCAAGAGTGCATAACAGTCAGGAATGACTTGATGGAGCAAAAAGCAAGTAGTGTAATTGCAGAGTTCATCTTAAAGTGTGATTCTAGCGAAAAAAAAGGCACCTGCCATATCAAGAGAGATTACAAGATAGGCTTTTGAGGAAGGGGACCCAATAATAATGCATAACTCAAGTTCACTGTCCCCTAAAACATTCACAGTTAATTTGATGCTTGACAAATTGTGATTTCAGTGTCTGGTGAAGAAGCAATTGACCCTAAAATTGCTGCCTGAAGCTGAACCAACGTTTTCAGTTTCATAACCAGTGTCATGCAAAAATAGTGTGTGAAGAAGAACAGGGGAAATGCAGAATGTCCCTGTGGTCTTGCTCTTATGTATCTCTCCTCACCCTGACCCAAGAAACTGGCATGTAGTATAGGCAGTGGATGCTGCTACAATGCTCAAGGCAATTTACATCTCATTGGTTCATCCATCGCATTACGGCATATCGTGACTTTTTTTTCCCCCACAAACCTTCTGAGCTGATGATGGAAAGCTGCCCCTTATAACGTGTCAAACTTCAACAACCACCACTTGTTTTCACTCAGAAATGTATCTGCAGTATTGTCAATGGGCATGCTGCTCTCCTGTCCCCTCCCCATTCTAAATAAACCAGTTCAGCAGCTCTCCTGCGTGAATTCTGCCAGTTCTGAGTCATCCATGCATTTTTGTTTTGTTCCTTCCTTGTGTTTTTGCACACCACGTTTCCCGCCATTCCCTCCTACACAAAATCTGCTTTCATGTGACCTCTCATATCCTGATAAATTCATTAATGTTCAGCTTGCTCCATGCCACCATCAAAATCTCACTTTCTGTAATATGAAGTCCTAAGTTTAGTCAGGTGACTCAATGGCCTTTACAGTCCTTAGGAGTACCTTGAAGTCATATCTGCTCCAGTAAAAATGTTCTCCCAGGAATCTCAGCTTCCCTTGCAGAGGTAAAAGACAGGTAATATCTTGAGGGCAATCTGTAACTACTGTCACACTGACAGTAATGGTGCACGGTTGCAGCTCTGGGGAAGGACCGGGGTACACAAGACTGACAAGAGAAATCAGAAATGAAGGCAAATCTTTTGCAATCTCTTTTCCCTTTCCTCTCCAATATTTGTCACATGAAGGCACTGGAAAGGCTCCTACTGTAAAAACACTCCTACAAAAACAGCAACCAAAAAAAAAGTTGTTTTCTAGCAAAGTGGTAAATATGTGAGCAATCATCTTCCTTTTTCTGCAGCCTTTCGTGCTGTCTTATTAATGGGCCGTGAAGGCTGAGGAGGAGGTAACTCATCAGCCATTATCCATTGGGTAGGGGGGGAGCTGCAAATTAGTTGCTTGTGACAGTTTAGTTTTCTTTTTTGACACTAACAGATTAATTTGCCTTCATATGGCATGATTTCTGCAGGGATCAAGTAGAAACCACATCAGGGGCTGTGCTGGTAGCTCACTGCCCTCCTGAGTTGCCTTGAGATTTCTGGAGGTGAAAATGCTGTTCTGGCCTCAGGCCCCTTTGCTACGACCCAGCAGAAGAGCGCCGAGTTGTGAGGATGACTGTTCCTGAGAACAGTTGGTTTGGAGAATTTGGATGGTTGAAACATGTGAACTGAGAAGATACATCCCAATCTGTTGGAAGCAACTTCACAATAGCCTCTGGCTTTTTGGCATCTTGTCAGCTTTGGCTTGGTGATCAATCTGATGGTCACAGAGCTGATGGGAGATGATGACAGCATTTCCTTCACTGCCTCCTTTCCTTCCACCACAGGCTTCAGCACTCTCCTCACCTGCTTGTCTGTGCTCAGCACCATGTGCACTTCCTGAACTTGCACATGCAATTGATTTCTCTAGTCAAAAGAAGAGCATTCCTTTGTCTGCCCTTACATACACACATGCAGTTTGTTTAGGTTAACCCACAGCAATTGGCTTTTTGTACCAATCTCTTTGAAGTGTTTCCTCTCCAAAGGAATAATAATGAAAAAAATCCAACCAAACAGAAAAGCAAAAAAACCAAACGCTAAATTGGTCAACTCTTTTGGAGCAGTTGCCAAAAGAAATCAATGCTGAGCCTGGGAAAGCTGTAAAATTCTTTCTTGGGTTTTTATTAGTAGGAGAGAAGTGACACACACTGGGTTTGGTCACTCAGACACTGTTCAAAGTCCAAATTGAAAAAAACAGTTATTTCAGCTTGGGTGTTCTTGACGGTTTGCAGATGTGTAACAGTGCGTAGATATTCAGCTGTGGGGTAGGCTGCAGGCCCCCTTAATTGCAAAGAATAAATTACCAGTCCCCCATCCTTGACTGAGGATTCTGAAACTGAGCAGTCGCTGTGGTGGCTTTGCCTTACTTCCTTGCCAAATGTTACATCTCCTCATCAAGGATTTTGAAATGTCAGCAGTACAAGAGAAAATAATATACCTTTTCCTATATGTGATATTGCACACCTGTTACTGCCTGATGGGGGAGACACAGTAGAAGGTTTGTTTTCTCTTAAAAATACATTTTCCCCCCCCTCACAAAATGTTCCTTATGAGGTCAGCCTTGACAGATCTTTATTAGACTGTAATTACTATTCTTTTATTAACATTGATGTTGTGGGGTTTTTTTTTTATTTTTAGAGTAGTTTGGAGGGTGGAGGGTTGTTTATGTTCAGTCCATTTAATGAGTTACCTGAAACTTTTGGGTTTTTTAGCTTTTACAGAAAGCAGTAGTGTTGTGTTGTTCATTGAATCTCAAGAGGTGGTGTTTTGTTTTGTTTTTTTCTTTTTCCCTTCATTTTCCTGCTGATGGCTATGACTGTGCTGAAACCATGGACTTCACAAACTGGATGAACGGCTGCCTCCTGGAATATGGATAATTTTGGTGAGTCTGCAAAATGAGTTTCACTTACTTCTGCTTGCTTGGAAGAAAGAGGAATAATGTTATGTATTGGAAGTTGTGCTTGATGAAAGCTAAGTCCGTTTTTGCAGTGTTGGTTTTGTCAAAGCAACAGGCAAAGCTTACTGAATTTCAGCTTAATTTTGATGGAGTGGTTTTTTTTTTTTCTTATTCTGTTTTATCACTGGCAAAGGTGAAGGAATTAACATGCACTGGATTAATTTGAAATAGTGTCATGTTATGAGATTGAGTGTTACTGCCTTTGTAATAATTTTTAAATTACTTTTCTGTAAGACATACTGTGAAGCAACAGCTTAGAACATTTTAATTTTTCTTTTCTGGCTTATTCAGTTGTTTCTGCAAATAGTTCAGACAGAAGATGATTAATTCATTGGATGCCTTTTTAGAAAAGCACTGTGTCGTTCTCCTTACTGCTTCTAATACTGATGTTGCCTGTGGTGTGAACTTTTTAAGAGATGATGTGTTGATGGTGTGTTTGCATTAAATACTGTAGAAGAATTTTCCATGAAAAGGTCTTCCATCCCAAGTAGTCTCTGGTGAGGTTTCTTTTTTTAAAAATAAAAACCACACAAAGCTCTGTCAGGGTCATACTCTTTCCTTGTGTGCAGGCGCCTGACCTGCAGAATATTCATCTGGGGGTATCTGCTGTTGCTCCCTGAGGAGGAGGTTTTGGCACTTGGGACTTTATTGCCAATAAAGGTGACTGGACAGGTGCAGGGAAAACATTTGCTTTGAGTATATCAACCTGGAGATCTGCTCCAGGAGCATGGTTGGAGGTGGTAGTATTTACCCAGTGTTGTCTGTAGGAGTATAAAAGCTGCCTCTGAGCACTGATGGGAGGTGGTTAGCAGCTTAGCAGCCTGGGATTTATCTCTGAACTATTTAGACCTAGCAGGAGTGACTCGTTACTACTAACAGGTTTAATTAGGGAAAACAACTTGCTTCACCTCTCACTCGCGTGGTGACAACCTCGTTTATGCACAGCCTTAAGTTTTGAGGGATGAGACAAATGTGATTTGGGAGTGGGGTTGGCTGCCTGTCCTGTCCCAGAATGACACGAGTGTTCCTGGTGTGGTGAT
This sequence comes from Dicrurus megarhynchus, assembly GCA_013399195.1. Taxonomy (NCBI): domain Eukaryota; kingdom Metazoa; phylum Chordata; class Aves; order Passeriformes; family Dicruridae; genus Dicrurus; species Dicrurus megarhynchus. The sequence continues at coordinate 7,887 of VXAD01013336.1, forward strand.
GGCCCCATCCTGGGTAGGGTGTGGGAGTGAGCGTCGGGCTGGCACTGGCTACTTGCTGACAGATTGTGGCTGGGTTTAGCTGTACACACCCCTTTGGGGGGGAGGGGGGAAGGTTGACATTGGCTCTCTTTCCCTCTCCTCCTTCTTTTTCAGTCTCTTGAGCGTGCACAGTCTGTGTCACCTGCGTTCTTGCACCGGTGCAAAGAGCCCGAGACCAAAAGATGGACCTCAAACGTAGGAGTTTCTTATCAGGGACAGATTTAGAGAAAATTTGAGATAAAACCTGGTATTTTGCTTTCGAGCATTTCTGAAGTATTGTTGCTTAATCCTTTTTATTGTTCCATAGCTTATGCCGGAAAGCTGTTGTCTCAGGGCAATTTCCAGAGTCCTGGAGGATAATGGCATTAATCACATATCATATGACCTTTCAGGCAGCACGAACATTTGTTGCGCTGCTGCATTTACCTCCTCTCTTAGTTCCGGTTATGTCCTTTATTCCTCAGCTGCGTGGCTTAGGAGAGCAGTTAAGAAGCCTTCTGCAGGACTGGTACACGGTAATTTGGTGACTGAGTAGCAGTAAGGTCTGTAAGGCAACTGCTGCTCTGGATTGCTGTCCTTTGATGTGCTAAGGAGCCTTGAGGAGCCTGAGAGTGCAATAGCTTCTGGGCCCAAGAAGCAATGCATATTTACTGTGATGGACACACTGCTCAAAACTCTTTGAGTCGGAAAACTAGCAGCGTGCATTCCCCATAGCTTTGCTCCAGCATGTATCTTGCTTTTTTGGCCTGTTTTGTAATCTACATGAATAATTGGTTCTCATGTTGCACCTATATAAAGAGATGCTTCTTTGATATCTGGAAATGCAGTAATGAGTGCTGAAGTGCTGCCATCACCATGGCACATCAGGGAAAGTTTGATGTGATCACATGGGTGAGCATTTCCACCCAAGTTTTATTCTTAGATTTGTTTTTCACTTTCACTCTGATTTGGTTATATTTGAATTTTTGGCAAATGCTGTTAGCGAAGTTAAAATCTGAAGCAGCAATCTAAATCACAGAGCAAAGTGTACTTTGCATAAACAGATAAATAGCAGAGCTGAAAGTATAAGGAGTGATTTCTTTTCACTAAAAGAGTGACATTATTCCAAGCTCTTCTCAGTGGTGGAAAGCCAAGAGACAGTGGATACCAGTTGAAATGAGAGAAGTTCACACTGGTTACAAGGGTAAAATGTTTTCATTCTGAGGACAGACAGCTGGATAGGGGCACAGCTTGCCTGGGGAGGCTGAGCATTCTCCATCCTTGGGAGATTTCAGAACCTGACTGAGCAAAGCCCTGAGCTGGATCTCACTGCTGGCCCTACTTGGAGCAGAAGCCTGGACCAGAGACCTCTTGAGGTCCCTCCTAGACTGAATTATCTTGTGATCAATTAAAAACCACTTGAATTTAGAGGGATCTTTATGCTGGGAAAAAGAGTAAACCTGAAAGCATTAAGTGGCATGGTCATGGAGGGTGTTGTGGTAACAGCAAGCTGGTGGTGGCTGCTGTAAGATGAAAAGGGATGTAGCATCTGAGCAGGCTTATTCTGGAGTGCTGTCTGTGAACGTTCATTGCTTTTGGTTTTTAATTGAGAAAAGCAATTAAAACCTGACACTTGCTGCTTCTGAAGAAGCTGTATGCTGTTTGTTTTATGCCAATGGTAGCTGTATAACTAGTCTCTAAAATTTTGGAAATAATCAGTTGACTTTTGTTTATATTGGTTAACACACCACTTACCTTGTGTGAGGAGACTTCAGGAGAAGTAAATTCTTCCTGCAGAATATTTCCAGTCTTTTGGGGTTTTTTTGTTTAGTGGGTTTTGGTTTTGTATTTCTTTTTTAAAGATTTATATATGGCTATTTGCAGTCTTTTTAAAATTGTGTGGGAGTGCAAGTAGGAGGCGGATGAAAATCTGTGGGATGATCAGACTGCACGTGAGCCAGCTCCCTGGAGTGATGTAGGTGCTCACGGGTGGTTATGGGAAGCCAAACAGTGCTTCTGTAGAGGGGGAGAAGAGAGAAGCAGTCAAGGTACGTGACACAACCTTGCAGGATGAAATAGGTGAACCTGTAAAGAGAAGTGTGGATGTGTCAGAGGACCAAAGCACTGCTAATGGTTTACATAACCCTCCAAGTGTGTTTGTCTCTGTTTTCAGGAAGATGGACTGCAGCATTGGAGTTAGTCTGGCAAACACTTGAAAGTAAACAAAAAGTACAACATGCACTAAAAGTGGGATATGCTTTGTGAACGTGCAATTGAATGAATTTAAGTGTTTAACCCAATCTCAGTTCTTCTGTTGTATTTCTGGTTTTGGTTTTTTGCTTGATTTTTGTTTCTCTTGGAAGGGCATTAGTTTAACTTACAGATTGACTTTCCTATTTTGTGTTTGGAGGCAATACAGGTGAATATGGAAAGCAACAGTTAGTAACTCCAAATGGGATTTTAAAAGTTTTTGCTTGTTTTTGCACTTTTTTTAACCACTTTTCCATCTGCTTCCACCCACATACTTAGTGAGCTGTCATTCTTGTCAGTCGTGCCCCGGCTGTGATGGCATGTGGTCAGTGGGTGAGCTCCCAGCAAGGCCAGAGCTTTGTCCCACCCATGTTCTGAGGCTGAAAGCCATCAGGATTATTGCTGTGAGAAACTGGAAGCTTTATATTTTAGGCTTAATTTTACCTTGTTTGTAGCCATGCTGCTCCTTGTCTCTGAACAGTGTCTGTTTTCAGTTACATTTGTGTAACTGTAGTGGCTTTGTGTCCACTTTCCCTCCAGCATCAGATACTACACTGGGTAATTTGCCTTTTCTTTTAATTTCTTTTATACATATGCAAAGCCTTTGTATTTGTTCTTCTCTGTTTTTTTCACATAGCTGGTTATTTTCAGCTGTTGCATGGATAATAGTGCTGATGAACAAGTATTTAGTCTGACACATAAAAGCATAGCCATAAGGAAAATGAAGCAGGGAAAATTACAGTGGCAAAGGTTCCTAAATTATAGTTGTATAGGAAGATTGTGATAAGGAAGTAGTTAAACATTACTATTTAGTCAAACCTACCACTGTGGCTGGTATTTCAAATGTCTCCTCCTTTTGCTGACACTTAATTTGTGTGGTTGGTGAGATACTCTTCTGGCTAATAAAGTCCCTCTTTTATTGAACCAGAAGCTTGTGGAAGTACATGGGTGTCTTCTCCCAGGTGGCTTTAGGTCACGTGTCAAACAATTGCTAATTATTTTCAGATTTACTCCTAAAGGAAATATTAGGCCCTTGCTATTAGGTGCTTACCCACTGTTTAAAAAAAAATAAAAATAAACAAAACCAAGACACCAATCAATCTTCCCATCGGGGAGCAGATACATGTCCAGTTTAGATATACTGGAGGGCAAACATAATGTAATAGGACTGAACCAGGATATTCACAGGCTGAAGTATTAATGTTGGAGCTGGCTGTGTGCTTGCTACAGCTGCAAAGCCCATTGCTTTTATGGCAGCAGTATGTTTGCTCACAAGCCCCAGCTCTGACAAACAGATGTGATCATCGTCCTGTGCGTGCTCTTTGTGGGGTCGAGCAGTCACTTGTCAGCATGATGGTGAGCACAAGCCACGATCTCCTAGCAGCAGGTCTCATGTTTGAAGAGCTTTGCTCTTCAGAGATCCCAACAGTAATCTGCAGGACCCCAAAGACCAGCTTTCATCCATGAGGATGTGGGACCAAGAAAATGTGCTATGTAGGCCTTTCACAGAAATAAGGAGTGAATAGGGTCCTTTAGGGAAAAAGAAAACTTCCACTGATCATCACAGACACTGTATTTTCCCTTCTGGAAATAGCCATTAGGATCTGTGTTGGTGGTAGGAAATAACTTCCCTTTGTCTCTCCTCCCAGCCAATTCATAAAATGCCCTAAGGTAAGCTGGGTTGCTGTGGTTAATTTTGTTTGAACAGGATGGATCACTGTTTGTGAGCAAAAGGTAGTTTTCAGTGGTAAAGATAACTGTGCTTATCTTAACCTTGATGAAGCTGTTACCATAGGCTTGTTAGAAAAAGAGCGAGGTGAAGGCAGTGGCCTGGTCTGAGCAAAGGTTAAAGCAATCAGTGATAGCTTGGCTGTCAGCAGAATTGCATTGCTGGGGAGCGGTTCTGAGGCTTTGCACAACTTTATTGTCGGCTTGGCTTCCAGCTGTTCCTGCGAGCATGTCCTGTCACAAGCTAAGGAAGGGCCAAGGGTTGTCTGCCTGCAATTTCTGCCTGCCCTTTGCATTGTGAGACCAGTCCAGAGTGGGGCCAAAATACTGCAGAACTGGCAGTTGTTTGTGGGGGAGCCTGCGATAAATGGATTTATCCAGTATCCGTGAGGCTGCTCGGTTTGGAACTTGGCAACTCGGTTCTATTTTTTTCTTTTCCTTTCTCACCAGAATAGTTGTGCTGAGGTTTGGTGTTGTTGCGTTCCTATTTTTAACACCAAAGCTCACTTATCTCTAGCTGAATGTGTGGTATGTTTCATTTGAGAGAGGCGGCATTTCATCAAACATCACAAATGAGCGTTCTTGCTAGAGCTGATTCGAACCAACTGAAAAAGGATTCTTCCTATTTAATTTTAATTTGTATGTGCAAAATTTTCATACAGTTGGAATCAGTACAGCTTATTGTCAAAATAAAGAGCTGTCAGACTCGGCCATAATTCTCTCAACCCAGCATTATGTTTGTCATGTGGTATTACAAAAATCCACACGTGCCTAAATTTTTTCAAGTATTGTGGGTGTTGTACACCAAACTAATATATCTGTAGAGGAATAAAAATTCCTTTGCAGTTGCCTGGTATTAAAGACTGTCCCTCTATGCAGAGATATAATTGCTGGACAGTATATCTTTTTGCATTAAGGACAGTCATTGCAGCTGTTGGAGTCCTGTCATGTTTATGCATGACCAGATATTGCAATACGCTGTAAGAGTTTGCTGCAAGAGCTTTCATTTTTCAGTCTTGGGAAGTGGGCTCCATCTAGTGTTTAATTTAAAGATTAGACTCCAGTTCCTTTTCTTAAATGCCCTTGCAGTGTGGATAAAGGACACAGAAGAGGAGCTGTGATTGGCATTGCTTTCTCTGATGATTATCTAGAGTGAGACTTTTTCCAGTACAGTCAGTATGGGAATGGCAACCTGAAACACTGCATCTGTTTTACACATGCACATGAAGCTAAAATAATTCTTTTGTGAAATAGCACATGGATAAAAAGAAATTAAACCAGCATGGCAATGATGTGATCCTGGAATATTTTGTGGTTAGTTCCTATATATACTCTCACAGTGTTTGATGTGGCATGTTGGAAACCAGCCTGTTCGTCTATAAAATCAAAATTAGAAAACTAATAGGAGGGTTCTTTTAAGAAGTAATGAATTTTGAAATGGGTATTTGGTATTAATATCCAGTCAACAGAATATCTTCCAATATGTAATGCTTCTCTAAAGAAGCATTATTTTTATTGTTTTCTCAGTATTTCAGTTTTTGTAATATTTAACCCTCTCTCAAACGCTACTTAATTATTTTTTTATTAAAAGGGATATCACATTCTGAACTGTTTTTAACTAGAATAGAAAAGTATTTGATAGTTAATCTATCATGTCTCCACTGCCCTGATAATAAGTGCTGTGAAACAGAGACAAGAAGCACCAATAAGATTTTTTTTTCTTTTTTTGAAACTGGAACAGCTTGAGAAAGTTTGTAAATACTTAAGACTGAACACAGATTTACTTTCTACACTCCATGCTGAAGAAGCAGGAACTCAGAATATTTAGTCAAGCAGGCTCAACCTGCAGAGAGGAAAACCTCGGCTGTCTGAGGACTATTTAGTTATTACTACAGTGAGGTTTTGTCTGGTTGTGATTTTTCCCTCTCCTTAAAGGGACATTTGAGGCCACTTAAACAGGCTTTTACCCTGAGCAGTCTGGCACTTTGCAGCACTTTGAGACTGATGAGGAAAGAGGCAGGTGGGCATCATGGCTGGGCTGAGTGTGACTGCACGCCTGAGCCACCAGCCCCTCCCTCCCTCCCTGCCTGCATGGGGGTGTTGCAGACCTTTGCCATTACTCATAGACACGGTGGGGTTGTGCGTGTTGCCCTCACGTTGCTTACACTGAGGGCTGCAGAGCTGCCTGCCTTTGCGAGGTGGAGGAGATCCGCCACGCAAATCCCCAGACAGCTCTTGGCTTATTTTCCGCCAGTTGCCTGAGGAGTGTGGAGCAGAGGCTCCATGCCTGAGTCATTGGCAAAGAGCCTGCTGTTGTTTCATCTGTAAAATACTTGGGGTCTGGGCTTTCCGGTTGACACTTGTGAGCTGAGTGCAGTCAAAGTTAATGGGAAACATCTGGTGCCAGGAGGGAGGGGCAAGATGGTACCTTGGCCACGTGAAAATGGGGAGCTGTGGTGGGGTGCCGGGCTGCCCACATGTATGCAGGGTTGGGAAGAGGATCAGGAGTGATGGCTGAAGAGGACAGCCATGGAAGTGGGATATGGGTGGTGAAACCCCCCTGAGCATGGGGCACCGCTGCCAAGCCCTAGAGCCTCCCAGTGTTGGGCTGTGCTGGTTTCACTTGGCTAAGGAAGGCAGCCAGCAGTTGTGGGGGGGGCTTAAGTGCGTATACATAGACACACTTTCTTGGCAGCTCATAACTTGTTGTTGTTCCTTTTGTTGCCTTTTTTTTTTTTTTAAGCTTTTGAGATGCTGGTGTACTTGGCAACCTCTAAACTTCCCATAAAGGTGTAAACTTGTTCTCTCAACCCCACAAGGGATGATGGCATTGGAGTAGACACCTGGATTTCTTTTGCTATTAAGCACTGTCTTCTGTAGGAGAAGAAAAAAACAAACCAACATTTCTTTATCTGTTTTATTTTTAAAAAATTTAAAATACCACATTGTTAAATCCAGTTTCCTTTTCCATGTTATTTAATTTCACACTTCTAGAATGGACAATGAAAGCAAACATGTTTGTATCACTTGAGGCTTCTGGGTCTTATGGTGATCCAGTAGATCACTACATATTTTGTGTGTTTTGTGTTTAGTAGTTACCTGTGTAGAAGCTGTGGTTACACCTCAATTTCTAAACAAAAGTTGGCAATATCTCTGTTTGCCTTAAATAATTTTGCCACTTTAGACATAATGAAATTTGGGCAAATCTAAACTACTGCTGTACCATTAAAATGTATTTGGAAAATTTCAGACCAAAAGGGCAAGGCAGTATTTTTTTTTTAGGTCTGTCATCAACTCAAAACACTGCACCACACACCCTTTGCATGGTAACCAACACCTCATTTTGAGCTGAGGCTAAAATTGACCATGAAGGTCCTACAGGTGGCTTTTGTTGTCACCCTCCAGGTAACAGGATAGGACACTTCACTCACACTGTTGCTTTGAATCTGTGAGAGGTGAGTTGTGAACCTATGCTTGTCATGTCCAGCACTGCTGGGACTATAGTGCTGGTGTCTCATGGCCAAGGGAGATGCTTTGCTGCTGACAGGAGAGAGAAGGTCCCAGAATAGTTGTCCTTGTCCCCCAACATGGCCTCATGGCACAACTGCACCAGTACTTCCTGGCTGGGTCCAAGATAGTATATGGTGAAGCTCTATAGAGGAAGGAAAAACCTCAGAAAGGAACAGCAGGCAACGTGGTGCTGGCACCAGGGGGAGCTTGTAAGTACTGTGTGTTGCTGCATCCACCAGGTCCCTCTGCTGAGCATAGAAGAGACTGAAGGAACAAAGCAAATGCCAGATAGTCCCTCTGCACTGCAGTGTGGCAAAATTGAGGGTAATCTAGAAGAGAGATGCTTTGCTGTACTTAGCAGAGCTGTTGCAGAGTTTGTGACAGGAATTGAAAAGGAAAGCAAAGTCTTGAGAACATGAGGTTGGAAAGGTGGTTCTGGTACATGAAAATTGGATTTGGAGCTTTCTAATCGTTCCTGTTGCACTATTACAGAAGTAAAGTGCTAAAATAGAGATGGAGTGGAAAAGAGCAGAAATAATTCATGGTTTGATGTAGTGCAGGTCATGAAGATGATGTAATTATTCCTAACCTATTTAACCTGAAAGAAAAAGAAAACTATAAGTAAAAGGGTTGGGAGGAGGAGGAGAAAGCGTTTGTCTGTCTAGAAGACTTAACTATTTTAGACATGGTATCTCCAAGTAAAATTAAGGTACAAAATGCTTTATCATCTACCTGTTCTCTTTTAAGATAGAGGCAGCAAAGGCACAGTGCACTGTGGAAGTAAATACTAAGGGCAGACAGTTGACATCAGCTAATCAATGTGTTGGGTAGTGTATTTTGGGAGAGAGAGAATACACTAATACATCAATTAACGAGATTAAGAGTGCTAAGATCCTTAATTTAGATCAGATGTATTTTTAAGGTGTGTAGATTGTGGCACTTAGGGATGTGGTTTAGCAGTGGATTTGGCAGCAGTAGGTTCACAGTTGGACTCTGTGGTCCTGGAGGTCTTTTCCAACATAAACCATTCTGCAATCAGCAGTTCAGACCGTGGTGTGATCAGGTCCTGGCTGTTAACGTTCCTCAGCATGGTGGGTATAGCACCTGTGTCACAGTAGAAGTGTGGTCACCTCTGTCACACTTTTGTCCCTTTTTCCCACACAAACTGGAGCCTGCTGGCCTGGGAGCTGGACCCAGCTAGCCTCTGCAGTTTTGCATTGGTTTTGGTTACCTGACTTGAACTCCTTTCTTGCTCTGCTGGGGATTGATGTCTTTGGTAGCTGCACAGCCTCTTGGGTCTGTGCTGTGGTAGCATGTGACATCAGAAATTTGTGAGCCAGAAATGTGCTGCTAAAAGGACGTTCATTTAAACTGGAGGAAGAGAAATAGGGAAGGGCAACTTTACTGTCCTGAGATTGAGAGGATTGGTTTCATGACCTAAACCATTGCTTTTATCACTAAATTTTCTTTTGAGTTGGGGAAGAGATACTATCATCCTCCTTCATAATGTGCCCATAAGAAATAATAGCAAACATCATTGTATTGTAGCTCCGTTCTCACAAGTTTGATGTTGTGATTGCATTTGGTTTCTTCTGTGCTGATAAAGACATAAATGGTTTCTGAAGGAAAGCTTGCTCTAATTTATAGACATGAAATTGGTACAAATTTGCCTGTTACTGCTGACGTAATTTCTTCTTTGTCTGACCTCATTCACCTGGCATTAAATTCATATTACTGTTTCTCGGTTTAAAAATTGCAGCAGCTAATAGGGAAAACCTTTGCTTTAAGTGTTTTGTTGGCTTGATCTAATCTATGTCCTTAATGTCAACTGTGAGACTGGATCCAGCTCTTCAGTGCTGACAACTGCCTTTTAACGTCATTTATTTATTATGGGGAAAACAATTTAAAAGCTTAGTTATTAAAGCCACCTTTTATAGGGGAAAGTGATGAAATTGCCTGGTCTGAAAACAGAAGTTACACAACTTAATATATTGTCTTAAATAGCATTATTAAAGCCAAGTACACACCATTAAAATCATTCGAAGTTTATTTTGTAATAAAACCCAAGCAGAGTGCCTTCTGAAATGATACTTTGTAATGCAATGGCCAAAAGTTGCTGCTCTGCCTGCAGTGCAGTTTGCAGGTTACACGTAATCCAGATTTTATTAGTTTGCTATACCAGACTGCCTGCCCTTGGATTAAGTCCCCTGTGCTTGAAGCCCAAGCATGTTTGCAGCTATTCTCTTTACAAAAGTAGGTAGGAGGTTAATCAGAGTTATTTGGGAGCGGATTGCTGTGTAAATAGCAATATAAAGCTAGACTGAACTGGAATATGCAATAGCATCTGTAATGGTTTTATCCTTTTTCTCAAATTTCTGCTCTGAAGTTATAAGGGTGCAACACATACTTAAAAGTTTTTGATCCTAGGAAAACTGGGATGTGATCTAAATTTGTCAATTAAAACATACATGTCCTTGCATGCCAAAAAAAAAATTATATTTTTTTTTTTCTCAGAATGCACAATGCAATGTTGAATTCATGAAAGTTTGTGTCTCTTGATAATTTTGGTTAAGGGAAGAGTTGACAATTACAACTGGCATGTAAAAGACAGTGTTGAATTAATGTTCTAAAAGGAGAAGAAGAGTTTCATTAATTCCAGAGATGGTTTTACTTTTTGTTTGATTTAATTGCTTTCTCTCATTGATTTTCATCAGCATGCAAATATTTCTTCCTTGCTGTGCTGAATGTTGAAAAAGATAAAATAAAGCAAAATACAAAGAGAAGCTATGAAGACACATCTTTTTCTTCCAAAGGAAAATGTAAATGTTATCAGTACTAGAAGAAATAATAAAAAAAAAGTATGCTTCTCAGAAAAGTGCAATAATCAGAGTTTTGAATATTTCAAGAGCAATTTTGTCATTACGTCAAAATAGCTCAATCAGAGCAGGAAAAATGCAGTATTGATAAATGGTGATGCCACCAAGTGAGATATTTCAGGTGGTATTGTCACCGAAGTGTATTTATAGAGCTCCCAGGAGCTAATCAATGCTAGACTGCACAGGAGTGGTAACTCTCCTGGTTGGGCTTATTTTACCTGCTTACCTTATTTTAATAGAAAATAAACCATCACTTCTGGGATATTTGGAAATGAGAACTTTGACACCCATTATGAAACACTCTGCTATTTCTCTTTTCTAGATGAAGGGGGGCGGGGGGAAGCTTAAGAAAACTTTGATTGGTTTAGATCTTCTGATAGTGATCTGAAAAAAAGGCTTCTTGTGTGAGGGAATCACTTCATTTCTTCCTGAGCTGTATTGAGTCCTAATAGCTGTCATTTTATTGTTGAGAGAAAATTGTCCTTTAACTTTTTTACAAAGGAGGTGTTCCTTGGAGAATCTGTAGCTGCACTACCTCTCAGATCAGCCTGTTTGATAACTTCATACATATGTTGTAGTAGGAATTTGATGGCTTCGCATATAAAATTTAGTGTTGCTGATGTTACACTGGTACTACTCTGTATAATATTGAAATGGCTTGCTGCAAAATTTCCAGCTTAAAAGAAGAAAAATGGAAAAAACCCTGTTGCTTGAAGCCTGATGGAAGAAGGTAGGTGAGAGAAGGGTCTGTGCCTTAGGAGGGGTTGCAGTCTAAAGGTAAAGCAGAAGGTGCAGAGGCCAGCATGGAATTAAATTAGGCAGTGTTCATGCACATACTCCACTTTTGCTTAAGACATGGTATGTGAGTGGTCTCAATGTCAAAAGGCCCTTTACATACTTGAGTTTAAGTGAATTTATAATTGTTGGATAATTAGGAAGAAATTCTTTACTGTGAAAATGTTGAGGTACTGGAACAGGTTGCCCAAAGAAGCTATGGATGTCCCATCCCTGGAAGTGTTCAAGGCCAGGATGGATAAAGTTTTGAGCAACCTGGTCTAGTGGAAGGTGTCCCTGCCCATGGCAGAGAGGATTGGAACTGGATGATCTTTAAGGTGCCTTCCAACCCAAATTATTCTATGATTCTCTGTTTATGTCCCAAGCTGTCTTGGAAAAGTATTGCTTCTAATAAATTCTTACTGCTTGAAATAGGAAAGAAAATTTTTAAACCACCTATTCTACTATTAGAAAAACGAAATAATGACACAGAATTTGAGAGCTCTTTTACTGACAAATGCAGTCTCTCTTCCTGAAGTGCACTTGTAACTCTTTGATGGAGTTTTCCCATGAAGTTCTGCTCTGGTTTTGCCTGACCTGTTGTTTTGTTACAGGACTCAGATGCACTTTTCCCTCCCCACTGCATACAGATGTCTCCTTTGGATCTTCCCCTTGTTTCATGGTTAAGTGCTCCTGACCTCCACTTGCTGTTGTTCTTGGTGCCTCCCCACTGTGTCCAGCTCTTGCTGTCCTTCCATGCCCTCCTGTCATGCTGCAGGAAGCCCAGGTGCCCCTCACAAAGCTCTCCTGGCTCTGGCAGGGCTCTGCCCATCGTCTCAGCCCTGTGCCACTTGGATCCCTCCTCACTGCCAACTTCATCCCATTGTACCACCCCTTTGCTGGCCCTGGGCAGCTGCATGGGGTGCTGTGCTGCCGAGGCTGGTGACTGTCTTTGCACAGACTCACAAGTGGCTGGATGGTTTCCCATTCTTCCCTTGTATCCCACTTTTCCTAATTTAAATGCTCTGTTCGCATTAACCAGCTCTTTTCATTTCTCGCCTGCTCTGGTTTTTGTGGCTCTCCTAAAGCTGAAGCAGAGGGCTGCAGACCCACTGGAACTTTCTGACTGGGATCAGAATGGAAACACAGGGCCCAGGACCCCAGGAGCCGCATTGGAAAACTTGTTTCTGTTTGGATCTGTTACCGGGACAAATCTTCTGAACTGCATTAAAGTTTTAAAAAATGAGCTTCCCTTTAAAAGCCTTGCATTTTCTTATGGTTATAGGCTGAGAACTGATTTGGAAGTGTCCCAGAAGTGGAGCCATTTGGCTTGCTGTTGCTGTCTAGAGTGGTCACCAAAGACAGCTTTTGCTTTTTAACCTCTACAAAATGTTCCCTGCCCATAATTAATGTCTGATGCCAACCTTAGATATGTACACAGTGTCTCATGGGGAGAAGAAAAATCATTGCAATAAAGTTAACATTTTAGCTACTGATATGTACTTTCCAAATGTTCATATTTACTGGAAGAAATTTTAATTATTTCATTTTAATGCAGTTAGACTTGTTCTTATGTCAGGCACAAATGAATCAGTAGTTTTCTGGCTCATCACATTTATTCTGTAAATATTTTTAAAAATTATCTCAAATCCTCTGAACTTTTGAATATGAATACACTGAATTCCAGTAGCTTAACTATTTTTATTTTCATCTTGCACATAAAAGATGTTAGATAAAAGCTCCTTTCATCCATGATGCAGTACTATGTTTTGAACTAAGAATTGTGTTTTGGCCAGCAACATAAAGATCTACTGTGTGTTGAATAAATATATCACAACTGCTCATGAAAACATCCTCCCCTTGCACTTCCCCATGATGTGCTGCTGCTTGCTCCTATGCTAGTTACCTTCTGGAGATTTTCTTTCTAACCATGGTTAAATGGCAGCCTGGAGATAGCCCAGGTTTTGTTGTCACCACTGAGCGGAACAATGCTAAAGTGCTGCAGAAGTGTGTGGCAGATAGTGCACAAAAACTTTGACTCTTCAGGTTAAATTAATTCTCTTCTCCTCTAGTTTTAGCTTGGAGCTCTGCCAGTCCAGCAGGAGAGCATCCTTCCCTCGAGTCTTTCCTGCCATCACCATCTCATGTTCATGGTCTGGTTCCTTTTCTCCCTCTCTCTGCAGTACTCAGCTTTCACTTGGACATTTCTTCCAGATTGACAGCTGATAAAATACAGAGTAGCCCTCTTATCTTCTGTTTTTTAGTCTTCTTTTTACCTATTAAACAATTTCTCTTGCCTGCTGTCTTTCTCTAGGTTCTCCTTTTCTCCTGGTTCCTGTACAAAATATAGCCAGAAAAGGACTTTTATTAGCTGTCAAGTTTTCAGACAGGTACCTCAAATTCATGAATGGAGCTTCTTGTGAGCTTTTTATCTTTCTTAAAGCTCCCTTTTGTGCTGACACTAAGAGAAAAGCAGTGACTGCTAATTAGGGGCTTGCTGGGCATCCATGGGCTTCTCCTGCTTGCCCTGCTGTGTCCCAGGAACCAGCTCTGCCTCCTATGCCTCAGTTGCAATCTCTGCCTTGAAGCAGCATTTGGAAGGGATGCAACTGCTGTTCCTTGCTACAGTGACATACCTCCTCCTGATAATGAAAGTAATATACCATTAACAGGCTCTTGTAAAGAAGAGAAAAGCATTTTGCAGTTATTAATCAAATCCAAACATCCTTACTTCCAACAGCAGGAGGCTGGGCTTTTATACTGAGAGATCTATTATCCTTTCTTTTATAAGGCAGAGAGAGATCTTTTCTGCACAGACTTTGCAGCTTCTTCCATATGCTTTCCCCATCTGGGATGGGGTTCTTTGAGTCCAGTGATGATGATTACTGTTACTTTAGCATTATTATATATTTTTTCTAGAGCTTTGTGAGAGGTAAATTTCTCTCCCTTTGTGGTAGGTTTTACTTGGTGTGGAGCTAAGAGACATCCTGTCTCTTTTTGTGAGTCTCTCAGAAGATAACCGTTCACTATAGCACACTATAGCAGCACACATCATTAAAAACAAAACCTAAAACCCAACAACCAAAAAGTCCCCCAAAATTTACTGCTGGTGTTCCCAGTATCCCATCTTCAGAGATCTGTAGGATCTGGGGTGATGTCTGTGGCCTCTTCCCCAGCAGAGGAAAAATTGTCTCTCTTAATGACAACTGTCTGGGAGTACCATTGGAAAAGATTCCCCCTAGTTAATTATCTTCCTTCAGCATCTTCTCAGCCTTTTTCTGAGCTGAATATGGAATCAAAAGCAGCTGTACAAGCATTCTTTTAAAATATTATATGTAAGATGTTACTTTTGCCAAATAAACTGCATTATGCCTGTTGAAGCGATTTTGTTGTTTTGGTTTTTGGTTTTTTCCCCTTTAACTTTCATGATGTGTATTAGAATTAAGTAACTTCTATTGAGATGGTTTGGAAGTTTCCATGTAAAAGTAAATCTGTGTATACTAAATAATCAGCTTTAATAGGAATAGTTCTTCAGTTAAACTATTTAAAAAATGGTACCTTTAGATTCATATGCTTGAAAATTATTAATAAACAATGCAAAAATAAGTAATTTTCTTTTGTATCGATTTGTTCACTTACAAGTAGTTTCTGTAAGTCCATGTTTAAATGTGTTTTCCTATGTAGCCTATGTTGTAGCAAGACATATATTAACATATACCAAGAGGAAATGTAAACAAACATCAGTTCATAGAGTAAAAGTCCACTGTTAATGTTAATTTTTAGTGTTCCTTCTTTCCTTTTTTTAGAAGTTTATATAAGGCATGGCAGAGGGATCAGGGTATCTTATTTCCTCCTGGATCTTCCCCCCTGCCCCAAATTTATAAAACACATGCAGAGTTCACCAGACAATTTGGCAATTACATTAGCAGAGGTGCTGCTCAGGTTTCTGCATTGCACTTGGCAGTGTCACCCGTGGTGGCTGCAGAGGAGAGGGTGAATAGGGTGGCTGGTGGTCAGTGGCCCTGGCTATCATTGCTAAGGGATGGAGGGAGGAATGCTTTAGGAATGCCAAGTGAGTCCCAGGCGTTGGTGGCTTTGCAGGGGAAGGAAGCTGCTTTTATTCAACTCTGCAAACACTGCAGAGAGTCCTCGAAGTCTCTGAAGCTCAGTAAGTTGTTCTAAAACTATTTAACTCTTGAGTGTGAATATTTGGTATAAATATAGCTGTTCAGATGAAAAAAAAAAAAAAAAAAAGGCAGTGATCTGTGTGCATTTTGTTCCTGAATTAAGTTTCCCACGATTAAGGGTTTTGTTCTCTTTCCTCATTTAGAAGTATTCCCCCACCCTTGTTGCAAGTGTAAATTGCTCTCCTGTAATGAAATCAATGGACCTTCACCGATTTACAGTAGTAGAGAATAATTTGGCTCATTACGCATTTGATGAGATACGATCTGTGGTTATCTTTGCATGGACAGATAGTAAAACATTAAGAACTAATAAAAAATGTCATATTCTCCAATACTGTGCTCTGTGTATACATGGATATATTGTTACATACAAGTGGAGGAAAAGTATCCATGGATCAGCCCAGATGGAGACTTTTCTCTACTTCCTACTTCTGTTGTGAAACTCTGTTTTGTCAGTCAGGGTGGATAGAGGCTCTGGTTTAATCTTGGGTTCAGCATATATCCTGGCAAAGTGCAACTGCTCTTTACATGGGCCTAACTGGAGGGTTTGATTGGGTTTTTTGTGTCTAATGGAAACAAAAGTTTCTTACTGTGGTACCAGGATGATGTTAAGGGTGGTTGTTTTGAGTCAAAATCAGGATTTAAAATCAAATCACCTCAAAATTAGTTGTTCCTGTAATTTGGCTGAGTAAGTAATCCATCACCCTTTGACAGCCAGCTGGCTACAGGAAAGGCTCTTGCATTCCTGCAGGTTTGGTGCAGATCCTCAAAAACCTTTACCCCTGTGACAGCTCTGGTGAGGGGTTTTTGCTGCCTGACGCTCTTGACCCTTTGGGAAAAAGTTAAACATGCTTTCTTAATTTTACTTTTTCTTAAAAGAAGGTGTGTTCCAATGGTATTTTCTGTGATATTTATACATGTTCCATCCCTGGTGATGGGAATTTTGAAAAGGAAAGTGAGACTATAAGATAAAATTGATTGTGAGATATGAGGAATGTACTTTAAAAGCACTAATGCAATAATGTGAATTATGTGCAGGTCTTTTCTGTAGTTTGTTTTAACTGGTAAATAATTTTTATTTCTCAAGTTCTGCACGTCTCAAATTCACAGCATAGGAATGTGAATATTGCTGAAAACCTACTATTAAGACTTCTATTGAAAAGTAAATTTGAAAGAGCTCTGCTGCTGGCCAGCTGGTTACTGCATGTTTTCTCCCAAGTACTTTGTAAAAATATTTGTTTCCTTACATGCAAATGTTTTCTCCCCTTTATATAACACTCTAATGACTTAGATGGTGATCTGATTTATTCACGTCTTGCATGTAGACTTTTCTGGACTGACTTTTTGCCCTGTACAATACACGTGGTGTTTTTACCAGACACACTAGGAGGAATGGGCTTAAAATATCTAAAGGGATCACCTTGAGCTTATAACCTTCATCCTTATAGTGTGAAAATTCAGAGTGCTTTGCGTTTTTCACAACGTGGGTGCCGCTGGTGAATAGGGTTGGGTTATCTCTGTTTTTAGTAATGGCAGAGCTCTTTACTAGGTTGGGTTTAGGTTTGATTTGGGGCTTTTTTGGGAGGAGGAAGGGTGGGCTGTGGTTTTGTTTTCCATGGAGAACGCTATCATGCTTATAATACTAGAACATTTTACACACTTTGTGGGTTAGAAAGCACTCAGGAAAACAAATATGACTTCGGTGAGGTGAAATAATTCTCCAGCCTCCTGGAGAATTTAACCCTGCTCAGGAAGCTTGGGTTAAATTTTTAGGCTATGCTTCTTTAAAATTACTCTTTTCCTCCTCTCAGTTAGTGCTGATGACCACAGGGGAGTGTTTTGGCTGCTCAGTGAGGCCTCCCTGCTGTGAATCTGAGACATTCTCTGGTGGCAGGAACCACAGATGGAATACCTGTAAGGGCATGGCATTCCTTGGGGCTGCATGCTGTGGATGCTTCATTTTGTTTATCCAGCAGCTGCTTTGAAATGAGGCGTGGCAGTGCTGGGGTCTGTGCACAGAGCAGGTGCCCTGGCTGTGGGGAGGGATACTGTACAAACCTCCTGTGCTCCAAATCCAACAGTGACGTCTCTGTAAATCATTAACTTCCTTAAATTTTCCTTGATTTAATTGCTTCATCTGACGTGGGATGCAGAAGATTCCTCTTGTCTGCTGTCTCCGAAACCTTCCTCTGGTGTTCAGTCATGATACTTGACACAGTACAGCCTCTGTGTCCTTGGCATTGTGCTCCTGCAGTGACAGCAGTCTGAAGCAGGAAGGATTTGGGGTGCAGAAGGGATTTTGTGTGGCATGTTCTCTGAGTGGTGTTCACAGGGATGGAGCTTCAGTACCTTCTCTGATGTCACATAAGATTGCAGTGGAAAAGAGCTCTTGGATAAGGTTGCCTAAGCACAGTGCTTTTGAAACTTGAGCCTGTCTCTTTGAATAATTCTCTGAAGCTACCCAAAAGCTAATGCAAATCTTTTTAATCTTTGGTAATAAGCAATGTGATCCAAAATATCACATGTTAACTCGGTGGCTGCATTTCTTCTTGTTCCTGAAAACTTCCCAAGCTAAGACTGTGCTCTGAGCATGGTCTCGAAGTTCATCAGCCAGTTTTGGTACCTACAGCTTAAAAGTGTCATGGGTCTTCTCATCTCAAGTACAGCAGAAAACAAAAACTGATGATATATGGGAATATGCAGAATAATATTAGGAAGTGAATAAACCATGTTAATAATTTTTAATAACTTTTGTAGGACCATGGTCCTTATGATGCCTAAAGCTGTTATTTTCAAAATCTTTTATGAGAATCTGGTTTTTTTTATATTTTATTTTACATGTCTATCATTTCATGCTGTTTAAGATTTCACAAGTGAATATGCTCTGGTTCTGTGGAAAAAGTTAATAAGCTCCAGATGTAATTTCATTCTCTCCAGAGGTAAATTTAAACCTAGTGATTCCTTACAGGCTTTGAATCAGTCATTCTTCTTTTCTTTTCCTTAATACCTAGCTGATGAATTACAAAAGTAATTCAAACTTTGTTTTCCAGTTCTTTTCCTTTTCTGATGGCAGCTGGCAATTCTTTTGCTGCAATGCATATCAAATCACAGCTCACTGAGGCTCCTCACAAACAGGAGTGCAAATGTCTCACATCGCCATGCTCCTCGGGGTTTACACCTTTGGGTTGAGAATGTGAAGTCATTGGAAACTGTTGATCTGAGAAGTCTTTTAAAATTTTGATTTTGCTATTTAAAAAAAACGAATTCCCACCACCCCTGGCTTAGAAAGTCATTACTCTATTGCTGCTCTTTATGGCATTTGCACAACCTTTCAGAATAATTTACTTTAGAAAATTGTGCAGTGAAAGAGTCTTGACAAAATCAGATTGAGGGCTCAAATAACAAAGGCTGCAATTGTAATGTTCCTACAGCTAATGAAATGTAATTTAACAAGTCAGTTCAATAATTTGCCTCTAAACTCCAGAGTAAAGTTTCATTCAGTGACTGTCAAATTTAAGATACCCGAAGCCTTGCAGATAAAGCAAAGACCATGCTTATAGCGCATTTACACTGTGAGCTAGACTGGCAGTGTGGAGCCCTGCCAGCTTGGGATGGATGAGAAACCAGCTCCCTACAGACAGCATCAGAGCTGTGTTTTTTGCATCTAGTTTTTGACCCTGACATCCAATCCAGTAACCACAAGTGAAGCTGAACTGCTACCAAACAGCAACTTTTTTTCTTTTTATTTTTATTCCACAGTAGAAACATGTGTCAAGTACAAATAGCGAAGTCCATGTGCTCTTGTAGCAGCCCTCCTCACGCTATTCTAGCAGAGGGTGACATATCAAATGCAATCACACCAAAACCCCCTAGGAAAGTAGCACAGGCTGCTTTAATACTCTGGGAAGGGACAGAGGATGATGAGGAAGCAAAGCTGGCCAAAGCAGGGACACTGTTAAGGTATTTTGTTGGACAAGCAGCACAACAGCAATGCCCTTGGTGTGGGAGGTGATTACATCCCAGCTGAGATCACCATCAACTGTTTGATGTGGGCCCACACACTAGACCTTGGGAGAAACCAGTCTTCTGATCACTTACTGGATCAATTAAATACTGTAGGAATTTAGCATCCTACACTCAGTACATTTCTTCAGTTGCAATGGATGGATTGGATGGATGGATTTAGCTTCCATGAACTTTATACTTGAGAAACAATTCGTTCTCCATTGTGGGTAAAGTGTAATTGAACAAGAATCTAAGAGGGATGAATCAGCTAAACCTATTCATTTCTCCAGCTTCCTGCTTTTTCTTCAACTTTTGTGTCTAATATTAATTTGATTGTTTCAGAGACAGACATTTTAATTGATTAAGCAGACCCTAGAGGTGGATAATACATTGCCAACGTTTTTAGCAATATGTTCCTTAAAAAAAATCATCCATCAGCTTCATGCTCTTCTCAGAGAGGGGAAAAAGAAACCTTTCAATTCTACGTCCTTCACCTTGTTCCCCAAAAGATCCGTCATTTCTTCTTGTTGCACATCTGGTTTAGTACGTCCTAGCTTGTGTTGATTTTTTGTGTGCCTTCAGATGAAGGTAGTTAATATTCCCAGAAGTAACAATGGAAGAAACATACCCCATTCCTTCTATGGAAAGTGGTTTGGGGGACCTTTTCTAATGAAGGCTCTGTGAACAGTTTGCCCTGCATTAATGGGGCTACCATGGAGAGCAGTGGGTACTGAGGGGTTCTCTGACTGAGCAGGAGTGCCTCAATCCTAGGCTTGGACACGAGCTGTTAAGAGGTGTGCTAGCAGGATCCAGGTCTGGATGGGCAGTCCTGCCAGGTGACTTTATGCTCCAAAGACTTTTCCCTTGGTGAGTGCGATTATCATTCACCGTTACAGTGCCATGCAAAGGACTGAAGTTTTTAGGACTTAAGGAGAACTACAAAAAACTGCACTAGTAGACCAAGAGCAAAGAAAAATGCAGGGAACTGCACCTAGGAGGGAATAAACACAGGCTGGGGGACAGCTGCCTCAGTGACAGGACTGCAGGAAAGGACCTACATGTCCTTTTGGTGGGCAAGCTGAACGTAAGTCAGCAGTGAAGGGCAACGACAGAATCACAGACCATAAAATCATTTAGATTGGAAAAGACCCTTTAGATTATTAAGTCCAGCCATAAACATAACACTGCCAAGTCCTCCACTAGGCCATGTCCATGGTTAAAAAAGAGCACAGATGGCATGTCAAGAGAAGTTCCCCCTAGTCAGCAATAGACAGGTTGTATCTGGAATCCTGTACCCAGTTTTGGGTCCTGCTCCCATGGAGGAAAGGCTTTCCATTTCAGACTGAAGGTTATCAAGATAGTGAGGCTGAAGGATGGCATGAAGGATCAAGAGAGGTGGGAATTGTAACTTTATGTATCCCAGAGAAGAAATTCATTGAAGGGGAATCTTATGAATGGTTTATAAATAACGCCTCATCCTGAAAGCGTATGGCATCAGAAGAATTTCCTGTGAGGTGAAAATAACCAAATTTCATGGTAAAGATGATCAAATATCAGCATAGGTTGCCCAGAAAGTATTCAGAGTCTTCATCCGTGAAGGTATTCAGAACCTGACAGAACAAATGCTTGAGAAGTCTGATCTAACTTTGAAGTTAACCTTGCTTTCAGCAAGGAGATAGGACTTGATGATTTTGAGTCTTCTTCCAGTCTTAATTATTCAATGATTCAATTAAAATCCTATGCTTTATGAACTCTTTTATCAGACTGCTAGTCAGGTGTTTCTCATGGAAAGTGTTTTTCAACCCATAATTACTCCTGATTTGAAACACTTCAGCTAACTCTTTTATCCAAAAAGAGTGTATGCCTCACCTGCAGGGGAAGAGAAGGGATTCAGTTTTTTTTTTCCAAGCCAGAATTATCTTAACCTTGTTTTCAGGAATGAAAGGATTATATATTGTTTTACCTGTATTAGGGTTTTTTTCTGTTCTTTCTAAAAAGTTCTGTTGTACTTGTGCCTTCAGGCAAAGCCTATTAGCTTGGCAGGCTGCATGGCTTTTTGGCAAGGCCGTACTGAGTGAAGTAATGGACGAAAAGTTTATGTTCAATGAGGATTTGAACAAGTTGTTAAGACTAGGAATGGATGGGAGGGAAGCCTCAGAGCAGAGAGTGTGACGAAGATCAGAAAGTGGGGGAAAAAAAAGGAAGCAGGACAGAAACAAGTCAGGGGAAGGGACTAAAGAGTGATATCTTTGCTTTGTCCTAGGCAAGACTCATTCAGTGGCGTGCTCAGAAGCTGGCCAGCCTCCTGTTTACATTTTGCAGAAAGGCTGTGATAAATAGGGCAAGGCAATGCAGGTGATGAAGTAGCAGGATGGACTGGACTGATCCATTCAGTCCTATCCATTACCCCCGAGTTCCCTAGTGAGGCTATGTCACTTATCTGAATTTTCGCTTTTCTGAGGTATGAGCTGTGATTTGAGAATCTCAATACAAAAATGATGAGCTGCAGCTGAAAAGTATTGGGATTGTGCTAGAAGATACCACATGATGTAAGCTCTCTTGCCTGGCTGGCACAAGTTGGGCATCCCAATTTGATGAATGCTTTTGACATTAATGTGTGTGGCTCAGTCCCCTGTGTAGAAAACGAGGCTGGAAAGATGGCGATTATCAGTATTGATGGCTATTCTTGCAGTGCTCATTTATCAACGTTAAGCACCACAGGAAAGCAAGTGAGGAAATTGATAACTCTGTCTTCATGACTCAATTCCTTAAATACTCTTTACCTTTTGCACTGGATAAGGCAGCAGTTCCTTCCTGGCCAAAATAAAAAGAAGAAAGGGGAAGGTTGGACATAGCGCATCAGTAGAAGGCAATTTAATTCTGGCATTTCTAAGTATTGACTTGTATAATGCTAATGTATTCTGGCGGGTAATTTTACCTATAAAATTGTGTTCCTATTAGTTTTGTCAATTTTTTTGTTGTAAGCATTGGCCCTAATGATTCCTCTGCAGCTTCTCAGTCTGCTTGCGTTACTCAGCATTACTGATGTAAAAGGAGAAGTCCAGCTTGTCCTGTCCAGTTCACTCAAAGAAGAGGTAAAATTGTCTTTCAGAGGCTCAGTGGACTGTTCTGCTGCACGGGTTTCCAACAGTTCTTTAACCTCACTGATAGTGAATACATATTTCTTCTGAATTTTGGCTCCTGCTTGTGATACTGTTGGAGCCTTTATTTTTAGAGTTGCTATCTTTTCTCCTGCTGCCATATCTGTCTGCTGAGTGTTGCACTCCTGCCAAGTTATACTTGCTCTAGACACAACATAAACATAATTACATGTAAGAAATGTGAAATCACTGTGAAAAGGGGGTTTAGTTTCGAAATAATTTCACTTTAGTACTGTTTCTAGTCTTGATCCTGGCTGTCTAAAGCAAGGATTACCTATTGTTAATGTGTAAAGGGTATAGTGTGCTGTAGCTCTTTTCACTGCCTGGAGTTCTGAGATGCTACAAGAGAAGAATTAATAATGGGGTTTTATGTGTATTAATGGAAAAAAAAAAATTTTCATACTGACATCTGAGAGGGATCACTAAAACTGTGAAATAAATTGTGTCTGTGGGGGAAGAAAAAAAGAAAATATAGGAGAAAAAGATTTTATCTTAAAAAAGAGGTGGCCCTAGTAATAGATAGTCAGGAAGGGTTTTATTCATTGACCCCTGAGGTCTGTCTTCATCCCAAGTTCATTAGTTTTCTGATTATTAAGGCTATCATGTAAACCACAAGGAAAATTTGGCCATGTTTTGAGAAAATAAAATATTTCTGCTTGAGGACTCATTACTTTGATGCTAAGAAAAGAAAAAAAGGAAAAAAAAAAAACCCAGCAAAACAAAAACCACAAACAAGTTTGTTTGACTTGTATTAATTGAGAAAACGCCTGTTTTTAGTTAACTCTGAAGAGTAAAACTTTGAGGTTGAACTTGTGTAACATATGTTACTTAAACATTGCTTTGATGATTTTTTTTATTTTAAATTTGTGGCAGAGTCACAGAAACAGAACTGAATTGGTAATTTGGATGAGTCCTGGTATCTACTCCAGTGCTGCTGCAGAAGAATGTAGCTGCACATCACAGCTCTTACAGGAACAGAGACCCATTGAAAACAAATTTTTGTTAGGATCTAATGTAGCTGTTACGCAAACACATATGCAGTTGATTTTAAAATTAAAACAAACGTTCATCGGGAGACAGGGAAGTAGTTGAATGTAAAATGTTAATTTTATTCCTATTTCTCCTGTGTGTGATGTAAGACTGTCTGATATCTAGTGAGACTAAAAAGGGTTTGAGTCTCCCTTATCTAGATAGTTTTCTGCAGCTGGGAAATAAAAGTGGTGCCACAAGCAATGATGAATGGAAGGAATTGCATTAAGTAATTGCAAAGCAAGGCACGGATGAGCCCTAGTCCAGAAGACTAGGCTCTTGGAGAGGCTGCACAGTTCATGGGTGAAGTTCTTCTCTAGGACTCATTAGACTAAAAAGATCTCAAGAGAAGAGGCCCCAAACTACTTTGATCCTGAGTTGTGAGCCCAAGAAAATGTTATACTACCCTTGACCACACGTGGAGCAGTGTCTTGTGATGATTTAAAGCAAGGAGAAAAAAAAAAAAGGATTCCGTGGCTATTCATGTGAATCTGTGAATAGTGGCAATGTTTCTGCTGGCCTGAATAACTTTCAGGCTCGTTTCTGAAGTTCCTGGCAAGGCAGCCTGGAGCTGTGAGGGCTGTGCCCCACTCTTCCCCTCCTCTTCACTCAGAGGCTGGTGGCAGGTCATGCCCTGCCTGTGCTCAGCCTGACATTGTGCAGAAAGGATGCTCTGTGTGCCTTCTCTCTGTGGTGGGGGACAAAAAATAAGCTTGGGAAAAAGGGATGCTCCAGACCATGTGTTTTGAAAGTTCTCCTCTGCGGGGAAGGATTGGTGTGTCTGGATTGGTGAAAACTTGGCCCTTGTGTGTCTGCTTGCTGCATGCCAAGATAAGACATAGTTGTGAAATGGAGCAACCTATTTAAAAACATTCTTCATTGTTAGAGAAAGGCATGGGTATGAAAGTAGGAAAGATAGGGTTGTGATGTGGGTTGGTCGTGCTCTTGTAGCACCCATTTAAATTCCCATTTATATTTTCCTAATACGCTCATCTCCTTTTTGCCTCAGAGCTATTTTAATTGAATTTGCTTGTTCTGCCTGCCATTTAGCTGTGAGCTGCCCTGACTAAAACCAGTTCCAATGCAATAACAAACCAAGCTGTTTCGCTCAATTTCCGGCATTAAAAGCAGCTGACCTTCATGTGCTGCGGGAGGAGTGGCGGGGTCTAGCGGGTCTGATGCTGAGAGATGCACGCAGAACCAACTGCACACATAGCCTGGATGAGAAATTACTGTAATTGCACTAACTGTCCATATTAAACACAGTTGGTGTCTTTCTATGTGCAAATGTGTGTGTGTAATTTTCAAATATTGTCTGCATTTGAATTGAATTATCAAATGGGCTGTAATAGTAGGCTAGAATTCTTTTGGGATGAGTGTATATTTTGTAATAATTAGTTCATTACTAAGCATAATGTTGCTGTTTCTCTTGTATGTACTTTTTTCATTTATTTAGAAAAAAGGTGTTTTAAAAAATTCTCCAACAAATACAGCATTGCTACTCTTGGATAAAGCACGAATAAAGGAATTGAGTCAGAACTGTACAGCTATTAAAAGTGTCTTTGTCTAATTTGTAACACAGAGCAGTCAGACAATGCACTGTTTCTCTCTGACACTATATTTCTGTTGGTTTTGTTGGACTTAGCCACCAGGAATATCAGACTGCACAGCACAGGGACATCCTTGCATCATTAAACTGATGAGTTTTCCCATCCTTTTCAATGGTGAGGACTTCACCCACTGAACTGTTGAGATTAGACCTCTTTGTTGCAGGGAGGAGTATCGTTTATGCAAATGTAGCTTATGCAAAGCTAGAAAACACGATAGGGTGGATAGAACAGACTTTATTATTTTTTTTTCCACCTGTGCTGTACTTGTGGGACTCCTGATAGTCTGTTTCAGGCTCTTGTTGAGTGAGTGATAAGATTTTCAAACAGAGGTTTAGAAAGTCTCTGTTGTTTCTCAGTGGCTTGGTTGGAAAAGAATGTGTTGAGATAAGGCCTGTCAGTAGCACCGATGGGTAACCTACGTGCAAACAAGGAGAGAGGCAGCTTGTTTGTGTGGTTTATAATGCTGCTTTAATTCTTATTTTTATAAACGACCCGACTGCTCAGGCAGAGAAGCGGTCTTGTGAAATCTGATATAATTATTGGCTGCTGCCAGAGAGCAGAATATGCGTTAGGAAATGGTATGGAGGAAGCAGGGCTGCTTCTGTCTGACCCCTCCTTTCCTCTCAGCAACGTGCTCAGAGTCAGTGCAGCTTTCAAATCAGATTTGAAACCTCTTTGTTTAAGCAAACTGCTTGATCTGATTCTGGTGTTGGAAATCATAGAATCATTAAGATTGGAAAACACCTCTAAGACCATCGAGTCCAACCAATAAGCCGGTTCTGCCAGATCCACCACTAAACCATGTCCATAAGTCCCACATATATGTGGTTTTTTAACAGTTACAGGGATGGGGATTCCACAACTTCACTGTTCCACAACTGCCTGTTCCAATGCTTGTCAGCCTTTTCAGTGAAGAAATTTTTCCTAATATCCTTCTATTGCTTGGAATACCTTGAGGGTAGCACTTCATAAAATCACTTACTAGAAAACATAATAGGTGTTAGAACAGGTGGATGCATTTTCAGTGTAATAATGACCACTTGGAAAAAATGGCTTGATTTCTTTTTTCTCATTCTTGTGGCCTTGATTAGTTTGATTTTCTTCTATGCTAGAAAGTAAACTGTAATGTAGTACAATATAAAGTAAAGAAGTAAAGTAAAAAAGTACATAGAACATAGTACAAAGAGTAAAGAAAATTACAGTCTATAGAGGTATAAGAAGCCTGCATAAAAACAGGTCCAAATATTGGCTGTCCACTAAGGAGTCTGGGATATACAGTGCTGTTATTAACTAAAAATTTTTTTTAACTTATTTTTGTAGTGATTTAAGAAATGTCACATGACTCAGCATGATTCATTCCACCTCTCCTTTCCATGTTTAATTTTGTCATTTGAGTAGCTGTTACAACACTCAGTTTTCCTTCCACAAGTTATTTTAGTGCTCTTTGGAACAATAAGGCTTAAGCAAAACAGAGATATACAGATCTGTGTGGGAGGAAAAAGAGGGAAATGAAACTCTCAAAAAGACCTGGTATAATTTATTTTCCCGAAGATATGTGTATAAAGTGAACCTGGTGTAGGAACAAGTATAGGAACACTGGAACCTTGTGAAAGAAGTATACAATACAGTTGAAAATTTCATTACTGCTACATTGCAATGCTTTCAAAATGCTTTCTCTGGTAAAAATTTCAGGCTGGTTTTAGTTTGCTCCACTTGTTATTATTTTCATCTCATCTATTCCACAGAACCTAGATTTCTCGGGTCAGATTCATTGTTGGTCCTTCATAACAAACCGGGTTGATCACGTCCTGGTACTTAACATGTAATCTTCATACGATGCAATCCTGGTATCCTCTGGAGTCATGCTCAGGCATGTATTTGCTCAGGGACCCAGGACACTGGCTGTGTTCTTCACCTCTCCAGCCCCCTTGCTCTTGAGCACCACGGTTGCAGAGATGAGTTCCCACTACAGGTCTCTGGAAGGTGGAGGTGCTCCCTGGGCTGGTGCAAGTTCAGCATTGGCTGCGTGGTTACAAGTAGCTGTTGTTCCTGTCTCTCACTCCACTTCAAATGTGACATCTTTGTGCACAGTTGTTCCTCATAGGTAAACCTCTCAAATATTTGTCAATGCCTGAGTACAGCTATAACTGCTTTCTGTGGGCTAAGTAAATTGTACCCAAAATATTCCTTATCCTTTAACTTGGTAAGTCTTACACTGCTGTAGACATTTCAAAAATGTTTTTATTTTTCATCACTTTCTTTTTCTTTTGTAAGTAAGCAAAAATAACTGAATTTTTCCTTATGCAATGCAAGTGTTTTATAGATTTCAGGCACTAAAAGAAGTAACAAGAAGTTGTTAAGAGCAGTTGCTGTACTCTTGGTACAAAGCTGAGGTATTAAGGACTTCAAAGATAAGAAAGAAAGATGTAACATGCTACATTATCTCATCATAATAGCTCAGTTTGCATGTACATAATGCATTGTAACTGCTGTTTTATGGTGAGTTTTTCAGATGCTGTAATTGCCTGGTGAACATTGCTTTGCTACGTTCATTGACTGATGTATTCTATACAAACTTTAGACACGTTACTTAATGGGATGTTTGGGAAGTTGCAACGTGAAAATTTTATTTGATTAGCCTAAATAAAATCGATAAATAATAGGGAATGTAATTTTAGCTTTAGAAAGGCTTTAAAAGGGTAAGCGAATAAAATATCCACATTGATGATGCAGCCTTCTCAAGAGACCATATAATTCATGTTCATTTCAAGATCACAGTCAATTACAGAAAAACCAAATTTTGCTTTGCTTTACTTTGTAAATTCATCATTGGGGAGTTTAACTTCAGAAGTCCCTACTTTAATCATTGTAGTGGACATATGACAGAGTATTTGATTTCATGGGCATTGTGGAGTATAGAAAATTTATTTCTCTCAAAGGCTAGACCTTTTGTCATGTTATTCCAAGAATCGTTCATTAAAAGTTAGGGTTTAAAATTGTTATTATCAATATTATTTGCTGCTCATTAAAAATAGGGAAAGGAAAGAAACCTGAAAACCTGCCAATGAGGAATTTACTGATGACATGAGAGCACTTTCTTTTTGAAGATCATTTCAGAGTACCACACAAAAATGATCTTGCTCTCTGAAGGAGTTTGGCACTCTTGCACCCCAAGAAATGCGTCACCACAATTGTGGTGGATACTCAAGGCTGAGTTCCACAAGAATAAGTCACTCTATCTCCTGCCTTTTTGCTTGAGTGGAACATGAGAACACGAGCTCATGTTTCATCATTCATCTGTATAATCACTTTCAGGTTCCTTCAAAGAGTGGCAGAATCCCCCACAAAGGAAAATAAAGCAAGGCTTCCTAGTGCTTAATGCAAAGCAGAGGGCGGCTGGCACAGGGAAAGACGTGGAGGCTCTGCACCACAAGACACTGCTACAGCATCTTTAATGCTAAGCATTCAAATCCACGCTGTGCAGTGGTATGAGAAACACACAGGGGTGGTGGTGCTGTAGCCATGGTGGTCTAGGATGGATAGCATCAAAAGGCAAAGCTTGCCTCTCTCTAAGGGACATGTTCTGTTTTGGCGTGAGCTCGGCCCTGTGTGGCCCTAGCAGGCAGGTATCCTGTTTGATTAATTGCAGCGTATGTTGTGATAGACGATCAGCATGAGCAGTGCTGCCTGTCAGCACGCACACAGCCAGGGCATATGCTCCTTCCTGCCTTGCAGAAATATCCAGAGGGGTGTTCACAGTGCTGAGCTCGGTGGGGTAAGGATGGAGCGTAGACTACAAGGAGCAGTAATAAAACCTTATGAATACAACCTTGCCCATACCTCATTTTCATCTTTCCAATTTTTCTTCCCAAAATGTGAAAGGAAGATAGGAGAGCAACTCATTGAAGTCATCTGAACCCTCTGAAAGCTGTTTTATGAGTTCATTTATCTGGCTTGCTTGTGTTTCTTTGTAACTTCTTTCTTCTGCCAAAAATAACTCTAGACTATAGATTAGCCGCTGTACAAATAGCAGTTATAAATGCTAGCAAATGGCCCAAAACTCCAGGAATGGAGTCAATAACAAAGTCAGAATTGGAGGGGTTTGGGACATTTTATTTCAAACTAATTGAATTATATAATTTTCTTGCAAAGGCAACAACTGTGCTCTTCCTATTGTGCAGATGTAATGCTTTGTATCAATACCACTGTGTTTTTCCTTTGAGAAAATATTTGTAGGTTTCATTATTTCTTACATTGTGTGTCTCCTCAGGAGAAAACAATGTCTTACACAGAAAATACTCCTTTTCCAGCCTTACTGCCCTTGTCTGGCACCTCAAGCGTCAGCAAGGTCTGGTTGCTTTGGTTGAGAAAGGATTGTTCATGGTGCATGTTAACAGGTGCAATGGCAATTGCAAAGTTGTCCTAAGCAGATGGGCCAAGATACCAAGGTGTAGAGTGATGCAATCCATCACCATGGTCTCATCAGAGTAGAGCAGGCAAGTTGGGAAACTGGGGACCAGCCCTGTTTGTAAGCCCTGATAACTATTAACATCATTTTATCTTGCAGCAGAGATTCCTGCCCCACTTTTTCTGTTTGTTAATTTGTTTTGAGAGAGGAGCTACATTAAAACCCTGAAAATGCAGGTGCTTGGCTACTCTGATGTGTTAAAGGGGGCCTTGGAAATAATTTGACTGAAGTTTGAGAAAAATGAGTTCAAATGTGGAGGAGAGTGTAGCCTGGATCTCTCTGCTTCACAGGCTCTGTGTAAATACATTATTTTAATTATGTATTTGAAACCACTGATGTGTGCTTGACTTTAACTGTCACCAGTGATGCTGTGTCAGCCCCCAGGTACACTGAATGGATGTTTGCTTATTCCTGGATTTGGGTAAGGAATGGAAAGACAGTATGTGCTTTGTGTGTTTTTGCCCAGGAAATAGATTTTTCAACCTGAATGTTTGTTTAGATTTTGGTTTTGACCTTAGAAACTAGCACACAAATTATTTCCTTTTTTTTTTTTTTGGAGGTGATGACAGGAATTACTGCATTTATTTTTCTACCAAGAACAAATTGTGCACCCAAAAATTTTCTGGGAAAGCAGCAGAGCATCTCTTCTTCTAAATGCGGGATCCTTATGTAAGCTTGTGCATTCCTATCAGCCTATTTTTCTGAGTTACTTTTTTAAAGCAGGAGAGCTGGCCTGATGCTTAAGGCATCGAGGATGTTGCTTGGCAACTTTGGGCTGTGCATGCATTTCTGTGGGAGCAGCTGGACAGATGTTTGCACACAGGCTGACTGGGAGCAGCGCCTGGTGGTGACCGAGTAAACCCGGTCCTAAAATTATTGTTTCAAGAGATGTGTGATAAATTAAACATTTGCACTGTGAGAGGCTGTTCATGATACTCATTATTTGGAAAGTGTAAAAAGCTTTTCAAAAGGTGAGAAGCTGAGATGCCTTTCTTGGGTATTTTTCAGTGCCTAGGGGACAGATACATACCATTTGTCATTTGGGTGAGTGAAATTTGTTTAGTTTAAAGCTGTGAGTTGAAGATGATGGTTTGTTTTGGTGCTGCCTTCCCCCACCCCCCCAACTGTAACAGTGTTATTTTCATGCTATTAAGAGGATTTACCCTTCAGAGATCCCAAGGCAGATATCCCAGGGCTGTTTTGCAGGTCTGTGTCCAGTTAGCAATTGGCCGCATTTCAGTTAGAAAGAAAACAGTGGAGTGTGAACCTCTGCTGCTTTCTATTCTGATATACAATTTGCTGGGTGCACACAAGGCATCTAACTTTAAGGTATGCCACTATATTTGCCAAGGGAAAAACACAGAAAACCTGGATTGGTAAGTAACCTCTGATTTTTCCCTGTGAGTGCTGATAGTGAGAGCGAGTTGCAGGGGGAGTAAGCTGGTGAAGCAGAAGGAAGGGATGAATGTCTCTTCACTACCTTCGTTTTTTACTGGCAGTGTCCCATGAAGTGAATGTGAGACTTAAACTGTAATCTGAATCAGATCATGTTTTAATGCATTTTGAAAGCATCTGAGCAGCTATAAACGTCAGGTGGAGGAGCTCCTGGCTGTGTGCAGAGGCTGTTTGCTGGAGGTGGGCCTGTCCCCGTGAGCCCCGCTCAGCTGGGGGCTGAAGGTTAGGGATATAATTTTGACCAGTTGCTCACATAAATAAAGGCTGATGCCCAACATCACAATCTAATGCCAGCACAAGCTGGCATAGCCCCCAAAAGAGGCAGCAGTGTGATATTGCTGTCATCCTCAGTGCTCATGTCACACCACACCACCCACTCCTCAGTCTCGTATTGATGAGATCTCACAGGAATCGTAGCGAGGACTCAATCAGATTCATTGTCTCTCCTCTGTTTTCTGTTCTAACTTGAAAGGGTTTGCCTGCTTCTTCCCACGGCCTTAATAAATATTTGTAGTGACTTAGTGAAAGGGGCAGGAGCGGGATGGAGGTGGGAAGGAGCAACTGGGAAATCGTGGGATTGATGGAGACTTTTCTGCTGTTGGTATTGCAGATGTCTAACTGACTGGGAGAATGTGGCAAACTGGGCCAGGGACAGGCTGTGAGGAACAAGGGTGACATCTGGCTTGGTGGGCTCAGAGCCACCGGGCACAGCCCCAGGTCCTTGTTTTGTGAAGAGCAGCCACTTCTGCTGTAAAGTTTTGTGTAAGGAAAGATGTAAGAGCAAGATGAGGAAGCGTACTGGGAACAACTGTGCACTTTTCTAACTAGAGACAGAGAAATTACAGTGCATAAATTGGGGTTTTGTTTTCTTGTTGTTTTCTTCAAGAAGTATATTTGATAGATTAAAAACACCAGCCCTTCCTTTTTCTGTGAGTTTACTTATTGTTGTCCAACCTGTGTTCTTCTACTCTTCTGTCACTCTGAGAGAATAAAAATGGAGAGGGATAGTTTGACAGGAAAGATAGTCAGCAAACCTAAAATTCTTGTTTAGACGTGCCAGGTCAGAAATGTTTTAATTGTAAGGAATCCTTGAGCCTAAAGTAATCCTTTGACCATTGAAGAAAGCAACCTGGGACATCTTAGCATATAAGACAATACAGACAAAGGATAAATGTGTTCAGTTTTGAGCAGGCCTTCTTACCTTTTCCCAATAACATTTTAGTAGGCTGATAAGCATAAACACTCATTGTACTTTAAACAAGAACCTACTACTGCTTCCCTTAATTGGTATTAACCTTCATTAAGACGAGAGTTGAACTGTATTGGGTGCTATGCAAACACTCATTAAAGTGCCTTTTCTCCCTCGTAAATCTTGCAGCTAACGAAGACAAATTATATAAAAGCAGTTGGGGGCTATGCCTATTAACCTGGCCACTGAAAGTCATTTTATTAGAGGTGTCATGAGGAAGAGGCATCTTAAAATGGGATTTGTAGAAGGCAGTTATGATTCAGGATGGCATTTCTATTTCTGATAGTAGTCCATAAATATGAGCATTGATTCTTCTTTGACTCAGTGAGACTCTAGCTTATGCTTAAGGTAAACTTCAGCTTAAATCCTTCTCTGAATTAGGTGAAAAGACATAGAAGAACTAAAAATAGTTTTATAAGTGAAATGCAAGACTGGGTTTAATGGTATGGAAAAGAATGAAGGAAGCCACCCAGTAAAGGAGAATAGTCTGTGTTGACATCCATAGAGATGGCTGCCATTTGGGAAGCTTGTTGTCCTAGAGTTGCTAATAGAAAATGAGAGTTGTCCTTGCCTCCCTTATCGTTAGGCTGTTCAGGAACCTTACTGAAATGAAAATAAATTAGTTCTAACTGCATATTGCGTTGTCGGTTTCCTGTAGTCAGTGTATATTAAATCAGAGTACAGCTAAACCTTATTAATGACTAAGAATAAACAAAATAAATCAAAAATTAAAACCTGAACTGAGATGAAAAGCTTCAGTTTATTATTCTCTCTGAAAGCTAACTCTGGTATATTTTGGACATGGCCTCAGGTACATCCCAAAGCATCATGTATCCATAAAATGTGGCTACCTTGGCTCATAATGAGGGCTGGAGAATTGCAGCAGGAGGTAATCCTTGATAATCCAGTTAATGGTCTCAGTCATAAAGTAGCCACAGATATGAAAGTGGCAAAGGGCAGCGCTGAATTATTTGCAGTAAATCTTCTATAGGCAGGATTTCAGTTGCAAAGCACTGGGGCCAAATTTACTTATTGTTCCTTCAGTGGTCTTAAAATGGAGTGGATTTGGCAGTGACTGGCAGAGTGAGAGTTACTTCAGGCAACGGACCAAATAAATCTCTTCACTGAGGTCAGTAGACCAGTGTCAGAAATGAAGCTGACCTGCTGTGTCACTGAGTTCTCCTAAACGATATCTCATCTAAAGGTTTACTACTTACATATTCAAAGGCAATGGTAATATTGGCTGATTAGTGGGCATTATGTTTGTAGTGAGTGAAGATGGAAATAGAAGATTTCATTTGATTTCTAAATCTTACCTTCATCTGTTTGCAGTGATCATTCTTAATTATGAGAATTTTGTTTCATTGCCATGCAGAAAGTTAAGCTGCATGAGTCATGGACAGAATGGTTTGCTTTTAATAAATGGAAGTGGATACGGTAATAATAAAAAAAAAAAGAAAAAAAAATAGGTTTGACTCCAAACCCATATGCCCGTCTAGACAGATAGTGCCAAGCTCCTGTCTGCTAAGAAGTATCTTCTTAATAATGCTGTACTAATGCTAGTACTTTTATAGTACTTGCCATTTTTCAAAGTGCTGTGCCCAGCTAATTCATCGTTGGCTGGACTTGAGACGGCCTTTTGCTGAGTTTGATAGCATTTTTGTGTCTTGGTTTTCTGTTATGTGCTATTTTGAATGCCATGTCCAATCAATTACGGAATCACAAGAATGTTTTAGGCATCGGTTCCCAGAGCTGGGCAATAATCCTTGTCCCTGTTCTTCCAGGGTTGCCTATTCATCTTTTCCTGGCAGAGACCATGTGTCTCCCCATTCCTCTCCCCTATAAAAAAAGTCCTTGTAGTGGCCAAATGCTTTGCACAGGCCTGTTTTCTTTACGACTGTTTTCCTTTGACTGGAACCCCATGGGGAAGGGGTGTGTGTGTGTGGGGGGGGGGTGTGTGTGTGTTGGCACCTTCTCCTTTCCCTCCTCTAATTTACCTACTTCATGTCAGAGGCTGTTTGCTATTGTTCTTCCCTGGCTTTTTCTTCCTCCCTTTGAAGGGCTTTCCCCCTTTGAAGGGCTTTCCCAAGCAAGTTGCACGAGTTCACCAAAGGGGAGAAACTGGAACAGCAAAAGGGGTGGATGGATAGAGAAGAGAATGGAAGGCAGAGCTTTACACCTATTTTACCCCCTTCCCCAGCTATGTGTCATTCTCCTGAGCGACTCTGACTCTTGCTCATACAGTTGGGTCCTGCCATCTCAATACAGAAAATGAAGAAAATACAGGGGAGGTATGTGGTACAATGGGAAGGAAAGTGCTTTGGAGGGAAGGTGAAGAGATGCCTCTCATAAGGGCTGAGGAGGAATAGGTGGTTGGGAGGTCCCTGGCCAAGAGGTATGGTGCTAATGGACGGAGTGGGAGAATGGGCCAAACTGGATTTGAGAAGAGGAAAGGGGACGGGATAGCAGGAGCAGGCTGGGAGAGGTGTTCTGCAGTCACTGAAGTGGAGAGGAGATGGTGTGTGGGTAGTGGCACGCAGGCAGCTCATGTCTAGAGCAGCAGGGTGTGGGGGGTTCAAAGGCTGTGCCTTCAGAGCGACTGCCAGTGTTTGGCATCCTGCATCCCGCTGGTTTTAAATAAGCAAAATGTAGGAGTTAAAAATTCCTCCATGGCAGGCAGCAGGGGCTGCGTGACTTGTTGCCAGCAGGGCCTTATGTGAGAAGGGACTGCCTTGGGCTGCACCAAGCCTGATGCGTTGGGAATTGAGACGAATGGAACTCAAATGGAACCATTAGCTCCTGACATCTAGGTCTGAAGCACCATCTCCAGAAACAAAAGAAAATAGCATAAATAAAATTACTGTCCCTTAGCAAGGCAGGAGATCAGTCTCGTGCTACCTGGACTTGTCATCTGATGTCTTCCTTTTGTGTAAATGGACACTGAGTTAATTCCAGTGAAGAATAGGGGGATTATTCACATTTCCCACCTGTGTAAGAAGAGTATGGATTCAGGCTTGCTATAAATTACTGAAAAAACTTTTTTTTTCAGAAAAGAAATAATATTAAAAACTGCTGATTCATGGGAGCCTAAACTTCCTTGTAGCTTACTTCTGATAAAAGTCATGACAAGTTGGGCACTAACCCACTTTGAAATTAGAAATTAACATTTGAAAATTAAAAAGAAACCCCAAAACCTGTGAGTGTTAAGAGCTCTGAAACTTAGCCTCTCATTGGTAGCCCAGAGGTACCAGCTCCCTTTAATCTGTTGCGAAGATTTCCTGTTTGTAGGAGCAGCCTGTTAATACCACTTGATGCTTTGAGGTTAAATCAATGTGCTGGAAGCCTTCTAGATCCTCAGATGAAAGATGCCATTATGTATGCAGAATATCCACAGAAGGGATCACAGAGAATAATGTAAATGTGGGGCAAATCTGCCTGCAGTACTGCTCAAGGACAGCATGGGTGACTGGGGAGCACTAATATTTCTGTGATGTGTCTGCTTAAAAGTGATGTCAACACCTTCCTCTGTAATGGGCAATGCAAGAGCTGCCAAAGGTCGAGCTAGTGAATTCTTGCTTGTTTTTTCACAAATATTTCTTAAGTCTCCTAGCTTGCTTTTGAGACTCAATGTGATTCAGAGCAACTCAGTCCTTTCCTTACTTTCCTCTTTTTTGTTTTTTTTTTCAAATCAAACCTTGTTAACTCTAATGTGCGTCTTAGCTGTCAAGTCCATTCCCTTGTGATTTGTGATGGCTTCCAGAGCTCCTGGTGGAAAAGAGTATACAAGTCTAGTTATTTCAACTGCATGACCAAAGGTATGCCCTCTCTTAGTTGATGGCATGCATTTTTCTTCTGAACTCTCTTTCCTTCTCAGGCGCATTACGGTGTGCCAGTTCTGCTAACCGGCACTCTTGCATAGCAGGTGAAGAGGGTGGTGTGTGTCTGGCTACGATGCCACATGAAATACAGAACAGCACAGTTTTGCAGATCTCAGAAATGGTTATGCTGCTGCCTACTGTCAAAACCTCTTTCTCTTCTTAAATCCCCCAGAGATGATGCTAATTAAAGGAGCTATTCCCCGCCCCTCCTTCCCCCCTCAATTCATATCAGAGCCCTGAGTATAATTTGGATCTCATAAGTTTTGGGAGTTCTCAAAATGCCCTATCTAAAGAGAGAATAAGCCTCATTTATCCACTTTGCTGTACTAGGATTGAAGGTGCAGCATGAGACCGTGTTGATCTGTTACTCTTCTGCAGCCAAGCCATCACTGCCCTTCCTGTGGTCGATTCCTCCTCCGGAAAAGAGTAAGTTCAGCTGCTTCTGGTCCCCCAGAGAAGCAAATGAGCAGTGCCTCTGAGCACGGTGATGCAGCAGAGTCTCAAACCCAGCAGCCGCTCCTGTGTGTTTAGAGTGGAGAAGTCAGTTTTGTGCTGTAAGAGGAGCTATGTATTTACCACATTGAAATGGTGCAAGTAGGATTAATCCCCTCCCAAACTGCTTTCGTGTGCACTACAAACTTTTGATGCTTTGTGACATGTGGCATGTTGTGGTCTGTACTGGAGTGTAAACTTGAAAATTATCTTCAGTTTTACATTATTCCTTTTGGACCAGGAGCTGATGAGTGACAGGACCTTTTTTTTTTTTTTTTTTTTAATGTTTTGGCGATGTTGTTGAGGGAAATACGGTTTGTATTTTAAGAACATGTAGTTTGTCACTGAAAATTAAATTTGAAAAGGCTGGTACACTCCCCCTCCCCCCATCAAAACCCCCACGTGTAATTCAGAGCCAGACCTTGCCAGCTCACAGCTTGCTGCTTTTAAGTTGACGGAGAGCTTCTCCATCGCGGGGGTTTGCCTGCAACTGCAGCTAAACTCGTCTGTCTAAATGCATGGATTCATTTAACTGAGCCAAAAAACAGCCGGATCCCTCCGTCGGACACAGGTGGGGATCCCTGTGCTGGGCGGAGATGGCGGGGTGCTCCCT
>VXAD01013336.1:45629-167180 GCA_013399195.1 Dicrurus megarhynchus
GTTATCCCCTACCCCCCCGCCCCGGGCCGTGGCTTCTGCAATGCGGTGGGTGTGGTTATGCACGGAGCACATCGCAGCCCCGGACCGCTGCAGTGGCAGCACCGCGCCGGCCCCCTCCTGGCCGGCAGCGAGGAGCCCCGCCGGGCCGGGCTGCCCCGCTCCGCTCCGCCCCGCGCTGGAGGCATCGCGCGTCCCTTCCTGCCTGTCCCGGCGCGGGCTCCCAGGTGCTCGGGAGCGCGGCCCGGACGCTGGAACCCCTCACTCTCCCCCATCCCCACTCCTGGCCCCGCGGAGCGCGGCGTGGAGGTGTCGGTGCTCGGCCAGGTCTGTGGGGAAAGGGGAGCAGAGAAGCCGCGGGTGCGACCAGCGTGCGGGCTGAGCGGGTCCGTCGGTGCGCCCGCATCCTGGGTGCGGCCCCGCGCCCTTGGGCTGCCAGAGAGGGACCGGGGTGGGTGGGTGGAATAAGATTTTGTCTTTTTCAGTTGTCCCATTTTTCATTCAAAGGCGAAACTTCATCGCATATATCGAGAAGCTTAGAAACTCTCACTCCTGTGGTGATCGCAATAGCAAAGCATCGCTGTCTGGCCTTGCGCTGTCTTGATTTAATTTCTCTTGGGGCTGTGCTGGAGGAGGAAGGCGCTGGGTCAAGGCGGTTGTTACTCTTACCACTGTTCTGCAGCGTGTGCTCCTGTTTGAGGCAGAGATAGAAAGTATTTCCTCCCAGAACATGCACATTGCTTCGAAGTTGGAGGGAAGCTACTTACAACGTTTGAGGTCTTTTCTGTCAAAATGATTGCAAGTCAGAAGCCTGCTTTGGCCTGCTGCCAAAAAAAAAAAAAGAAAGCTCTGGGTTAGGTGTGTCCCATGTGCATCCGTCCTTTTACAGCCTGATCAGCTGGGCGATACCTTTTTGTTTTACTTTTAGCAATTGTCAGTAATTTTCTCTGTCCATAGAAAGCTGAAAGGTTTGTATAAAGAAAACAAGTGTAACTAAATCCTATAAAAAATAAGAATGTAAGCAAGCTACATAAGGCTTTGACCAGTAAAGGTCAGATGCGACTGAATGTATGCTTTTTCTCTAAATCTATGGAGTAGAGTCCTTTCATAGAGTATTAAAAGGTCAAGATCATCATGCTGCATCACTGATGTTGTTAAATTCAGTGGTCTTGCTGCACCTCTGAGTGTGTACATGCATAATAGGGTATAGGCAAATACTGCTATGCTGGTCTCCTTGGGTTGGAAAGTTTCAGCTCTAGTGTGAGGATGAGACCTGCATGGCAATCAGGGGAGGAGAAGAGAGCCTCAGAGCACCGCATTGGGGCAAGAGCTGCTGGAAGTTTATTCCTTACGGCACTGCATGAACAGGAAGGCTCCTTGAGCTGCTGGCATGCTGCAGACCTGCTTGCTGCAGCAGAGAACATGAAACACACCGGGAAACGTTAAAAATATGCTGGTTCTATTTAATCAGACCAGTACAGCCCCGGCCTCTCCCCAGACTAATTGCGTGCAGTCGCATCCCTTCGTTACTGGTGCAGCTGATGGTCTTTTCTCCCCAAAGGCTGCCCCGTATGACGAGGAGCTGGATTGGATGCGCATCAGGAGCTCATCCCATGGGAGCCCTCTGCTGCGGTGGGCAGGTTTAGCCTTGGGGAGGAGCAGCGGGGGAGGGGGGGGCACAGGGTGTGGCACCCATCCCCAGCCTCCCCCTGCACCTCAGCCTTGGCGGCTCCTCACTGGGTAGGGCTGTCTGACTGCTGGAGAGCTGCACCAAAACTGGAGAGGGCTGGTTTGGGTTGGGGTTTTGTTCTCTCTTCCGAGAAGGAACAAGTGAAGGTGAAGCTACAACTTATGTAATTTTTCATTTAATCAGGGTGAAATCTGTTCTTGTCTGTAGTGGAAACCTGCTGAATATTTAGTCTTTGGTGAGAAAGAATTGCTGTTCAGAGATTTTTCTTTGAGATCCGGGGAGGGGTAGGTGATAGCAGATTTGTCCCACAGCAACGTGGTCGTACCTATGTTTGTTTTATTTGTTGTTTGATGCATGGTTGTGAGTTCCATGGGGGTTATTCATAGTTGTTTTCTTAAAATATGTAAAATGTCACTTCTTTGTATTTCAGGCATGATCTTGAGTTAACGGAAAGTTCTTGAAATGTGTTAAATGTGTTATTCACGGTGGGTGACATTCAGACTTGTTTCATGGAAATCTCATGTACCAGTAAATGACTGCTTGTTGTCTGAGGGAAAACGTCAAACCATTTATTAGTGGTTATAAAAGACTTCTTGTCTCTCATGAGATGAAGCATCAGCTTTATTTCTTGAGCTATGGCATTTTCAACACAGAAGTGTGAAACTGTGCGACTTTGTCACATCAAAATACATCCTCGGGTGAGAGTCTGTGTGTTCAGTGCATGTTGGGCTTTGAAAACGAAGGGTCGGTCCATGCAGGGAGGGCTGCTGTGGGTCTGCAGGACCGTGTTTTTTTCGATGTGTATAGTATGGCCCTAGGATTTTGTGGTTTAGCATCCTATTTATCACATTTTTACAGGAAATATTTTACAACTGCAGTGTTTGAATGTTCAAAGTGTTTTGTTAGAACAAAATTTCTCTCTAATCAAGTGAGTATAAATTCATGCATATAACTGAAAAATATGATTGCTGTCAACTAAGATGAAAATTAGGCTGAAAAAGTGTTTATTCTGGAGAATCATGATGGATTGTTTTTAGTTGGTACAAAAGTTGTAGAGTATAAGAGTGTTACCCAGAACTAGACTTAAATAAGCATCACTAAGCAGTTTGAGTCAGTAGCATAAAGGAAGTCTTAAAAAGAGATGAACCACTGGGAGAATCATAGATTAGCTAGCTTTTATAGCATGTTTCTCTAAATTTTCAGTCTCTAATGTTAGCCGTTTATAATGGCTGGGAAATGGTCCAAGTCTAAATGAGTATGTGGACACATAACACTTCCTCTCTCAACAGCTGGCTAGAAACACCCAAAGAGAAAGGCTTGTTTTCTTTGGGAAAATCTCCATTTCTTAAAGTGAACAGCCCAGGTAGTGGAGAAGAGGAGCATAAGCACTTTTCTTGGCTTCGGTAAGAGAAAACCAACAGACCCTTTGCTCCCTCCCCTGCCATTCTCAATCGTTATCACCATCACCATCAGTGCAGAGGAAGCTGAGCACCTCTGGAAAAGCAGAAATGGGTCAGTATTTGGGACAACTGAGTTAATCTGAGACAGTGTGCTGTATAGGCAGCAAAATCAGAATCTCCCGCACCCTTCCTGAGTAATTGATATAATGCAATTTGAGTAATTGTCAGCTTTTTGTCTCTGGAGAAAAATGAAATCTTTAAATTTTACTTGGTCTTTGTATCAGCGGAGCTGGCTGTTCTTGAATAAAGTGGATAAAAGCAAAAAAGAAATTATAATCTATTAAATCATGAATCTATTCGTATCCTATGGGATGCAGTACATGAAAGGGTATTACATAAATGAAAGTTTAAAAAGTACACAGAAATTAAAAAAAAAAAATTGGGGGGGGGATTTTGTACATAGACCTCTTCAATTTTTACCCTTTCCTTTTTAGATCTTGGAAATAATTTGTGTGCCACAGACAGAGAATCCTCTTCAGTGGCTTCATTATCTATCAAAACTGATCTGTTGGCAAGCTGAGAAACAAAAGAAGTTCTGAAATCTGCATGAGGATCACCCACCAGGTGTTTGATCCCACTGAGAAAAGTCTTTCAGTTTAGAGGGTTAAAGAAGAATGTGGAAACCAGGGACTCAGAGCGTATGTCGGGGATAAAGGGCTAGAATAAATGGAAAGCATATGTGAATATAAAAAGATATTTTCAGGAAGGGGAAGGGAATGTGAAGAGAAAAAAGCAGGATACAATTTTGCGTACCTGCTCATGTACGTGTATTTGTATGAAACAGATGTTTATTGGCAAATGGGACAGGAGGAAGCAGTCACAGCATTGCTGTGTTAGGTGAGACGTGGGAGAAGAAAGCTCCTGTGTGGAATAGAGAATGCTTGATGATTTTAGTTTTGGGCTGTGTTAAAATTGGGACTTCCAAGGTATAGCATGTGCCCATTGCCTGGCTTTTACTGCAGCCTTTCTCCTAAAACAGGGGTTGGGTTTCCCAGATGGGCTGCAAGTAGCAAGTGAGGGAATAATTTGAGGTGGCAATAGCTGACCCTGGTGGGCTTTTGTTTGGAACCCTGTTGATGAACGGTGGGATGTTCATGGGAGAGGGGTAGGGAAAACACCTGTCCCTGGCCCCTCTCAGACCAGGGCAAGCTGCACACTTACACCTCTGGGTTTGTTCTGCTCTGTAGCTGTGTCCTGTTCTTCCAGTCAGGCTCTTGCCTATCACTCCCCCTGCATGTCCCCTTCCCCTGGCTGCAATCACTGGCTGGGTGCCCCTTCCTTTGGGCTCCTTGATGGAATCCCTGCTGGAACCGGATCCTCTGGCACTGTACATTCTTCCCATCACCCAAGAAAGTGGCCCTGCTTCTCCTCTTCCTCATTTGGGATTATTCCTTCATATCCCTCATCCTCAGAGCTTCATCCCTTGCAGCGGCTCAGTCACAGTACTCTCAACCTCCCTGGAGGAGGTGAGTAAATCTTGGGAGACAGCCACAAGCTGAGGTGCACCAGCAGCCCTCTCCCTGGTGACAGGAGGTGACACCGCTCATGGCAGCCAGGGAAGCTGACTCTGCTGGTAACAATGGAGCAGCAGGACTCCCTGGTGGTGGAGGTTGCCTTGGTTAGTCCTTATGAATCTGAGGGCAATTATGTGTAACAGCTCCGGTTTCCTAGGACGTACTGGCTGCAAATAAAACCTTGTTTAATAAGCCAGCAAATGTAAACAGGCTGTGAAGAACAGAAGAAAAAAAAAAAAAAAACAACAACCCAACTCTTCCAGACCTAGGAAACATATGTTTATACTAACTGAGAGACCTGTTCTTGCACCCTGACTCATGTCGGGGAGTATCTTAATCTGCCTGTCTTCCCACAGAAATCGGTAAGCCTGGCTGTGAAGCAAGGCTCAGTTTGGCTTAGAGGGAGGTATCAAAATCTGACCCAACCAAATCATAGCTTAGGTCAGGAAGCTGTAATCTTTCTAAGGACCCTGGAAATGATTACTTCACCAGGTGCACTGCATTTGTCACTGTTTTCTTTCAATTAAATTACTGCGGGTGCAGAGCAACTCTTGGGGCAGACAGAGCTTAGCCCCTCTGCTCCCAGCATGGTGTGATCGCTGAAGGTGCCCCACAGATGGGCTGGAGTCCATACATGGACATATGCATGTGTACAAAGAGAAACATCGCTGCTTGCCTGTGAGAATTATTTGTAGCAAGAAATCTGGTACCTCTAGTTTGTTCCTAGTTTGCATATCAGGAGGTTTGATAAACGTAAAGACAGTGGGTGATGTATAAAACTCTATGCTCAGGAAAGCAGGGTCTTTTAGTCTGGCCAGAGGGGCTTGATAGTCCAGGCACTGGTAGCACAGAGCCCTTTGTATGGGGCATCTGGCACCGGCGTTGCCACGGGAGGTTGGGGAATGATGGGCAGCTGCCTTTTTGAAGGTCAGCATGTCACTTTGTCTTGAAGCAGGCATAAAACACAGGGCTCACTTCCACTTGAGGGGCTGGCCCAAGGCACAGTGGCTTCTTGTAAGGAGGTTTCTTAATTGATCATTTTGTAATGGTTCGGTGTGGCTGACACGCTGGAGGGAAGGGATGGCATTCACAGGGACCTTGACAGGCTTGAGAGGTGGGCCCATGTGAACCTTGTGAGGTCAACAAGGTCAAGTTCAAGGTCCTGCACATGGGTCAGGACAATCCCAAGCTCAAATACAGGCTTCAAGATGGATTGAGAGTAGCTCTGAGGAGAAAGACTTGGGGGTGTTTGTGGAAGAGAAGCTCAACATGACTCAGCAAGGCATGCTCACAGCCCAGAAAGCCAACAGCATCCTGGGCTCCATCAAAAGCAATGTGGCCAGCAGGCTGAGGGATGTGGTTCTCTCTACTCCACTCTCATGAGACCTCACCTGAAATACTGCTTCCAGATGTGGGTCCCCAGCACAGGAAAGGTGTAGACCTGTTGGAGCAGGTACAGAGGAGGGCCACAAATGTGATCAGAGGGCTGTAGCACCTCTGCTGTGAAGACAGGCTGAAAGAGTTTGAATTGTTCAGCCTGGAGAGGAGAAGGCTTTGGGGAGACTGCATTGGGACATTTCAGTTAAAGGGGGCTTACAGAAAAGACGGAGAGACTTTTTACTTGAGCATGTAGTGATAGGGCAAGGTGGGATAGCCAGGTTGTCCAGAGAAGTTGTGGATGCCCCATTCCTGAAAGTCATAGAATCATAGAATACACTGAGTTGGAAGGGGCCCATCAAAGATCATCAAGTCCTACTCCTGGCCCTGTAAAGAACACATGTGCCTGAAAGCATTGTAAAGGCCGGGTGTTCAAGGCCAGGCTGGATGGGGCTCTAAGCAACCTGGTCTAGTGGAAGGTGTCCCTGTCTGTGGCAGGGATTTTGGAATTAGATGAGTTTTAAGGTCCCTTCCAACTCAAACTCTTCTAGGATAATGGCAGTACGTGGCTACTTTAACCATGCACTAACAGCACTAGGCAAGTGCTGTTGTAAAATCTCAAGAACAGCCCTGGAAGGAGGAGCACAGCTGTGGGGTCGAAAGGTGAAGTGATGACAAGGGGTTTTTTTAACCTTGGAATTTGTCTTTTCCATTTCTTGTGTCTTTCCCATTTAGATCATTCCAGAAGACTAAGGTTTTGGTCAATTATATGTGCTTAAAGAGAAACACTGTAATGTGTTCCACTGTACTGGAGCATTATTCTTGTACAGCTGGAGCTGGCAGCCTTTCATTCCCTTACCACCTCCTTTTTTC
Source organism: Dicrurus megarhynchus (assembly GCA_013399195.1). Lineage (NCBI taxonomy): Eukaryota > Metazoa > Chordata > Aves > Passeriformes > Dicruridae > Dicrurus > Dicrurus megarhynchus. The sequence goes on from VXAD01013336.1 coordinate 52,541, forward strand.
TCCTAAAAATAGCAGCACACTACAGCAGTATTACAGGAGAGGCAGAAGAACGTTTCCTGAGCAACAATTTTTGCTGGATAGTGGTTGAGGTAGCATCAAGAGCAGATTTGGGGGGAGTTGGAGGAAGATATAAATAGGAACAGAACAAAATGGGACAGAGGCAAAATTGGTACGGAGAGGATGGGGCTGGTCAGTGAAAAGCCTATGGGTGGTGACGTTCACTGGGCTGTGTAACAGCCTGCCTGGGGAACTGGGAGAAACCTCAGCACTTGAATCATTTAGGAGTTGTCGAGACAGAGCACTCGGCAGCGCTGTATGGGTAACAAACTCACGGTGCAGATAGGAGGCGTGGGTGACATGACCTAATTTTCATCTCTGATTTCTATGATTTATTAAAGAGTTTTGCAGACTTTCTCTTAGCAGGCTTAGAGCTGGAATTTGAGGCATGGCAATTAGGAGGATCCTTTAATACTGTGCCAGCACGCTGTTGGGGTTTCATCAATTACTTGCAGGGGTAGTCTGCTAAGTGCAGCAAACAGAGGTTGGGGGCAGGTTCTGTTCCAGTTTAGATCTGGTATTGACACTGGTTTGCTTTCTGTGTTGAGTCCTGCCCTCAGTGCCACTACTCATATTTGAGGATTATAATCATCTGTTCATGGGCTGTAGTAGAGATTTTGGAAAAAAATTTAAAAAATAACCACCACCCACAGCTGCTTCTAATGCCACCCTGTTTAATGACACTCTGAAGAAAGAGAGAACAGCTGGTTTGTCTCACTTTATCCTGATCTTTGGAATCCCTTTGCATCTGGGTTGGAGAAGCAGAGCCAGCAGACAATGGTTCTGCCCTCACTGGTTTTCCAAGATAGGGAGAAAAGACAGCACCCACCTCCTTCATCAATATATTTAAATATATTCAGCCAGGCTTTCTGTCTGCGTAAACAATGTACCTACTTTTATTTGCACATAACTAAATATGCCACACAATTATTGTGATGGTGAAATGCTGATCTAACTAAATTACTTGAAAGCTAAACTAAACTGAGCTTACTTGAAAAGCCGACTTTACTCTTCTAAGTGTTGGTGTTAAGGTTGCTATTTCTGATCTGGTTCCCGTTGACCACAGTTCTTGTGAAGCCAAACCACACGGAATTTCACACTCAAGGTTTGACAGTGTTCTATCCTCATCTGCTACTTCTGTGACTTAGATTTCTTGACTTATTCTTCATTGTGTGAACCCGAAACTGTTTTTCTTACACTTGCATCCTATATAAACTATGAATATTTTTCTGTGTAGCTTCTGTGCCAACTTGATAATGCAGAGCAGTAAAGCCAGTCCTTTTCTCAGCCCTAGGGGACAGCGATTGAATTAAGGATGCAGAGCTGAAGAATAAAAAAAGTTCCTTCTTTTAAAATTTTTACCAACTTCCCATTGCTGTGCTGTAGCAACAGACATTTTATGTCTCTTGCCAGTATAGGGCAAACTGCATGGTTTTGGGGCTACCCATGGAGGCAAGATGGTTTCACTGACCAGGATTCCAACAGCTTCTGTAACAGGAATGTCTGTGTTAAAACAAACTCTTTATCTGGCTTTGGACTCCCTTCCTCTTCAGCACCAATTTTGTTTTTATCTATCTTCTGTGCAGACATGATCACTGTATTTTCCCCATCCCTTGTTGTTCTGAATCACCTTGCCTCCCCCCAGTAGAAGTTTGGTTATTGCAATTTATTTTCCTGTTTCACTGTGTCCTGCATTTTCCATCATCTGAAGCACCCCCTTCTACCTCTAGCCAGTGTTTCTTCTATCTCGAAGCAAAATAGCTGGTATGAAAAAAGATGGCCCCCATGACCTTCTGATCCTATGATGTGGCTTTGAAGAACACCATCAGTGTAGTTATGCCTCCTCCTTTTAGCCAGTCTGTGGAAATCGATACAAGTGTTTGATACCTCCACAGGTTTGTAAGAAACCTTGCTGTGCTTTTTTTTTTTCCTAAGTAAAAAAGGTGCTGGCATGCACTAGAAGATGTGGCAACAAAGCATCATGTTCTAAATTTTCTAATTGCATAAGAAGATACCCATCGCTCTCTGGCTTCCGAGCAGTTATAAAGGGATAAAACAGCTATGTTAACTACATACTGCATTATGTACTGTACCAAAAATGCTTTTCTACCTTTCTTTTAAAGCATGCCAAGGTTATCATTGTTCCTAACCTACAGAATTGTGAGTGTGCTTCCTTGATAGTGTCCTCTGCGCCTGGAATGTTGTTGTAAGAAGAAAAAGCTCTGCAGGACTGGATTTGGCAAACAGATCAAGGTCTCAGCCAAGGAAATACATTGTCCATTCATTTTCTAAACAAAACTAGTTCAGCTGAAGGCATGTGTTTTGTATCTGGTTTCCACTGGCTTTATTTTGATTTTGTAAAGTAGATGTGATATGAAATTATTTCTGCAAACGTGACGGTGTTTAAAAAACACTAGTTGTTAAATATTTCTTAATTAAATGTTGGCTGCTGAGCCTGAAAGAAACTGTCCAGAAATTCAGAAGGGATAGCACAAACATTAACAAGAGTCTGAATAAGAGTTTGCATAATGAATCGAATTATTTCCTACTTAAAAACATACTGGAGATGTGGGCTGATCAGAATTCACTCTTTGACTAAAGAGTGTGGACTAAAGAGGAGGAGAGCTCTGACTATACTCTGGAAAAGTGTGGGACGTTCAGTGAGGGGATTAAAAGATCTTTTCCTCCTCCCATTTGGTTTTTCAAAATCTCATGTTTAAGCCCAACGTCTTTACATTTCCAGGCGAGGAATCCTGCTTTCTGGTGGCATTTAGTCTTCATTTTAAGACCTTGGATAGCCTGCTCTTAACCCACTAATCTGAACTTGTGATGTATGGAAACTCCATTTTAATTAACTCTGTGGAAATTTTTAGAACTTTCTTTCTCAACTCTGGTTAGCCACACAATGAGGAAACTATTGATCATTAACACTAGAGAGGTACAAAATTAGGACATAAGAGTAATATATAGCATTGCTTAAGATAACAATTGTATGAAATGCATGTTATCTTCCAGAATTGGGGGACAAGGCATGATGACAAATGCATTCCATTAGAAAAAGGAAATTCCTTGGAAACTTAGTGTGAGCTTGGAGTATTTCACAGACTCGCCAAATAAGCTGAATTGGAAGGGACCTTCAAGGATCATCAAGTCCAATTCCTGGCCCTGCACAGGCCACCCCAGTAATCACACCATGTGCTGGAGAGCATTGTCCAAACACTCCTTGAACTCTGCCAGGCTTGGTGCTGTGACCACTTCCCTGGGGAGCCTGTTCCAGTGCCCAACCACCCTCTGGGTGAACCTTTTTCTAATATCTAATGTAAACCTCCCCTGACACAACTACAGACCATTCCCTCAGGTCCCACCAGTGGCAAATGAAGTAGTGACTGGCAATAGGTAAAGTTTGCATTCAGTTTCAAGTAAAAAGGTTCTCAGACTCCTTAGTCCTCCCTCTCAGAGCCACAAGTAGAGAACACACAGCTCTTTCCAGGTGCAGATAAAGCCCTCAGCTTTGTTTTGTCACCTTCCTAGCAAACTGCAGCATTTCTTATCAGTGGGCCTGCCCAGGGTCCTCCTCTGCTTTGGAAAACAAAAGGTAGGAGGTAGCAGTGGGGACAAGGACGAGATCCTGGGCCCTCCTGGCTGCTGTGCCTGCAAGGAGCAGGACTTCACCCCATGGTGCTGCAAGATATGGCTTCCCCTTCTCAGGGATGTTCTGTAGTAGCTCCTGGGGCTGGTGACTGACTGACTGACTGACTGCTCTGCTTGGTCTTTTGTCGTAGGCGCCGCCAAGATGAATAATTCAGTTTGTCAGGTGAAAATTTAAATTGCATCAGTCACACCTCTTCTAGAGTTATCCTGTGATTAAAAATGACAAACGGCTTTCAATGAAACACTGTTTTCATGTTCTCCCAACCTCTCAACACATACGTATTTGAAGCTTAAGAGTGTCACACGCGCTCTTCAAAATCCATCCTTAAAATATGTTTAATGTAAGGAGGGAGAAAAGTTTCACCTATAGTTTAGAGAGAACTGAAAGTATATTCATTTTCACTTAAAATTTTGACCTTTCTTGCCTTACTGCTAGGAACAAGCCATAACTGTTAGGGCTTTGAATTTTTGCACCTGTCTGGCATGATCTCTTCGCTGGGAAGTGGTGCTTTTAGACTTGACAAAAACTGAATGATTAATATAGTAGCCTACCAAAATAGCCTTACTGTAGCTGATAAATCCTGTGTGGTTATTGAAATTCATTAAAACCTTGATGTTAAATTGTTAACCTCAACCAGCAGTATAACATGGAAAACCAATGCATTCCTTTCCTGAAGGTACCCTCACTCAGTTTAAATGGGTGGTAACTTCCAGCAAGGCTGCAGCCTCCATCCCCTATGAAACCAGCCTGCAGTTCCAGAAACATGAAGGCTGCATCTTAGCACTCAATTTTTCCCTGCCACGTGAGGCAAAAGGCAAAACCAAAGCATGCTGTGACTCCTGAACATGCTGAGGGGGACATGGAGGTGGCTGATCCCCAACATCTCTGAGTCTTCCTCAGCAGGCTACAGGCTGTGGGCTGTCAGGATTGCCAGCTGGCACTTGCCTATCATACTATGAATGGAGCCTGCTTGCTGTTTTCAGTGACAGTGCTTCAGCAGTCAAGCAGATGTTGCTCTACTCTAACAGTATTTGGAGATACAGGCTCCTGGGTTTTGGTGTACGGAGTTGCAGAGCTCTGGGATTGAGGATGATGTACATGTCTCTCCAGCTTTCAGGTTTGGGGAACTTTGTAGGCTCAGCAGATGTCCCAGACATTTGGGGCTCACAAAAATTAACAGGATTTTGTGGCTGTTTGGTGGGGTTTTCTTGTACTGGATCTGAAGGGTTTGTGGTTGATGAGCCTTCTGAACCCCATGCTGTGTGTCCACTGGGTGTTACACTGCCTCCACCTGCTTTGCTTAATTCAGCTTCCTCAGGGTCTTGTTATGTCATGTTACCAAAAAATACAGCATTTTCTTCAGACATCTTCTCCCCTTTTCAACTGTGTAGCCAGTAATTTTCTTACAAAGCATCAAGTCCTCTTGAACACTGCAAGAACAGTTCCAGACGGAAATGCTGTCAACTAGCTCTGCTGTTCAAGTAATCTTGTACATGAATGTGAAAAACACATTTTCACGATTGAAGTGCTAACCCAAATTTACTGTTTCAATCTAAAGTAAGATATTAGGCCTTTCATTATTTTTATTCAGTCTCCTGTTCAAACTTTGGGCTTGAATCAAACAGCTTTGTAAGTGCTGTTGGTTATACAGCTCGCTCTAGTATATTTTCTGTACATAATGTGTAAAAACATGAAGTGTTTATGCATCAGTTTTCAAGCTCTTTGCATTCCAGCTATTGGCACTATAAAAATGCATTAGTTTAATTGTTAAGATAATACTGCTTGGCCATTTAATTTCCCTGGTAAAAGATGAAACAGTTTGTAAGTGAATGGAAGGGTTTTAGCCTAAAACCTGTAAGGGTAAGAGGCTTTGGTTCTGGTCCATGGTCTTGGAAATTGGAAGAAGAGCTTTTTAAGGACTACTTAGAAATAAATGATGGATATTGGTGCCATCTCTGAGTGTGGCAGCTGGAAAGTTTAATTATAGGCTGGGAAGTCAGTTAGGGATTAAGGAAAGTGTTAGCAGAAGGGGTGAATGTTAATGACAGCTGTTTGCTGTAGGATTCAGTCAGGCAAAGTACATATAGAATATAAGCGTAGGGACAAACACATGCTGGCTTTGAACATTCAAAAACTCCAGGCCTTTGTTCCTTGGCACGTGACCCCAGTTTGTGAGAGTTCATTTTAACATCTCACACATGTGGAAGGGGGAGAAATTCCTTCTTTAGTTTCAGAGTCCTCAGCACAGGCGAGCTTGTGTTCACTGTTGGAAAACTGCACCTAGGCCACGGATAAATATAAACTGGGAGAGAAGCATGCACCCATGTCCTCATTAGGAGAGTGGCATTGGCCTGAGACAAGGAGATCCATACAATGAAATGTTTGGGCTGAGGCCCTGACATCCACATGCCTTGCAGTGGCTTTGCTCTGGTCCCAAACAGCGCACTGCCTGTGCCTGCAAAGACCCATGAACTAAAACAAGTTTGAAAACCCATGGCACGGAGTGTAGGGTGTGTAGGCATGTTGCACCTTGTGTTGCAGACCCACACTAGCAGTCTGAAGGAAACTGCAAATCCTTTTGCCTCTGAAAGTGATACATGGGGAAATAGTTCTGCATCTCCTCAGGGTACCCATAAATCCTGTTGTACAGGTCAGGCACCGCTGCTGAGGTTAGTAACAGTGCAAAGGGCGAGGATGGTTACAGCCACACAGTGTTAAGGCTGAATCAGTTTTCCCTTTCTGTCATTTTCCTAGATACTAGTTTAGTATTTTTCATTCAAGTACATTCAGTCTGTTCTGAAAATAGCAAAATAGCATTTTTTTCTTCTTCTGTGGCACAGGTTCTTCACTATATAATTTTGTTTGAATGAGGAGGAGTTGGAAGGGATGTGTGCCAGACTTAAGCTTGCTAGGTGCATACATGACTTAACAAGTCTGCTTTCTAACAAAAAACTGCTTTCTGCAGTAACCAGATGTAATCCTCTGAGAGGACAGAGAATGATAACATAAGCCGTCTATTGAAAAAACAAAACAAAACAAAAAAAAGAGACCAAAAAGCTCCCCCCAAAATCCAAGAAACAAACCCCCAAAGGCAACCAAAAAACCCCAACCATCCTGCAAAACCCAAATCAAAAATCCAGCCTTTTTGTTATGAAGCGTGTTTGAAACAGATGTGCAGTCATGGCTTGTTGGTGTTTCTGTTCTTAGAGAAATTTGGATTTATCCCTCTTGTATGGGAGTTTTAAAATTGTCTTTTAATCAGCTGCAGTAGTAGACCTGCTTTACCTTACAGACATGTATGGTATGGCCAGAGTATTAGAGGAATAAACTCAGAGAGTCATCTTCTCCATCAAAATTAAACTAATGTGAACATGTGCATTATTTGTAATACATTTCATAGATTTAGAGCTGTACATGGCCTTCCTTGACAATTAAAACTTGCAGTGCGCAAAAATGTATTCATCTCAATAAGCTGCAAAACTGTCTCCTATGAGATTCTTGGGTGTCACAACACTGAGGTTGTTGCAAAAAGCCTTTCTGCACGTGATTCCATGTGACCAGCCATAATGAATGTATGGCTGTGGTGTATACAGTGGTACAGTTGTCTGCTTGAAAAATAACCGAATGATCTTCATAAAACATTGGAAGCTTTTGGATGCTTGCCAGTTTTGGTTACAGCTGGAGCTGGGTGGTCGAGTGAAGTGGCTTGTTATCTGATGGTATTTTCTGATGGTATTTTCTGTCCTTGCTGGCTTGAGTGGGTGCTGGGTGGGTGCAGTGGCACGTAGGGGCTGTAGGCTCCCTCTCTGGCCCAGCTGCTTCCCAGCTCACTGAGGAGGGAGAAAGGTATTTACACCTCTTGTTCTTGGAGAGCTTACAGTCCATGGGAAGCTGTCTGGCGCTGGACAGAAGGCACTTGATGTGGTATTTAAAATGCTGGACAAGAATTCACAGCAGGCATTTCCTGTCGTCTGAAGTGTGAGCAGAGGAAGAGGAAAAGGAAAAAAACCCTAATAAAATGCATCTCACTTTAGGGATGGTGAAGCTGCATACTTGAACCTGTGTCACTTAAGGTTGTGTCAGTGCAGGTCACGCGATGTGCTGAACTGCAGATGAAATTATAAGAAATAAAAAGAATCCTCATCTTTTTGAAGGCAGCACACTTTTACAAGACTGTAAAAGATTATAAATGGGGTGAAACAGGGAAGAACATAGAATGTGTGTGTTTTGGAAGTTGTGCCCTTGATTGTGCGCTCGTGTGTGAGCAAGAGAAGAAATCTCTAACTTGCTCAGTCTGCAGGCTGCTGTGGTTTTCTGGGTGGTTTCTGTTTTGGTTTTTTTTTTCCTCTAGTTGATTCTTCTCCTCTCCTTCTCCTGCCCCTCCCACCCCCCCTCGGAAAACCCATTAATTACAGCTGTAATTCTGAGGCTTATATGCAGTTCTGGGCACACGTGACCCTGCCATGTTCCTGGTCTTATTTAGCCCTAATGGATTAGACAAAAAAGAAAATCTCAGAACCCCACCCTGAAATATTGCAAGCTGCTTTTCTTCTTAAGAACTCCTAAATATCCAAGTCGACACTTGCATCCACTTAAGCCAGCTTGAACTAGCTTCTCTGCAAGTTTTCAGTTGTCTGAATGCCAACCATTGTCTACCACTTGGTTGGAATGAAGCAGTATCCTATGTTGGCCTGTCAGCCCTTTCTTGGCTTCATGTCCCCATGGCACATTTACTGTCAGTACCAAAGGTGGGAAGAGAGGGTCTCCTTGGTGGCGTAATGTAGGCTGGGGTTTTGTTCCCTCTTGAGAAACCAGTATCGAAATTGTTCTTAAAATACATGTTAAAGGAATCAGTCTTGTTCTCTCTTTTGATTTTTCCTTTTTTTCGTTGGTGAGGCAGAGCATGTAGTTCATTTTGTGAGCATATTACGATGCCCAGATTAACCTGAAATTGCAGTCTTTCCTCACTATTTAACTTTTGGTTCAGTAAGGGTTGAGGCAAACATTTGCCAGCATACTGAGAGGAACCTGACACTTCTGTTGCAAATAACTTTTCCCCAAAAGCACTGCTTGTGTTGGAACAGTTTGGGCTCTGGCTTGCAGCCATGGGTTCACCTAAGCATGTTACACGAAGTGACAGGTAGACAGAGGTAATACATATTTTAATGTGCTTGACTCAGCTAGAGACCATAAAATGAAGTAGACTAGACTTTCCTTTCCTAGCAGATGTGAGCTTGCTCTCAATTTATTAATAAGTTACAACACTGTCAGCAATGCCACTCAGATCACCTTAATGGCCCTGTGGCTCTTGAAAGTGGACAAGAATGTTGAGTTCCTGCCTTCTTTGGAAGATGTTCTCAGCTCCTGTGAAACCATTACAGTAAACATGCTGGGGGTCAGCATGGCCAAATTTCTAATGGCCCCAAGACCTGTCAAGGAGCTGGAGTGTGTATGTCCGCAGTGAATGGAAGCTATAGGTGAAATTGGAAACGTTTCCAATTGGAACTCCCTAGTATTTTAATAAATAAGAGTGTCATGGCATGAATGTACTTTGGATACAGGGAGCTGCAGTTGTTCTAACATAAATCATGTGCACTTTTGTCACTGAAACTAGATCTATAATGGTAATAACTGCTTTAATTTTTTGAATGATACCCAACAAAAGAGAAGGGACTTTGTAAGTATAAAATTTTTTAAAAACCCAAATAATATCTAGCTAGTAAGTGGGTTTTTTCCTCATTTTTTGTTGAAAATAATGTTTTTAAGACAGTTTTTATCCACTAGGGAGATCCTTAGGCAGGAGTGTGGAGAAAACAGCGTGGGATTATGAATGGATCAAAGGTTAAAACTAAGTTGATAATTGTCATAATATGATGAAAATATTAAACTCTTTTCTAGCTGGAGGTATGAAGAGAAGTCTGGTTTTCAGACATAAAGCTGTCCTTGCAAGCTGTTCAGCATCAGTAAGCACAGTTAATCTTCAGCTGAAAGTAGGGTTTGGATGCTATTGCTCTGGAAAGAGGTGAACTGATGGCAAAGAGAACAGAGGAGAGAAAAAAGAGCCTGAGAGAGGACTAAAAATAGGACTTGCCAGAAGAGGCAGAGGAGAGAGTGGTCTGAGGGGCAAACAGCAGCCATCTGCAAGCTGCAGAGCTGAACTGTGCATCCACTGTCGTCGGGGTGAGGAGAACTCAGTACATTTCAAGTAGGAAGAATTAGGTCAGACATTTGGGAAAATTTTCCTAAACAGTGAGGCTAGGGAATCAGTGCAGTAAATGGCCTATGGGGAACATGTAAACATCAGCATTGTGGGACTTTAGTAACAGGTGACATAAATATATGTCAGGTAAAGTTCAGACAAGGCGGGCTGGGAGGGGGACCATGGAGCATTGAAGTCAGTATGCAAGACGAGCTCCCTAATTCAGATCCAACATGTATCTGATGTGCTTGTTTTGTGGTGGTGCTTCTGGCATGTATCTCTCAAAGAAAATGGGGTGGCTGCTGCTGTAGGGATAATTAATGCCATGCTGGAGCTGGGGGAAGGGTTAGTTGGTTTCTTGCTTCTTTGCAAACCTTTAGAGCAATGATTTCTTGAGGGTAAAATTTCTGTGGCCCCAGCTGTAGTAAAACACATGCATATAGTGAAGGTGACAGGGAGCAGAATGGGTTGGAGCCCAGCTGCAGGGTACCACTTCCCTGGAGCATTCATGACATCCAGGGAGGGGGTGGATTACCTCATTCATTTTTTAGTCCACATGTAATGGCTCTGTGAATATTAGCATGGACTTGTGTGTCCCCACAGAAAACAGACTGCAGAGTGAGCAGAAGTGGGGAAGGAGAGGTGAAAAGTGGCTCTGTTGTTAATCTAGCATCAGACATAGCTCTAGAAGGAGCTTGTGGTTGTTGAGTCACCATTTATGATGCTCTAGGGAGTAACTGTATTTCCTACATGTTTATTAGCTCCTGAGAAGGCTGAATTGTGCACTAAAGTATCAAAGTTGTTTGATATGTTAAACTTTGAAATTATCTTCTTGAGCAAATCTTTCCAGTAAGGAGTGAGACAGTTACCCAGTTACCTTTTTTTTTTTTCCCCGCCCAAACTACCACATAATGTGGAATATAAATGAGTTGAATTTTACATGCTGTGACCTGAAGGGTACTGAAGAAAATGGGTTGGCATAAAATAATTGTTAGGTACAATGTACAGCAGTCCTTTGTCACTTGCCCAGAAAGTCTTGCATAGGGTCCTGCACAACATCAGGAGGAAAGATGGCAAAAACCACTGTTCATGGACTTGTTTCACTGATTTGGGCACTTACCTCTTTAGCACATGCTACAAGTTTGAAACTCAACACACTTAATAGGGTCTGGTATCAAAGTCTTTCACCTCATTTCTGAATTGTAGCATTCTCCCTTAAATTAAGGTACATTTTAGTGACAGAATTAGTGGTTTGTAGCCTTAAAAACACACCATCAAACATTTAGCAAAGGTATGTTTAAAGAAAAGTATGTGAGGAAGGAAATAATTCCGATTGTAAAGTTATTCATTCCAGAGTTTGGGAAATGCAGCATCTAGCTTTATTACCTTCACTTCTCCTCTCAAATTATCAACTTGATATGGAATACATTTTTTTATTATAATTTTAAATGCTCAGTTTCTGTTGAGTAACCTAGATTTATGTGACTTACTTTTTTGAAAGCCTAGTGATTTAAAAGCTGCAAAGAGCTTTTCTTCCTCTTTCTGCTGCAAGAATTTGTCCATTCCCTCTTACTCCTTTTTTTTTATTGTGATTAGGCTGCATTACTGCAACTTTCTGCTTTCTTGTTTTCCCCTCTTCCCCCTTTTTTTTTTTCTGACCACTGTCTTGTGGGGACACTTTAGGCCACCTGTCTGTTCCGATTGCCTCAACCCCTTCTGTCCTCTCTGAGCTGCTGTCGTTTCTATGTGTCTGAACTCCAAGAAGGTCATACACATTGCAGAGAAATTGCCAGATCTGGTGACATCCATCTTCAGAGACAGCATAATCCAGTATAACACTGGGTCAGGAATACATAATGTAATTACTATGAAGCTGGATGTAGAGCATTTCAGGGTTTAATAGGTAAAAAGGGTTAGAGCCTCTTTAAAGATAGCTATTTTCTTTGTCAGGCTGTATTGGATGCTGGTCTGCAAATCTTTGTAGTTTAGTGTAGCTGCACAGATGGTGAAAAATTTTGGCTTTACTGGGATGTTACATGAAGACCCCAAAAGCTTGCTCTTAATTCCTTATAGAGCTGATCATGCAAAGAACCCTCAGGACTTAACTAGCATGTGTTGGGCGGTGTCAATGAGCTTTGGAAACATGTAACTAAAATGGTTCTAAAACGTGTGTAATCGAAGTGTAACTGACTCTGGAAGAGAATCTCGCTTTCCGGCTGACTTTAAGTGAGATCACTCCACAGATGCCTGGATCGACCATAAATATTCTTGTTGTTTGTGTGTTTCCACTCTGACCAATTCGTTCCTAGAAGTCCCTACTCCCAGACCGTCCTCAGATCTTGGTTTGCATCCAACACATGATTTTACAGCTGGTGTCTTTGAGGCGTTAGGGCTGACTGCTGGTATGTGCATTTGAGTTTCAGGGGGGAAATGCTGAACTGCATTTTCAGAGGATGCTGGGAGAATGTTTTTGCACTGACAGTGTAACCTGGAGCACACGTGTCACGGGCCAGCTGCCAGTGCCAACTGAGCAGTATTTTTGTAATCCATAGCAGGTAATTAAAGCTCTGGGGAGCATGGAGATCCAAGGAGAGTTTAAGTATAAAAACCTCGCTGTCTGATGCTGTCGGTTTGGTTGTTTAGGCTCACAAGATTTTAATTTGTTTGAGGAGCCAGTGGTTTCCTGATGCAGTGCTCCAAACTGGAAAGTCTATTACTTGATATTGCAGGATGTGTTTTATGTTCAAAACTGACATGAATGCCCAGGAGATTAAAATCTAAATATTAAATGAATAATTCATTTCAGAAAAACAAAGCTATTGTGACTGAAAACACTGTGATGCCTCACCATCAAGTAGTATTACTGCATCAGACCCATTTAGCACCTTCAAAAGTTGAAAAATGGGGTGTAAAATTACTGTTAGTATAGGAAGGAACAAAAGGAAAGGAGGAATATGAAGTAGGAGCGCTTTTGTCTCCAGCCCTCAGTATGATGGCTCTCCTCACACAGAACTGCCTTTATTTAACTATGACCCAGCATGGATTCAGGGTGGTTCCTCTGGGTTCTTTTGCTGCCTGTGACTTCTTTCCTTTTGCATCTGCCTGAATCTTTGAAGTTTCCTCAATTATTTTAATCCAGCGTTGAGGAACACCTGGAACTCCCAGTGATGGAGAGCAAGCACTGCTCAGGGATGTTGTGGGGGAAGCCATTGCTCAAGCACCCTGCCTTGCATGACCCATGCCGCACATCTGCCTCTAAGAAGAAATGATTCATGACCCCCTTAAAAAATTGCTTTTAAAATTCTCACTTCTGGGGAGGTTTATGGAAAACCTGCTGAAGCTGAGCATGCTGCAGGGCAGCAGTACCTGTGAGCCTGTGCCAGGGCTGGGAGCTGGGAGCAGGGTTTGCAGCCACAGTGCTGATTTGTGTCTTGCTGGGAAGGAGCAGTGGTGGCCACTGGAAATGGCTGTGGCCAGCTGAAAGAGGCATTAGACAACTGGCTGCAAAATGTCCGTCTTCCTTTTTTCCATCTCTGAACCACACTGGATTGGAAAAAAGGCTGCAAAAACATAAAAGTGAATTCCCTCCAAACCATAAAAATGGGGGGTAGATATCCAGTCACTGAAAAAAAAAAAGAAAAAAAAAAAAATTATACTGCTACATCACTTTTGCAAGTAATAAGCTGGAGAGGGTTTAATTTATCAGTGAGCAGTCCTTTGTGACTTTTTCAAGCATTATTCAGTAAAATAAAAAACAAGTGGTTTTCTTGCTGGATTCTAATTAATAAGAAAAATCAGAAAAGTTGAGTTGATATTTTGAGTTGGTATTTTAAATTACAGTTCAAATTTTCTTTTATTTCATAGGTTCTTCCATCACCTGAGCTGGAATGATAAATGTCTGGTCAGAGGGAGTCAGAAGCCCTTGGAGGAGATGGGCTTGATACTCTGATTTGTACCTTGTCTGTCTGGTTCTCTTGTTTCTGTGAGGTTAGGCAGGTCACCGGCTTGGGAGCACTGGAGCACGGTCTATTTAGGTACCGCATGAAACAAAGAATATTGTTCACAGGTGTTACAGTATTTTGGCCTCAGGGTAGTGTGATAATGTAGCACACCTGCCATGTGTCAGCAACCCGTGCAACTCTTTTTTTCTTTTTTTTTTAAGTTTGAATTGGTTCTATTTTCTGCTCAATATAAGAGAATATGAACTTTAATGATGTGATGCCTGAAGCACACTCAGCTTCTGTGACATTAAATACAACTTTTAAATAGTGGATGGTGCACAGGGAGCCCCATGTGAACATTTGGCTCCAGAGCAATTTAGAAAGGTCAAAACCTCATGTAAATGTAACCCAAGTAATCAAAGTCACTTGTTTGCAGAAAATCAGCCTGTGCCATTGAGGGCTGTTTCTTGCCTTTTTAGTTTCTGAATAAAATATTTATCAATTGGTTGTAATCACGCTACAAGAAGTTTTGCTGTGGGTTTCGTTTTTTGCCAAGATTTTTTCAGTGAAAGAGGGGTGAAGTTGGGTGTGTTTCTATGCAATTCTCTTATGACCCACATCTGTGGGATGTTGCTGTATTCTCCATTATGGGTTTCTTCATTTCCTTCTCCTCCTCCTCCTCACATCTGCCTCCTCCCTGTAATTCCCTGTTGTTTCTCACTATACAGATTTATTGAGTTATTTGTGTATTATTTCTGCTTCCCCTTACCTTCCTGCAGTGCAGTATTTGTGTGGTTTAAAGCTTTTTTTGTGAGCAGACGGTTTGCTGAAGTCTGTTACAAGCAGTAGTTTATTCTGTTTCTCAGGAGTTCTGCTTCGACCTTTTGGGGTTTTGTGGTGGCACTTGGGGTTTTTTTAAGGAATGAAGTAACTGTCGGGTTTGGGTTAAATTGTGCATTTCTCTAGCTCCACCCAGCACTCCCAGAAAGGTGTGTGCTTGCCAGGTTGTGTACATGGGCTCTTCCCGATGGGAGCCATCTGCAGGAACTGGTGTGAGTGGTGGACAGTGGCTGTAATCAATCCTCCTTTTGGAGCTGGTGGACGAATCCTGGCAGTGGGGGATGAGGGGGGGCAGAGCCAGCCCCCACTCTGGAGGCAGGGAAGGGTGCAGCAGCAGCTGCACCCCATGGCTGGAGACCTGAACAGAGAGATTGGTGGAAAAATGCCGTTCCCTTCTTCCACCGGTAAATCCATGTTTGCCCCTGGGGAAAACTGCTTAGATCAGCAGGACAGGAGAAAATGAGCCAAAAGATGTTACGGTGGCCTGATTTTTCTTCTCCTGTCGAGAAATTAGGGTAGCCTTGTGGTGCTCTAGGTGTTATGACCTCCAAAAGATGATCTGGTGTTTACAGGGAACCTGGTCAGTCAGACTCTTC
Organism: Dicrurus megarhynchus; assembly: GCA_013399195.1. Taxonomy (NCBI): domain Eukaryota; kingdom Metazoa; phylum Chordata; class Aves; order Passeriformes; family Dicruridae; genus Dicrurus; species Dicrurus megarhynchus. The sequence goes on from VXAD01013336.1 coordinate 67,826, forward strand.
ATAAACCTTGTGTGCAAGTGGGGCAGCAGAAATGGCAGTGATTCTGGGTTTTATTGCTGTGTGAAGCCTCCCATTCAGAGGGCAAAACAGGCCCAGGTCATTTCATTGACTCATAGAAATTAAAGGTAAACAGGAGATAAAAATGTCACCCTGTGCATCCAGGTGCTCTGAAACAGAAGGAAATATATGCATTTTGTGAATTTAGAGTTGCCAACCCAAGTGGAAGGGGTAGCAAAATAGACAAAATTTTAGTATCTTATGCTTTATAAAGTTGTAAACAGAGAATTTTGTTGCTGTTTTTTTATCAGTACGTAAGTGTCCTGTGATGACTCCAAAAAGCTATAGATAACCTCTTCTTGACTGTCATTATAGTTGATGTGCTGTCTACTCTAAATCCCACTTGATGCCAATCAAGTTCTTGCTCCACTGTTAGCAAATGCTTGATTACTTTCTGTCTGCAAGAAGCTTGAATGTATTGCAAGGCTCTTATCAGCCCATCTTTCTATTCCCTTTCCTGAAGTAAACAAATCCAGTTCCTTAAGTGTTTTTCCACTGGTCACATTTTCTAAAGCTGCTATTGTCCTTCCTACTCTCTTCTTGACACTCTTTAATGCATATTTTTCAAAAAAATATGGATCCCAAACTTAAATCTAGCATGCTGTATACCTCTCCCTGGTGCTGCAGGAGACAGAACAGCTCCAGCATTCTGTCCCACAGAAATTTGTCAGACCCTCATGCCGCTTCATTCCTGCTGCTTAACCCGTATCTTTCTCATCACTTTTCACTTCTGAGCTCCCCACTCCTGCTGCCATTATCCTTACAGGAATGTAGTCAGACTCAGCACAGATATGGTTTTCTTTCAGACTGCTTTGCTCTTCTTTAAGTCAGGTGAGGATGCCAGTGGTGTGTCCCAACCTCATCAGTGTGATACTGAGCATGGATCAGGCACTCTCCCATCTTCCACTGTTCCTCAAATGGCTGTGATTCCCTAAATCAATAAGTTTTCACAGGTTCTCATCATGGTGCTGATAACTTTGTTGGCTAGGTAGGCTAGGGTTTGGGTATTTTAATTACTTGTACACCTTACCCCTGCGCCCTTTCTTTTTTTCTTGTGATAACGTAAGCTATTTCTGTAGTTCACTCATGAAAAAGTCATGTGGGGCTGTTTTCAAAGCCTTTCTAAAGATAGGCTCTGTCATCTGTACTACTCTACTTCCTTTTTATCGGCTGGGACAAATGCCCTGTCAGAGAGAGTGAGAGAGACATTACTCTAGTCTGACATGAGTTTTTGATACATTCATGTTGGCCATTTGTTGTGTTTTGTTCCTAATCTCATTATTTTTACAGGATTAGAAATCCTTTAGCAGTGTGCTCCAGTAACTTTGGTATTAGAAGTGCTCTGGCTTTTCTGTTCCCACTTTCCTTTGTAAGACTGAGTGCTGTGTTTGGTCTTTTCTTTTCTTTTAGACCTTACCTGGCCTCTCTGGCATCTGCATAGCAGTGGTTAATGGCTTAAAAATGATTGATGGTGGTTCCCCAAGCACTGTAGGGACATTTCCACTGGCTCCTGCTGACTTGAAACCACTTGGCTGACTGATGCGTTTGCTCTGTTCTTCCCTTACTCCATCCAACCTGCACTTGCACATCCTGTGTGTCAAGTGAAATATGCCCCCATTGTCTAGTCCCAGCTAGCTGCTGGGAAATGAGGCACTGAAGAGTTCAGCCTTTCTCATGTTTTGTTACAGGCCTGGTTTTCCTTCGAATATATTTATAGACTCTCTGCTTATTATTTGCCACATCCCTTGGTTAATTCTAAGTCACTTTGCATCCTGGTCTTCATTTCTCCTTTTATGTTCATCCCTGAGTCGTGTGTCTCTGGTTCTGCTTTGGTGTACAATCCCTTTTTGATACATTCCTCCCCTTCCCAGGCCCTTTCAAAGCTTCTGACAGTTTCTGTCCCCAGGCTTGCTAGGTGAAGTTTCTCTAGAAACACTCCAGCTGCCTTTTCATTTTGTGGTGGTGCTGACAAGGGGTGCATGTGTGCCTGGGATGAGGGAGTTTTGGGTCCTGACAGGTAACTCATGTCTGCAGTCCCCTTTTTGTCCCCTTTGAAAGGTGTGTCTGGTGGTTTTAAGGTGCCTTCTCCATCTCCTCCAGAGTACATTACTCCGTAGATGTTGCTTCTGGTTTTCCTTTCATCTTCATCAAGAAACTTTAAAGAAATCTGTATCATGCACCTCCCTAGGAGGCCAAACAAATATTTTAACTCATGCTATATCTTGCAACACCTCCAAGCAGCTTTTTTTATTATTGCTGATTGACACCTCCCTGCCCTCCCTGCAGTCTCCCTCCTGCATCTGTGCTTGGGCCCATGTCCTGTGCCATCACATCTGTTAAGTCATTTAACCTGGAGCACACTCTGCTGGCACGATGGCAGCTCATCTGGATGTTTCTCACCTTTCTCCATTGATTTTCCTCTTGTCTCTTATTACTTTTTTGACATTCTTTTCATGTGGTTTTTTATGTTTTTTAATGTGCTGGCTCTAATGGGTTTGTGCTCATATGTGTACGTTAAAGATGCAATGGTGAACTCTCAGCACAGCCAGTGTGTTTGTGCATTGAAGTGTAAGGGTTGCATTTGCTGGGCTGGAGCCTCACGGCCATGTCACCCATCACTGCCCAAAGGAGGGCTGCTGCTTCCCCCTCCCCATCCTGGGGAGGTCCAGCCCTCCCAGCAGAGCCACCAGGCCCCCAAAGTCACACCGGTGCTGGCATGAGAAATGTAACAGGAGTGTGCGGTTGGGAGGGGGCATCCAGTGGCCCATTTTGGGGTTGTTCCCACCAATGTCCATTCAGGACACATCTCTGCAGTCACTTTGGCTTGTTGATATCCACTGAAGTAACTGTAATGCCAGGGAGGTGCTCTCTCTGCGAGGCTTCCAGTTGCTGCTGGCGCTGGTGATGGGTTGAGAAAGAGCTGGTTTTAACTCTTGGGGACCCTGTGCCAGGCGTTTGTGGCTTGGGTGCCTCCTGCTTGTTGGGTGAAACTCATCCACATTGAAGAGCATCAACAGAAAATAATAATTTTCCCAGAAAGGAACCCAACTGGAATGAAGTGTGCTGAGATTCAGGCAGTTTGATGAAAACAATTTATATTTCAAGCTTAGAAGTTGGCGTTCTGGTGTGTATTCTTTTCTTGAAACATATATTGGCATTTCTGTCACTGCTCATTGCAGCAATATTGTTCTCCATATGCTCTTCTCATCAGCATCTCATCATTATTGGATAAATATGTCTCTCATTATGCAGAAAATTATTTTTGAAGTATGGAATCATTATTTTGTTACATAACTTCCAAATTTGGACCTTTGCAAAGATTTATAACAATCTTCAAGAATTACTGTAATTAAAGGAGAACTTTCCACAAAGAGAATTAATTAGATCAAAGAAACATTTAAATGTAAATCATTAATCCATGCATTGCAGGAAATAGTTAGTGGCTATGTATAGCTCATTTAATTATACTTGGTTCAATTTTGTTTTCTTATTACATCACAATTTATTCAGAATTAATTTGCTATTTCTTGTCTAATGTGACTTCTGTTTGCTTAATATAGCAGATATTTTCAGTAGCGTGTATTTATATATAAATAAAGATTTATTAATGACTGCCGCATTAATTAAACTGTGGGCTCTGCTGTCAATTAGCTGTGAATTTTGTTGCTCTATGGATGCAACCCAGAAGGTATGTGCTCTGTAAACGGGAGGTAGAGTGTCAAGTAAGTTTTTGAATGTATGAATTTATACAGTAAACTGGGACTGTCACTTGCTGCAGGGGACCAGGTGACACAGAGGACAACATGGTTTGGGTTCTCTTATGGAGAAAAGGGAATTATGTGCTCTAAGTCTATAACGACCAATTGATAATGGGATTGGGAGTCTCCCAATCTGCAACAGGTTGGTAGCTGAAGGGAACAAGGTCTAGGTGTGGTGTAGGGTTTTAGGATGTAGGGGTTTTGTGAAAATGGTTTGCAGGTTTTGTAATCCTTATGTAATGTCTTTGTGTAGTGTAAGGGTATGAAAAGATTTATTTTCTGTGACTTGGTCTAATAAAAATTATTATAAAATGCCATGTTGGTTTTTTGAAGTTGTGTTTTAATACTTTGACAGTTTATTAATATTTGTATTCCCTTACATGTTCATCAACATCACTAAAACACTGATATTTTAAACCTTTACACTGCTGAAAATACATACATTTTTAACTTTAGTTTTTAGTAGTAGATTAAAATAAGCTAGTTTGGAGCTTCCCTTCCCCCCTACCCCACCCCTCTCTTTAATCAAAAGACTTGATTTTCATTCCAATTTTCATTCTGCAGCCAAATGTGCTTTCGCCTCAGACTATCCAGTATTAGCAGCATCTGTGTTAAGTTTGGACTCTGCTAATCTTTTGGAATCTTTGAATACTGGGTTGTAAGCCAAAGTGTAGCTATACAAGAGCACATCTGGCTTGCATAGTATTACCTCATTTGTATAAGGTAGTGCTCCCAGTTTCTCTTCATTGGTTTGTTTTCTGTTTGCTGGAAAGGGGAATTTGATACAGAGGCTGTGCTGGCAAGAGAAAAAGTTTAAGGAACTTGAGTGATTTCTTTCTTCCTGTACTGAAATTCACATTAGAAGTCATGGTTTTGGTACATAGCCAGTTATAGTAAATAAACTAATCAAATGAGAATAAGAAATTCTCAGCCAGCTGCATGTTTGATAAATGTTTAGGCACTACAAGCTATTCTGTCATGTTTGCTGCAAACAAACAGAGGTAGAGTAATATTTATGTTGGTAAATTTCTTAAGATTACTGTTATTTCTTTCAATAAGTGAAATTACCTCTTCCTAGGAGGATTGTTGTGCTACTTATAACAAATGAAATGCTGTCAGAGTTCATGCAGATAAGCAGCTGTTTGCTGAGGAAGGCAAAAACAACTTATTGGTTTGCACTGAGAGAGGAATGTTGTTTTCTGCCTTGTAATTTAGGTGTTTTCAACCCACACTAGATGGAAGGAGATAAATCTTAACAACACTGTCATCTGAGGAGTTTATAAGAAATTGAATTTGCAGTGTGCTTGCTTTGCCTCTATTTACATCTGTAAGATAACAGTGTGAGAAGAACAGTATTTTGTTCGTGGTATTTGTTACTAAACATGTTGCATGCATGGGGAAATAAAGACATTTGGAAATGGGCAACCTTGGGTTAATTAAATCCATCTGCTGTCTGACTAATGATTGTAATATTGTATGCAGGGAATCTCTTACACTGAAAGATTTGATAAAGCACACAAAGTTTTCTAATAAAGCACTCTTGAAGCTGGCAAGAACTCATGGAACTAGAGAGAAAACCAGTCCTAGAGAGTAACTCAGTACTGTAAGGCTACGCTTCATGCAGGAATGTCCCAGAAGAATATAAGAATCACATTTGTTCCCTGAGATTCAAAATTATAACTGGCAGGAAAAGTAAAACTTGTTTACATCTCATGCTACATGAAGTTGTGGTTTATGGGGCTAATTTGAATAGCAGTTTCCATGCTTGCAAACAGCCAGGATACAAATGTTCATTAGGAAAGAAGCTACACAGGGTGCAAAAATGAACTTTCAGAGGCATGGTGATGGCAGCTGAAGGAAGACAGGGTTTTGGTTAGGTTTGAGTGGCAATCTGATCCTACAGAGAATAATAATACCTCTTTCTAAACAGCAAGTATGATAGTTACTTTTTATTTACACTGCTCTAAGTAATATCAAGTGGGAGGAAAAAAGTACTACAACTTACTACATGCATTGCTCTTTGTATTGGTCATAGGTGCTCTGGTATTATTTGAGCAATGATTTTTGTAGCTGTAAGATAGGTTTTGGTAACTTCCTAATTCGTAGTTTCTGGAAAAGAAAATTGAATACATAGTTTGAGTTTATTGAAATAATTATTTGATTAATTTGCATTTCATGTCTTCATACGCTTGTACAAAACATGGGGGGGAAGGGGGAAACTTGAGACATTCATGGAGACCTAGGTGCTTTTAAAGCAAGGCAAATAATGAGTGTCAGATGAAGAATAGTTTATTCCATGTTGATTTGACAGATGGGCAAAGCAAAACTGAGAGATTAACATGGTTGTGCAATTTAATGTTTAAAGCATGCAAAACAGAATGGCTTAGGAGAATTGAACATGGAGGATGGGTCTGTCTGATCTACAATGAAGGAACTTGTTTAGGCTTCCTTCATAGCAAGTTGAAGTTGCTCTAGTATGTGATTTATCTCAGCTTAAAGCAGGAATTTAAAATAGGTCAGATGAATCCCTCTCTGAAACGTCTGTTTTTCTGCTCCACATTTAAAGTGACCATCTCAGATACAGACAGCTGAAGTTTGATTAAATGAACACCTTTCTGACTGTCGCACTTTAAGACCCCAGTTAATTATTTTTTGTAGATGCTGAAGACAATTTGTTAAAAAACACATTTCAAAAGATATTTTTTATACAGTTGTGCTAGTTTGTAGAAATTTACGCTGTGTTTCTAAACAAGTGTGTCACGTGTTAGTACCTTGAAAATGTGGCCTGAAGCATAAATCTGCCATGTATGCTTTCTAGTTCTGCTTCTCTCTCGTGCTGTTTTGGCTGGCAGGAGGTGGGAACATGCACCCCCATCCTCACACGCAGTGCAGGAGCTGAGCACAGGCTGAGTGCTGTGACTTGCTTTGCTCTGCAGAGACATGTATTCACTGGAGAGCTTAGCCTTGAAAGCGCAGAATACACGAGTGAGTTTGAAAATAGTAATTGGCCTCGTTTAAAACATTTTATGTCAAGCAATTTAGCTTATCAAACATTTAAGTGGAAAAAAAAAAGAAAAAGGTTTGTACTTTTCTTGTGTTCTATAATAAACTTGCTTCTACTAGTAAACAGTGTAGTGTGTGCTAGGAGTTCGTAGTGTCTTCCTAGCAGATGAATTAGCAGATGTATGTTTTGTGGAATCACCTATAATTACACAGTAGCCATGGTTACCAGGTTAAAGAAATCATGTCCTGATGACTAACAGAAATAGATTGCAGCAGACTGGTTTGCCTTCAAGTTGCTTAGTAGCAAAATATTCAAGAATAAGTTTGTGAGGTCTCAGAACATATGAGTAACAAACATAAAAAGAACACTCCCTTTGCTGAACTGACAGAGTCTCGCTTTTTCAAATCCTTGTTTTGATACAAAATCACAGTATTTTTTTTTAAGTTGGAGTTTGCTTGTATTTAGTTTTAGAATTGGGTGCCAACCACATATTTGCAACAAAACTATTTAATTGAAGTAGTTAAAATTTTGAATTAATATTGCTAATATTTTCATTTTGATTTAGTACTGGACAAAGTTAAGTACAAACATAGACTCTTCACATTCAAGGAAAGTTGTATTCCCTTCATTTTAAATCTAACACTTAGAATGACTTAATGGAAGACTTTATGTTTTCTTTTGGATGCTCTAGCACTTAGAAAGAAACGACAGAAGTGCAGATGAATTCAACTGGGAAGGACAGAACTGGGTTTAAAGGCAATTGTATGTTTCCACTGTTGTTGGTGGACCCATTTCAGATGTTTCTCATATGTATAGAATCATAAAATCATTTAGGTTGGAAAAAACCTCTATCATCTAGTTCAACCATTAATGTATTGCTTGAAAGCATCGAAAGTACTTGAGTACATTTCCGAAACGGAGTGCAGGTGTTGAAGAGCTCAAGCCCTGTTGACTTCAAAGTAAAGAACAAAAGATTTAATGTTTCAAATTTCCACATGGTTTAGAAACCCAAACTCTACTGGGTTTTGTTAGATTTAAGGCCCAATGTGTTACTTCCCTTTTATGAATTATGAACTTTGTAATCAGTATTTAACTTGAACATAAGTCCTATAATGTCTGTGTATTACTATGTAGAATAAGATTTTTTGGCAACATGTTTTTTCCCTAGAGTGTGGATGCATTTAGACCTGGTCTTTTGCACTAGGGAAGCTTTCCTAGGGATCCTGGTTGGGACAGTGTGATAGCTACTTAACTTTTAAAGTCTGAGATATTAAGACTAAAACTTTCTGATCTTTCTTCATTTTGTATGCCTAGCTTACAAATTCCCAGCTATGAGATTGTACTCAGTAGGTCTGCTCACCCTGTTTTACAGAATAACCAACCATGACTACAGAATCGGGATCAGACTCTGAGTCCAAGGATAAAGAGCAGGATCAGGAGGAGAGCCCTGCTCAGGAAGGGGCGGCTGAGACCCAGCCACAGGACCAGCAGCCGCAGCAGCCGCAGCAGCCGCAGCAGCAGCCGAGTGAGGAACATCAAACCGCGCTCGAGCAGTTCTCGGCTGTGGCAGCACACAGCACGCCAGTGAGAAAGGAGCAGGTAAGGGAGCCCGAGCACACGCGCTTGCTGCACGCAACTGGCTGTGTACCTACCTACTGCTCCTGGGAAATAGCAAAGCTGGCACGTTAGGAGTGGAGATTTCTATTCAGATATGCATGGAAGGGTGTTTGAGGGGATGCTGTAGATCTGCGCTAGTTGGTCTTTCATATTTAAAGATAAACAGTTCTCACCCAGAATGGTTTTAAATCCATGGCAGGTATTTCTGCCCCCGGTGCTTAAATAGGAGGGCAGTCTCATTAGCTCAGCAGGAAACATCTTCGACCTTGTGTTTGCATTAGACAGCAAACAGTGTCAGTTTTTATGAAGCTGAAAATGTTTTCAGAGTTCATTTCTTTTGACACCTGCTGAACACTGATTTCATGCTTGCTTGTCTGATGTGTGAGCCGTGAAGAATCTGTGGTCCCTTAAGTTTCTCGTGGTTCTGAAATTACTGCATTATAATTACTTGGGCTATTCATGTAATAGGTTTCAGAAGAGCTATTGCATGCTTTTCCATTTAGTTCATTGTTGCACTTATTAAATTTGCGGAAGCTGCTTTCTTCTTTCCGTTAATAATTTCCAGTCAATAGGATTAACAGGCATTGTTCTTCATGGGTAAGTGACACACAATTAATGAGGTACCTGCAAATCACTTCCCTTAGCTCCATAAGGTTATGACCCTCATCTGATCACATTTACCTCTGGAGAGTGGAATAAGCCAGTCTAGCTCCTCCTCTCCTCCATCGTTTAAAAAATTCTACCTGTCAGAAGCAGGCTCCTGTTGTTTTACCTGGTTGGCATAGACAGTGCTGGTGAATCAATTTTAATCTCTCAAATAATTAGTAATTAGTTTGGGGAAAAGAAGCAAGGCTGCTTGTCCAAAAGAGAAAAGATGTTGAATAAACTGGTTATTAATTAAAAGGGTAATTCTATCAGTTTTAGGCATAAGTATTAGTATTTATAGAGATGTTTTTCCAGACTTCTTCAGTAATCTTTCCACTTCAAGTTTCTTTTCATGTTAAAAAAGTAAAATAAATAAACAACAACAAAAACCCCAAACCACAAAATAAGCCCAACTCCAAAATAACCGCACACACAAAAAAACCCCAATTTAGACACCAAGCCTGTCCACGTGTGTTTAGAGGTGTGAGGTGCTCTCATGTGTTACATGATCCCTTTCTTCCTAAGAGATCACCAGTGAGCTGGTTTCTGTAGAAGGCATGATAGAAGAACTGGGTTAGTGAAAGGGGTATGTGACACCTTCCTGCCGAGATTACCAGACTGAATCCAAACGTCTGTGCTGTAAGCAGACTGCCAAATCCAGCTGCACTGGTAGGCCCAGCGTATTTCATAGTGGCTTAAGTGTCTGTAGCTCAGGAAAGGAACACTTCAATGCAGCACTAAGAGACAAAGCTGTTTGCAACGGTGTCATTAAAAAGCCAAAATCTGAAGGAGCTCATTCTCTCTCTTGCTGTCTGTCATTGCAGTGAGGAAGTTGATTTTTGCTCTTGCTCACATGAGAGAACCTTGGGAAGGAAGATTTCAGTTACCAATCCATGACAGTGACCTTTCTTTGTCATCCTAAGTACATAAAACCCCCCAACATTTTAATGTAGGTGAAGAACTTTTTTCTATTGCCATTAACAGGTATTGTAGAAATGAGTCCTTCCTATCAGGTGTAATAATGCAAACTTACTTTCTGCCTGTCTTCCTGTCTCTTTGAAAAAGAGAAAAAGGCATCACACAAGGTTGTGCACCAATGTTTCTGAGCAACTACCATAAGTAGATGGGATTAATGCGCTTTACAAATGTGGCAATATCACTTTATGATGAATGAGAAGCTGCAAAGCATCCCAAGGTCATAACTGCTGTATCCCATGACTCCAGAGGCTTCCTTTGAGAGGGGGCCCAGCTTTAGAAGGGCTTGAACATACTCTGTCATACATGAGAGAGATTATGCTCAAAAAATGCAAACCCTGAAGCAACTTCTGCTGCATTAGAATTTAGTCCATGACACTTAGGAAATACAGCAAAAAGAGAGTACAGAAACTACAAAAAATACAGTGCAGAAATATCTTGGAGAAGCATTTAGGAGGAAATGAACCTATGCTTGCAGAGTACAAAATAATTCACTCTGTACATGGGTCTTTCACTGGCCATTTGTTTTTTCCTAGATTCCAGGATGTCAGGTTTCTTTAGGAAGAAAAGACTTAATACAGCCTGAAAGTACCTCAATGCCTGAACATATCAGCATAGTTTGGGGGAATCTTCTCTAATGGTTCTTGGCATGTTTTGTTCTCCAGACAAATGAGAGGAAAACCTTTTGTATGATTTTAACCTAGACACATTCCCTCGATCTTAATGTAGATGGGAACCTTAACAAACAAAAATGTTTATAAATAAGCAAATGTCTGCTGTAGTCTTGAGATACTGAGTGTCTTTATGAAGGAAAATAATGACTAGTCCTTTGGGATTCACAGAAATTGCTTGTGGGCTGAGTATGGTTCTAAGGTTTAAATGGATGATGGGTGTCCTTGTTGTGGATTTTTTTCTCAAGCAGCTTTTCTGTTTTCTTGAAAGAGATTAGTTCCATGCTGGGGTATTTTGTTGGTTGTTTTTTGAAGTTGAGTTGAAGCAGGGTGCTAACTCACACATGAGAAATGCAATGAGCCACTGGGTAAGGCAGTACATTTTTTCCCCATCACTGGAATTAACTTTTTTACCCACATATGTGCACATGCACCTTTCCTGGCAGATTTCTTTTGACAAAACATACAGAAATCATCAGAGCCCCTCTGCCCACCAGCAGCAGTGCAGCTCTGCACAGAGGCCCAAGCAGGAGGCATCTTCAGTGTTGTGTATTTCTCATTGCACAAGGCTGGACCACTTGCCAGCTGGCTGTGGATGTGGTAGAAGGGTAGCTGGCCTCCAGCCTTGCTGTGAGCCCAGGGGGATGCTCCCTCCTCATCACTGCTGCTGTGAGTGTTAAATGCTCAGCAAACAGCTGATCCACTTACATACGCTGTGCCTTCATCTTCATTTTCAAGGTATGCAAGGACCTTGACATCCAGGCACAGAGCTGGTGTCCAACTTCTGGAAGGAGAAATTCCTCTTGTGTTGGAGCTAGATAGGGGAAGAGACAGCTGGTGCTGGGCTGCTCCTGAGGAAGAACACTCATGGCCCAGAAGATGCAATAGATTTTGAAAGCAGCTCTTGTTTTTTATCTTTTAAGTTTTTTATCTTTTTTAAACTTTCTTCCAGTTTCCCCATCCAGGGAAGCCCAGGAGGCCATTGCTGTGTCCTTCTCGCAGGGAAAGGAGGACTGTGGGGCCTCGCCTCACCTCTTAGTAATTTGCTGGGGCTTTGGTGGGAGCTGACACTGTAGGTATCACAGCCAGCTCCAAACTGTCCTTCCCCCCATTCACTGGAAGGCAGAGGGGAAACTTGAAGCTTGTTTTTATGAAATCACTCAGGGACAGTACGCCGTGATTTAGTACACTGTTGTTTCAGGTTATATGATGCAACATTGTTCTGGTCTCAAAGCAGCTTAAACCCTTTGGATGGATTTGCTTTGTTTTCATGAAGGTTTATTATATACAGTGAATGGAAACAGACTTGAAGGATTAATTTACAATATATTTCCACTAATGCTTGTTGCTTATTACACTGAAATAATTCAGAGCCAGAGCAGATTGGGTTTTTTTTGCCTTGTAGTGAGATAACAGAAAGATGTTTTTATTTCATTTAAGCTTTAGCTGAGGTATTACTGCTCTCCTGTTGAGGTTTTGTTTGCAGTCTATCAGGGATATAACTGATGAGAAGGGTAATGACTGCAGCACAGTGCTGTTGCTAAGAAGGGTGAAATGCTGTAGAGCTGTTCTGGCTTTCATCTAGTGCTGTGGAGGGGACTGTGGGCTGTGCCGCGTCACAGTAACTTCTAATGGCCTGACCCTCAGACAAACCCATGTAAAAGCAGCCATGGTTGTTACTTCTTGCCCTTGCCCCTCTTCCCTGCCATACCTGCCTACTTCTCTCCATCTTGAGGGACTTACTGGGCATCAGCAGAGAACAAAATTCATCCTCTCAACCTGTACTTACTGTCCATTTAGCCAGCCAGATGCACATTAAAGTTGCTTCTGTCCTGTTTTCTTAACCCTTTGCTTGGGTTCTTGGGGAGCCTTTCTCTCTCCCAGGCACGTCAGCATCCCCTTATGAATTCACACTGTTCAGAGGGGATCCATGACCTCATTCAGGGGCTGTTTCCTCACTGACAGCAAAATCAGTGCAGACCTGATGGTGTTTTTCTATTCCATATGACACCATGGAAACGTTGTATGATTTAACAGGTACAGGATTTCAAAGTAATATCAAGAAACTGTAGGAGTATCTGTTCATCAACAACATTTACTGATTACTCAGAATTTCCAAAACACCAAAAAAAAAAAATACAGGAAGTCCAAGTGGGATTTTGTACCTATGGAAAAAGTAAAAGTCTTAGAATACTTTCATGAATGCCTCTCCTTCATGGATATTCTGTACATTTTGGAGGGAGAAGGGAGGGCTGGGAGAAATATGGGAAATCTTTTCAGTAAAGACTCTGTCCTGCATCAGGGGCATTTTATCCAAGCCCCAGTAAAGGCTCCCTCAAAATGGTTGGGTGCAGCAAGCACAGTGAACTGCAGGGCATGACTGGTTTATCTTACTTCAAAAAGTATCTTTCTTTCTCTTTATAGGCCCCAGAGAAAGAACAGGAGTTCGCTGCTGCGAGTGCAAAACAGCTGGAATATCAGCAGCTAGAGGACGACAAGCTCTCTCAAAAATCTTCATCTAGCAAACTTTCCAAGTCTCCTCTAAAGATCGCCAAGAAACCGAAAAATATGCAATGCAAAGTGACGCTCCTGGATGGATCGGAATATGCGTGTGAAGTAGAGGTAAGTGGCTTTTTGTCTTCTTTTTTTTCATCCTGTCAGGAGGTAAATGGTGAAAATTATATTTCTCATTTAAGAAAAAGGATGAATGGTGTGATATTTCACCACTGCCAAGCACAGAGATAGTTTCATTGTTTTCTCTGGAGGTTTTTGAATGTGGTGCACAGATTTTAGCTAGGTGAGGGATTCTGAGCACTCCCTGAAACAGCCAAAGACTCTGGATTAATTTTCTGTTGGCACATGCCACATCAGAATGCAGAAAACAAAGTATGGATAGCAAAGACCATAAACAAAGAAGGATTTTGATCCCACTGGGATTTTCTTTGCCTTGGTATTTTACTGAATTGAGGCTTCCATTGAGTCATTGTCCGCACAGTAATTCTGACTATTGTGAGATCAGTGCAGGCATGAGAGACACCCTGGGTAAGCGGGGGAAATGTCAGGCACAAATAGCAGTGAGAGTGGAGAGTTTTGTGTGCTTTTCCATGAAGTCTGTGAATCATAACTCTGTCTGAATGTTACTAGTAGTAAGATGCTGTGATTTTTCTGTAAGCAAGCTTGCCTTCCCTGCTGGGACTCTGACAGGTACCTACTTTTGGGAGAGATGGTCTTTGCTCTCACTTAAAAACCAGTCTGTGCCTGTGGGCAGACCCATGCTACGAGGATGCCTTCAACTCCAGAAGGTCCCAAAAAAGCAAAAAGTGAGCACGTTTAGCATCTCAGAGTAAGCGTGAGAAAATTCAGCATCTCAGAGTGGACCCTTTCTCCATTCAGTCATTGTCATCAAGGTGATTTTTGGGCAGTGGACCAGCCTGTCCTGTTTTAGGTTAGAAGGTCATGCACACAAGACAAGGCTGAGCCTGGCCGAGCCGTGGCTGCAGAGGAAGGATGTGTGTTGGAGGGCCTGGCTAGGCCAACCATCCTTTGGGTAACTGCGGGGTGCCACGGAGAAGAAAAGCCACCTGGGGAGAACAGGAGAGTATAAAGGCAGAGATTAAATAGTCTGCAGGCTTGAAAGGGAAATCTGCAGGAGCATGGAGAAGGAGAGAGGGTGGAGAAAAGGAGTACCTGACTGGGAGCCAAATCACGGCATCTTTCCGATCACGTTGCACTCAGCCCATTTGTCCTTCAGCTGCTCTCATTTTAAGTGCTTTGGAGAGTGGCAGGTGAGCAAAAACCTTATTGATTTTTATTTAACCCTGGCATTACAGTTTGGGTCAATTTTTGCGATGCTAGGAGTGAGCTGCAAAGAGCAGCTGGTATTTTACTACTCTTATAGCAACTTAGCAGTCCATGCTGTTGAGTATCTTTTAATTTCACTGGTCAAGTCCCATGTTGTTTCCTTCAATCTAGGACTAGCTCTCCTGGACACATCCTTTGTGACTATTAAATGGTCATTTCTTGACCTGCAGTCTCAGTTTTGTCACACAGTGATAGTGTGGGAGCCATTAAGCTGGAGGAATGACTCATACTGCCTTTGATGGAAAGAGTCAACTCATTTCAGCTTTTGCCACTTGCTCGTAAAATGTGAGTCACTTTTTGGAATACAATCAAGCAAATCTCACCAAATAAGATTTCTATGGAAATCTTGTCTAGCAGGCTGAGCTTTATCAGAATTTAAGATGGAGCAGAAAGGGAGATTTGTTATGTTAGATTTCCACTTATGCAAAAAAATGCTGTGAATAATACTTTGTATAGGAAGTTTCACTCTTTCACTAAACTTGAGTTCTCTTGAAGTGTCAAAATGCTGGCATATGGAAGCCATCATGTTTTATTGCTTGTCAGATTTCTCTGCTTTGCAAGTTCTGAATAGCTCTTGAATAATGTCCAATGTAAGTTTTGTATGCATTTTTTCTACTTACATTGCTGAAATATTTTCAAGTTGTAGTGACTGTCATCAGTAATCATTTTATCTGCTTCTAAGATGATCAGGCTTCCCAGGCAGAATGTAATATTGATGAGAATAGAGCTCCTAAAAGGATGAATTTTCAAATGAAAAAGCTGTAAGGCTATGATGATGAGCAGACCATGGGGTGCACTGAAACAAAGTTAGTTAGGAGGAACAAATATTTCAGGGAAGAAGTGCAGCTGGAGTGACACATAAATTTACATACTTTAAACAGTGTGATTCATGCTTTGCATCCTTCCTAGGTGGTGGTATCAGTATTTTATATGTATTGATGATACAACTGCAGGTATCTCTCTGGCACAGCTCACTCCAGCCCATGGGAACTCTTGGTAGATCCCAAGGGAGTCCACTTCCTATGTGCATAAAGTTTAGCTACAGCAAAAGGGTGCTGAGTCCAGCCAAGAGAAATTATGCGACTTTCACTGTGCTTTTTCTCCCAAGGAGTAAAAAGTATTCACAAAGGGAGTTAGTAGGGCAGGGAAGATGAGGGTCTGTGTCAGGAGACGTCTCAGGAAATTGTGTAGGAGGCTGAAGGTGAAGTTCTACAGAAATTTTTGGGGAATAACAAAGTTTTGTGTTGGTTTCACAGAAACCCAGTGCTGCAGCATGAGAAACAATCTATCCCATTTCAGAAGAATGCTATCATATTTTAAGGATCACCTTCAAGTGAACTCACTGTATCAATTTAAAGGGGGGAAAATATACGTACACACATACATATATATATACACATACATATATATTCATTCTTCTCTGTCACCAGCACACAAAGTCATGCAATTTTCACAGAATCACAGAATATTCTGAGTTGGAAGGGATCCACAAAGACCATTAAGTCCAACTCTTAAGTGAATGGCCAATACAGAGATTGAACCCTCCACTTTGGCCTTATTAACACCATGCTGTAAGCAAGTGAGCTAATCTCAGTTCTTTTATATATATATATATATAAAAAATAGAAAGTAAACTGAGGCACCCAACACATTATGGAGGTCAGTAAATTCCCCAAGACTAACTTTTTAAAAGAAAAGGGAGAGGGACAGACAACATGGCAATCAGATATTTGATACTTTCATTCCTTGTGTTCAGCCCACATAACTGCATCTTTCAGAGTGGACAGTGACTCAGGGTAGGGATGTAACAGTTGTTAGATGTGAGTCAGAAATGTCATCCTGTGTTGTCAGCTCCTGTCTTTCAGGTCCATGTGTATCATGCTTCTACCTACTGAAGGCTACAAAGCAATGTAATCTAGAAGGACCAGAAACTTAGAAACCTAATTTTGAGCTAGAACAATAGCTCTGTCAGTGAATCTTGATTTGGATGTGGGCCAGGTATTTATCTCTCCAGAATTTCATTCCCTGGTCTGGGAGCTGGGGATCATTATAGAATTCATCAGTTACTCTATAAAGTGCTTTGCAAATGACAAATGCTTTTTATAGATGTTAAATATTAATGTAATTTAAAGGAGCTTATTGCTCTCCAGTAGAGCGCAACCTGCAGCTTATCAATTATGTGTTCATCCTGTTAATGACCTGGCAGGCAACGTGGCACGTACTCACAGATTGAGACACTTCTGAGGCAAGTTTGGTTAATCCATTATGCCCTTGCTGTCCTTTGTTTCAGAAGCCCCTCTTTCTTATTCCATATTTAATGCTGAGCATCTTCACTGTCTTCTGCTATATCTTTCAGTCTCTCTCACGTTCAGTGCTTTGCATTTGTGACACTGGGGGTTTTTCATGTTGTATGAGATGTATGAGGGAAAATGTAGTGGAGCTAACTTCAAAGCTGAGGTTAACAGGGGGGTCGTCTAATGTAGTCTCCATTCAGTGAAAGGATATTAAGCAAATGCCAGGTAAAAGCTTTCCCTTGAGGCCCTGCAGTGTTACTGCCTGTGTGCTCTATCTGTCTGACCCAGAAAGTCTTTCATGCAGTAAGACATTACAAGCCAAAACCAGGCTAAGTAGGTAACCCAACCTGTTCATTCATCCTCCTCCAAAACCATAAACCACCAGTGTTACCATCTGTACCCCCAATGCTGCTCTTGACCAGAAGCCTGCAGATGGTAGTGGCAGCCTTGTTTCAGAGGGGGGTTTCCTTTCCGAGGTGGGGTGGCCACCTAATGGATCTTCCCCTCTCCAGGGAAAGCTGTTGGCTTTTGGAGAAGAGGTATTTGTACGCTGACATTGTACCCAGTACTCTGCCAAGAAAAACAGCCTCAGGGCGGCTGCGTGTTTCTCCCAGGTCATGAAGAACCTGGAGGCTTCTGAGGGGCTCTGGATCACAGGAGTCAATGCAGTCTGTTCAGAGGGATGCAGGGCAGTGGTTTCCACCTAGATGTCCACCCCTGCTGGCAGTGGCTCTCCTTGGGTTGTTCATTGTGCTCTCCCAGCCAGCATTAGGCTCAGAGATGTTGATTGTCAAAGCGTCCAAGGCCAGGGCTGTGGCCAAAACTGCGCTTCAAAGCGGTAGCTGAAGATTTCTCTTTTAAGCAAGCTGGACCTATGGTTTGCATTTGTTGGTTTGGAGAGCCAAAGAGAAAGCGAGATCCAAGACTGCAAATTAATTTCAGATAACCTTTAAAAAGACAATGAACACACTAGTTCAAGTTTTTCCTAAGATTCAAGCAAACAAGCAAAAATAACTTATTTCTGGGTTTCTTCAGCTTTAAGTAGGAGTTTTCAAATGCTATAGTACAATTATGTTTTTTCTAGGATTTATTTCCCTTCTTGTCCGTCTCTGCCCCATCTCAGTTTTCTGTTATCTAGAGCACTGCATTTTAATTAAAAGATGCAAGTGGAACAAGCTGTCATGCTGTCCATTACACTTAGCCTAATTTAAAGTGTCTTTCTAAAACAAGTTGGAATTTGTCTTTGTTTCTGCTCTAAACATATACATGCTGTTACTCACAATGTGAGGTCAGAAAGCTGTAACATAATCTGTCTAAATAAATGGTAAAATAATTAGATTTCATTTTGAAAGGCTCAGCTGTCTGAGCCCATTGGTAATTTATACTCTTTCATCATTCCTGCGCCACTCAGACTTTCTTATCATGCAGGCCACCAGTAAATGAAAACAAATGTTTCCATGGCAGCCTGTCTGTGGCATCTCTGCAGCCCTACATCAAACAGAGCAAGTTGTCGTAGGAGCCAGATAAGCTGCACAGCACATGGAGAAACATCTCACAAAGAATTACTGTTAACCCCACTTCTGGGTGAGTGGGGGTCAGCTGAGGTAGGAAGGGACTGGTTAAAACACACTGCATATGGGTGTTTTTTAACTCCAGTTTTCTCAGTCGTGCTGCCACTGGGACCTGGGCAGTGGTTGGGTGTCCCATGCTGTAGCCACTGCTACGCCTTGTAAATGAACCTCTGGTGACTTCCTCCCTGGTGGAGACCCCACTTTCTCAATGGGTTTCCCCACATCCTCGGGTGACATCAGAGTAGCATGCCTGAGTTGAAATGGAAAGAATTTTTCTTTTCATACATTTGAAACCAAGATTTTTAACATGGACAGAAGCAGACTGGAGTGAACGGATCCCTTTCTGCCCTACACAAGTATGGGCTGATACTCCTTTTTGAAGACAAAATGGACATGAAATAAATGGGTCCTCTAATAGTTGAAGTATTGCATTTTGCATGAATTTCTCATTTTCGTGTTAAAGCATGAGAATACGAGGATGCTTCCTTAAAAAATAAGTCATTGAAGACCGTCTTAGGACAGGCTTGAAGAAGAGATGAGAACAAGAATTATTTCTGCACTGCCACCTCTGCTAGAAGTGAGAGAGAGCGGTGGCTGCCTGTGCTGCTTTTCCTGACCTGCAAGACTCCATCTGGAGGAAAAATCTTCCTGTGTTTCGTTATGACAGTAGGGGAATGCATGGCCCCATGGTCCCCCTCCCCACACGGTGTCCAAGCTGACCCTTCCCTGGGAGTTTCCATGTGTGGACCTGCAAGCCGTTTTTGTGCAGGGAGTTTAATAACATCGAATTTCTCGTCCGTTTTGAGGTAGATCTTAAGGTCAGGAAGGAAACCTCTGTAATAAGATGCACTCTGCATTCTGGAGGATACAGTTTCGGTTACCCCCTGCATATTTTAATTGTTTAATGAATTCCACACAGTCTCTTGCAAATGGCTTTACATGTGAAACTGATTACTGAATTCAAGAGGGACTTTTTTTAATAAGTCTTTTCCTTTTGACCTATTCATTGCTTACATTTCACTTAATTTAATATGAAGACCTTTGTTTTGGGTTTTGTTCCTTCCCCAGGATATGTTTCAGTAAAAGTGACTGGGTTGAGAGGCATCATCGCTGTTACACAGCATGTTTTCTGTCCCCAGACCCTCTAATTAGGGCTGACTTGGATTAGCCAGGGGATCCACTTAAGATCTATGTTACCTGACACATGTCAGTAGGAGTCTGAGTATTGCCTGAATATGTTTCAGCTGAATAAAGTTAATACACAGTTCTTCTGACTTGCTTTTTTCAAATACCAGAGGCCGCTTTTCATAAGTTGAAATACTTGTCAATTCAAGAGGCACAATGATCTGGAAATCAGCACCAATGTTATCCATCACATTATAATCAACTGTGAGGGCTGAGTAGAGAAAGGGTTTTTTTTCTTCAGTTTGGTAATTGAAACAAAAATAAAAATGTTTGGGCTCCCTTTTAGTGATGGTGATTGTTATTCTTATTTCACTGAAGCTAAAGAAATCTAAATCAAAACAAGTCAGGTTGAGCTAAGCCTTTTGGAAATGCCACAAGGCTGAGGGAGTGGGGCTGGAGCATTTCTGCCTTGCCAGGGGAAGCTCAGGTCCCCCACATCACTCCAGGGCTGGGAACTTCTGGGCTGTGTGGTATTCAGGGAGAAGGTGTCTTACAGCCTTGGTAGGGAGACACTTAAATGATTAGACAGATATTTTCTCCAGTTAATATGTAAGTATTTTAGAGGCTGAACGAGGAACCAAGAATTAAAACGAAGTCACTCCTAGAGATGTTGTACCGAGTGAACAGCAGGTTGGCCCTTTAATTATACCTGGCACAGCAGAGGACATGGTCACAATCAAATGACAGAAGCTTAAAACACACACACACACAAAAAAAAAGGAAACTAAAAATAAAAATTTGTAGACATTCTCTCCACATCTATATTTTCTACATGTAGTCCTCTTATCTATTGCCTTTTGTTAATAGTTTCTGAAAATGGTCTGTGCAGTGAAGTGTTGAGTGTATCAGACAAAAATAATAATTTTGATACCTTGGAGGTGCCAGCCGTAACATTGAAAACTATTGTGAGGAGTCCACCTACGTCGAAAAATACTTTCAGCTGCTCTGAAACTACATAATTTTGGGAATAAATGGTTAGCTGAAAACTTCCTACTGAAATATTGCCTCCGGTTCCCTCCCCTTGGGGCACCAGTTGGACACAAGCCAGGCAACAGGAGCTTGTTCTCCATCTGGCAAAGTTTTTAAAAAACTGGGTTTGGTCATGCACAATCAAACCAAGGTACTGCACAGTTCATTGGTGGTTAATCTGTTTGCAAGAGCCCAGGAGAGGATGATCTTCCACCTGCCTTTTGCCCCAGACAGATAGAAGTTTGTTGGCTCCAGGAGTCCTGTCCTTGTCACCGTTCTTGCCTGATGGCTTCACCAGGATGAGACTGTGTCAGTCCCTTCATGTTTGTCTTGTCCAGGCTTATTGCTCTTTGTCCCAGAGAGCCTCCAGCTTCTTACTGGAGTGCCTAGTGCAGGCAGCACCCAACCTCTGCATGTATTTTTTAAGGACTGCTGGAATATAAATCACAAAAGAGTGGAGGAAAGGCTTTGCCTTTTCCCTTTTCCAAATGGACACTCAGATTTTAAAGCCTTCTGCTGTTTCTGGACAAGGTGTACATTCCCCCCTCTACCCCATGCCCACCCAACACAGAAGTGGCTGATTTTCATGTCACTGTCCAGTCACACTCCTGCCAAGCCTCCCTGCATTTTGTCATTTTTCCTGCCCTATTTCTGTGTCTGAAGTACCTGCTACTTGTTCCAGACCCAAGTGAGCTGTCTAAATTCATCATCAACTCTGTTGCTAGTTACTCCAATTTATAAGTGCTGTGCCTATGTTAACACTAAGACTTGCCATTTCCAGACCCAAACTGAGTAAATCTTCACTTTATTATCATCCTCTAAATATATTAGCTTGCCATATAAAACTTTAGTACCTCATACGGGTGATTTTTTTTTTCCAGCTGAGCCCCATGCAGTGCTGGGCTGCTTTTATGTTTTCTTATCCTTGTCTGTTGATACAGTGAACAAAACATCATAGACAGGACTGGGTGGTGAAATATCTGCTTGCAAAGCAAAGTGTTGATAGGCAGCAAGGTCTGTCTCTCATGATTTATCTCACTCTGGCAGAAATGGTTTTGATCTGAAGTGGATAAAGCTTGGACATAGCTTGAGAACAGGCTCTATTAGATTTCTTGAAAACCCCAGCATTGATGGTGTAATACCATCTGAGGTACTCCAAATCTAAAAGCCTGATCATCCTGCTCCCTGTCCTGCCTCAAGAGTGTCTTTCTGTGCAGTGTATTTTTTTTTTTCACTCCAGGCTGGCAATGTAGGTCACAGAGAGCTCTGTGGCTTTTAAATTCATATGGCAAGATTACTCTGTAAATCGGACTATGTTGACAGTAGAGCTTTTTTCAGCTGAAAATAAACAAAATGTTTATGGTTGCTTTTTGTTGATATGTGCCAGGGACTATTTATATTACAGGTAGTAATTGGTTCCCCTTGCTGTGTTAGTACTAGGCTTGTGCACTCTTAGTTAGCATGTGAGGTGAGGAGAGATGAGTGTCTGCTGAGTTTGTCCAAGTATAGGTAGAATAAAGAAAATATTTATAGCTGGCACTGGAAAGCTTCAGCTGCTGTGCTGAATCCCAGGAGACCTGCCTGAGTTACTGCAGTGTCTTGCAGGAGGCGGTAGGGCAATCAGGAGGCATTAAGCCAATGGATCAGCTGCATGTCTAGCTGAAATCCAAGCCCAAACAATCTGTGCTCTCAAGAAAGCTGAGTGAGGGCGTTACTTTCTCTGTTGAAAAGCCTTCAGAAATGGAATACTGTTTATTATTTTATGTCATGATTTAGCAAGTGTGTGAAGCTAATGAATGTGCTGGGAACAGAACTTCTAATTGAGTAATTGTGTCCACTGTTTTTGTATTCATTTATTGGAGAGTGGTGCTCGTAAGCTGTTAGCAGACCTCCGTTTATACAGCATGCGTTCTGTTGATGCACTTGGGATGCATTTGATAATCATCACATTTGACAGGTATTTCTGTAGCCACTGTGCACATGCAGACATGGCTCTCACACTTCCACACATAAAAACATGCTCCAGAGTGTTTATTTTTTCTCGAGTGCCCTCAGCATGGTTGCATTGCCACGAGCGGAGCGCTCACTATTTTCCCAAGGATGCAAACTGTGCAGAGCACCCATCGGTACGCTTAGAGCTCGTGTGCTGCCAGTGCTGGTGTGATCTCTGCTGCTGATGTGGAAGGCAAAAACCCTAATTTGGTTTGATGCCAGAATCGGGACTAGGTCACCAATCTTCTTACTGGGATTTAGCAGTCCTCTGGGTTTTTTAGATTAGTGCTGGCTGTTTAGGATTGGAAGCTCAAAGGGCTTTAAAGAAGGTTGCCCCTGAAAAAAACTATGTCATATTATACAATGTTATTGACATTTTCTTCAGGTATGTAACTGTAGCATAGGCAGTGTTACATATTTATCTGTTTATCTAAAGGCTCAGTTAGTGGTTGACAGAAAAGGTTATTTTCAGGAATGGTAATGCATTTCAATATGGTATATTACAATAAATATCAATAAGGGGCTGAATTATAGTACTACCATAATGGGGGGAAAAAAAGAAAGCAATCAGTCATCATCATCATCACTGTGTGTTAAATTACCTTCTCATCTACTCTAAGTTTCCTTGTGTGGCATTCATTTATATGTGCAGAGCAGTATAAGATAGTGTTCTAAGTTAAAAGGCAGAGATAGATATGCAAAATATTATTGGAGGTTTTATTTCAAACTATTAGTCTCTATTAGTCACCTACTGGGACATTCTATGAAGGTTCATACATAAAAAAGTTAATAAAGAAATAGAACAGTTGGAGAGCTTATATTGATATGCAGCTTTCAGGAAAAGCATTTCTGTACATGAAGTAGCTTCATAATGGAAAAAAAAAAAGTCTTTTTAATATAGCTTTTATTCAGCAAAATCTTTCTGAATTTGCCTAATTCTTAGTTCTCCTCACTTTCGGCTAAATATTTAATTCAGTAGATAGTATCTGGAATTTTGACTTGGGACACTTCCAAATACGGTTTACCACTGAAGTATGGAAAACTTTTGAGAACCAAAAATTGAATGTGTTTTGCTTTGAACATTTTCTTTTGTTTGAGTGTGTCTTTTTTCCTTTTGCATCCTGAAAGTCTGGCAAAAATGTCTTGTTCAATATCTCCTACGCATGCTGGCGAACCGCTTACAAACTGGATGAGAGCGTTCTGTCCATCCTGGGGATACGTTTATGAACATTTATTATTAATGATTATATGTTCTATTTTGAACATTTATGTCTCCTCCTCATCCAGGGGAGGGCGACAAAGATTCTCAGAGGGCTGGAGCACCTCTCCTGTAAAGACAGGACTGAGAAAGTTGGCGTTGTTCAGCCTGGTAAAGGTTCCAGAGAAACCTTATTGCGGCCTTCCAATAGTTAAAAGGGGCTTACAGAAGAAGGGAAAGAGAATTTTTACACAGGCAGATAATGATTGGACAAAGGGGAACTGTTTAAACTAAAAGAGAGAATATTTAGATTGGATGTTAGGAGAAAATTGTTTACTGTGAGGATGCTGAGACATTGATTGCCCTGAGTAGTTGTGTGTGCCCCATCCCTGGAATTGTTCAAGGCCAGGTTGGAGGGGACTTTGAGCAACTTGGTCTAGTGGAAGGTGTCCCTGCCCATGGCAGGGAGGTTGGAAGTAGAAGGTCTTTAAAGTCCCTTCCAACCCAAGCCATTGGTTTATAATACTTTGCATATGCAGATTTTTTCTGTAAGAAACAAAATATTTGGAATAAAAAGACAATATGAGTGTATTTCTTTTATTTTTAAGCTTTTCTCTGTTGGCCTGTGTGGAGGAAGGGAGTAGGGCATTTGTTGTTTGCTTTGTCACTGTATAACTTACCCCTGTCTCTGGTGTTCAGTGTTGCACTGCTAACTTCAGCAAAAGTTTTGTTCCATAGCGGAAATGACTTGAAAGTGTTTTGTGGAATGCCTAGAACATCACTCTCAATACAGAGAACTTGCAGATGCATTAACTGTTGTTGATGCTTCTGGAACTGCCAGTGCCATTTTCAGCAAGCAGGGGCAGGGGATTTAGAGGCCTAAATTCCGGTGTTTGAGTCATGTTATGCTTGCAGATGTGTTTATCTTACACATTACATATGTGAGGTTTACTTCAGTAAACCAGAGGAACTCTTGATGATTTTCTGCCAATTAAGACTCCAGGAAAGATTCTCTGTCCTGTTTTTCTTTCTGGATTCTCCTCACTTAGCTTCCTGATGGGGACTTCGGTTGAGAAATTAGAGATTTGAAGAAATTCAGGGGTTTTTTTCTCTTCTGTCACCTTTCTGCTTCATCTTCTTTTCCCTGTGGAGAGAAACTGTGGAGAAGTATAAACAGTGAAAGAGTAAATCCTTTGAAAATGCAAATTACAAATGTGTAGAAGTGAAATGAAGTTAAACTTCTTCAGAATGACTTGTTCCATTTAACTTCCTTGGGAAAAAAAAAAAATTGCTATTTCTTTCTTTTGGCTTTGATCAAGACTTGTTCAAAAAATATGTTCTCCATGTTTTGAAATTTTCTGGCTTAAAGTGCAATGATCAGCTTCAAGAATTGCTCAGTTCAGCTCTTTGTATCTTGACCAGCTCCAACTCTATTCGGGGAAAACATGGGAAATGTCATAGTATGTTGATTATTATTTAATTCACAGATAAAAATGTGCTCCTTACCAGAATGACTGTGAGTTTAGAATCTCTCTGTTGGACTTTCTGTAGATGGAGAAGCAACATGATGTGGCCACAAGCTTCTCTACATCTGGAACCACAATGAACATCCACTTACAAATTCACATCTGTTTGTATGCACATATTGTGTGCATTAAATTACATATATACTTGCCTATGCGTATTGATTTATGACATATATGTGATGTTCATATCCCTCCCCCAGAAATGGGGTTCTTGGTACAGAAGGGGTCTTGGAGGCTTGGCCACTTTAGCTTGCAAGTAGTGAGTATTTGTAGAAGTATTGGGGTTTTTTTCTGGGATTTGGCATATTTTTTGTGTAAATGGGGTAGTTCATGAGGAAAGAATGAGAAATTGTGTTGTCAGAAGGCTGGAATTCAGCGACTCAAAAACTCAGCTGGGGGAATTGTGTGAAGAGATTGCTCTCTGCGGTGAGTACAAAGTATTCCTGACAACCAGTTAATCATTTTCACTTGTTTATGCTGCAAGAATAATTGCAGAAGCTGCAATGTGGGGGTGGAGAAACTTCCCCTTGTGTATGCTACTTATTTGTTGCCATATACATTTTAACTTTTGCAGGTGTTTTATTTGTGTTTGCACAGAGGAGACTACCATGCAGCCTATGCAGGGTAGAAAATGAAAGTATCACCCAAATTAAATTGCAAAAAGTAATTTAAATTGAAACAGTCAAATGAAATAAAATCAGTGGTCTGGACACAATTGGAATATTTTTCATCAAAAAAAACACTGGAACATTGCAAATGAAAAAAAAAAAAAATCAGCTAATTCTTCCCCACCTGAAAGAGGAGGGGAAAAGGAAGAGGTTAGTACAGCCACATGCCAAAATACATTACAGCATGCAAGGCTAGAGCCAGCCCACACATTTACACAGTGCATTGTTGAGATCCATTGGAAAGTGCAAATGCTGATTAGGAATGTGAACCAGATAACCTCAACATCAGTTCAAGTCCAATTATTCGTACCGGGATTTCATGATACTGATCTGTTTGTCCTTATTCCAGCGATCCTGCCTAACTAGAGTTATTACAGTAATTGTGTGGAGTTGGATGCCAGGCTAGCGCTAGTGTGACATTGCTCACTGGCAGCTTGGCAGCTTTTCCCAGGAAAGCAGCAAGGTCGTTTGCATATGTATTTGTGCAGAAAGTTACATGCAGACTCTTCCCGTTTAAAATCCAGGTCCACAGCTGTGATACGTTTTCGTCTTACTGTGCTCCTTGACTGATCAGAAAGGGAAGTTTCAGTTCATCGGGCTGTCCTGACCTTGCGGTTACTGTGCAATGGAGTTGATGGTTATTGGTGGCAAAAATGAATCCTGTTATAGCTGTTTGGCTGTGGAACTCTGTTCTCACTTCGTGTTTTCCATAGCACTGCAAGATTTGGTCTGAATGTGATCTCTTGTAATTGATTCCGTGCTGCAGGCAGCCCTTGCTCAGCGTTCTGCACCCACATGAGACTGCAGCATCAAATGCCAAAGTAGAACCGCCCCAAAGTGCATCACTTTGGAGGCTGGAATAGTTTTCATTTCTAAGAAGCAGAGAGGGCTGTTTTCTGTTCTTCAGCTCTGCATCCTCTTTCCCTTTCAGTGAGAGGAAGGTAATCTGCTAGTGAGCAAAACTCGAGCCTTGAGAATAGACTAACACTCTACCCTGTAATCAGACACTTAACCCCTTAGCACCTTAGCATTATCATGGCTGTGCTTTTTCAAAGGGACTGGAGAGGCCCCTGGTGTGAGCAGGGCAGTGGCCAGGGCAGTGAGCAGGTGTGGTCAGGCCAGCTGTGGCATTGCCTGGCCAATGCCTTGAAACCCTCTGAGAGCAGAGGCTCCGCAGCTGTGTTCAGCTACCAGTCCCAGAGTGGCATTGCCTCTCCAGGGAGAAAGCTGTCAGACAGGGGGTTGGATTCTGTCTGAAAGAAGCCTGAGTACTGACAGGTCCTCAGCATGGATGGCTCTAGCTGGCATAGAGCTAGGAAAAATGGCTGGTCCTGTAGGTTGGAGGTTACCCACCAAGCGAAGGTAGGTCATTCAGGGTGAGGTGCATCAAAAGAGGCTCAGGCTGCATTATCAGGTTGGGTGCCAAAATGGCCTGCAGGAAGACTGCAAATGATTGTGTTTCAGGGACAGGCCAGGTTTGCCAAACCAGGAGCCACAGCAGCTTGAAGACCTTTTGGAGAGGTGGTGCCTCCTGGCATGGGACAGCCAAGCCTACAGCCTTGCACAGAAATAAAATGTGTCCCTTAGAGGTGGCAGATCTGAATCCTGATCAATTTTCCTCTGGCACAACTGGCTTCCAGCCTGGGAAGCACCATGCAGCACATAACATTTGAAATCTTCCTGATCTCTTCCCTGTATTTTACTGACTCCCAAAGGAGTTTTCTGGAGTCTTATTAGCACCTGTATGACAAGGAAGGTGGTGTCACATCTTTGTATGAAGTTGTTGGTTGCTCATTTTCTATGTAATTTTCCTCATTGCTTATCACAGTACAATAACATATGGGTTTGGTGGCTTGGTTGCTGCAATACAGGATTTTTATTGCTCAAGGGTCCTGATGGACAAAAAGGTGAACAAAAGTCAGTGATGTTACCTGGCAGCACAGAAGGCCAGTGCCACCCTGGGCAATGTTACCAGCAGGTTGAGGGAGGTGATCCTTCCCCTTTAGTGAGTCTTGAAGTGCTGACTCTGATCCTGGGCTCCCCAGTACAAGGGAAACATGAACATACTGGACAGGGTCCAGCAAAGGGCCACAGATAGGATGAAGGCCCTGGAGCATATCTTCTATGAGGAAAGGCTGGGAGCTGGAACTGTCCAGCCTGGAGAGGAGAAGGCTCAGGGGGATCTTAGCAATGTATATCTGATGGGAGGAGTAAAGAAGACAGAGCCAGAATGTGCTCAGTGGTACACGTTTGCCGGAACAAGAGACAAGGGGCAAAAAGTGAAAGACAAGAATTTCCATTTAAACAGAAAAAAAAAATTACTATGAGGGTGGCCTATACAGGCTGTGAAGTGGAAAAATTCAAAACCCAAATGGGCATGATTCTGACCAATCCACTTTAGGTGGTGTGTCTGGAGAAGGGAGGATGGACTAGGCAATCTCCAAAGGTGCCCTCCAGTCTCAGCCAATCAGTGGTTTTATGATTACCACACAGTACATATTTGAAGTGATAACAAAGGCTTGCATTTTTTTCACTTTAATAATGTTTGCATATTGTAAGTACTTTACAGCTTATGGGTTTAATCATAATAAAAGAAAACTTTCTTATTATTGTTCCTCATTAATACCAAACATCGTACCCAAATGTTTGCTAGTGAGAATAATTGACTTGATAATAATCTTGTTATCCAGGCAGAGCTAAGGTGGAAGTACTTTAATTTTTGAGCTCCTCACTCTGTGTTCACACAATCTTGGTCTGATGATCTTGTAAGGCGATGGGGATATGGGCTGAAGAAGGTGATGTAGAAAGGTTTGAGCATGGTGGAGGAGCCAGTTAGGGGACAAGAGAGCCTTTTGTGACCTTCAGCCTCCCAAGGAGGGAGAAACCCAGCTTCAAAACTGAGGAGAAGCTGGTGAGAAGAGAGGCTGCTTATCCCTTCCCTTGTGTGTGAGAATTGCTGGCAGGTACAGGCTTGCCAAGTTTGCTGCTGCCTGCTCCTTTCACCGGGAACTTCACCAGGAGGCTGTTTATTCCCATTCCAGCTTCAAGAGAGAGCCCTGGCCTTTAAAGAGCTGCAGGGATGAAACTGTGAAAAAATGTAACATTTTTGCTCCCGGACCTTTGTGTTCATTTATACTGTTTAATCTGTGTGTTGTATTCCTTCTGTTTACTGGATTTCCCAGAGCTTAAGCAAAGCTTCTTTTTTCACATCTGTACATTTTGTTTCATCCCATTCATGCCTGAAAAATGTCTAAGAATATTTCTAGTGGATACTCTTGCCATATTTACCTTTCAGAATTTTTTTTTTCACTTACAAAGTCAGTATTTTACAGCACAAAGTCTTCTTTTTTTTTTTTTAAATCCACACTTTTTGGACTGCTGAGAAATGATTGGCATTTTTGCCATTAACTTGTGATCCACAGTGACCAACAGACTGTCAATCTTTCATCATCTTAGACCTGTCACTCCAAAATAATGGAAAGCAAAGGTTTAGGATGGATTGAGGAACTGTATGAATTTGTATATTGACCTTTTCTCTCCTCCTCCCATTCTCTCCCTGCCAAAGCAGTGATATCCTTGCCTTTCATGGCACGGTTATTTGGGCATGCAGTAAAATAAAAACAATTAACAAGGGCAGAAGAGGTCTGTTCAATTGCTTTAATTATATATTTCTAACTGAACCTCTTAATTTTCCATGAATTTATGCAGTAGCTTCCCTTCACTGTGTTCCTGTGCAATGATGCTCTAGAAGCAGTGTGCCTGCTCCCACCATGTGGGTACAAAGTGCCACTGCTGCCTATATGCAGGTGCACGAGGATTTCTCTTGGCCTTGCATTAGGAAAACAGCAGGGGTGGCTCCATTGCCAGGCAGCCCCGACTCCCCAGATGACCAGAGTCCTCTAAATCCTTCTCCAGGTCATCTCTGACCTGGGAACAGGCATTCAGGGGCAGTGGTGAGGCCGCAACGTGAGACTCATCTGTTTGGACACTAATGAGTGTTTCTGTGAGAAGTGGTCCTGGTAAGGCTTCCCCTCAGCCATTACCAGTTCTTACCTTGTGATGGTGAAGAGAAGACCCTGGCCAGGAAGGGCTGTCAGTCACGTGTCGTATTTCTCATGTCCTCTTGCACCACCAGCAGGGTTTTCCCATATCCTGATGCAGCAGGAATTTTGTGGAAAATGACTAAGTACAACTTGGGAATCTTCATACAGGAGGAAGAGGAGGTTACATTGCCATGAAAGTTGTTCCAGATTGCCATAGATACTCTCACTTGCCTGCAGTGTGTAGCCAAACATGAAATACTGAGCATTGGGAGTTTTCTGGGCATTTGGTTTTTATTACAGCACAGTTCTGCACAACTGTTTCCTTTAATTCCCTGGTAAAACACCATACCTTGCAGCTGCTAGCTGCTATTTCTCAAAACAGACATCTGTGTAGCTACATGGATTGGCCACATAAAACAGCTCCTGTGTTGGCCTTAAGTGACTCTTAAAATTAAGAGAGCACCGAAGTGCCATGATTCAAATACATGCAAATGGTGCACTGGTGCATGTTAATATCTGCCAGCCAGGCTGTTCCCAGCCTGGCTCGCAGGTCAACGGGGTCCGATGCCCGCGTGAACCAGCAACCGAATTGATGGTAACTGAGGTTTGCGTGCCTCAGTTTACCAGTGCAGCCCAACGCCTCCTCACAGCATGTAGGCATGCTGTAGCCAGCAGCGGAAGGTACGGAGAAAAGAGTGGAAACTCTGTCAGCTGCATTCCAAGTTTATTTTCTCCTGCCCTCGAGAGGGCAGGGGCCAGTTAGCTTGAAGGGGAGCTAAAGCAGAGAGACCCCGGTTGTTCTCTCGCAGAGAGTTTTAAGGTGTTACATCATCAGGTAGAGATAACAGAATGAACCAATCATGAAAGAAGGTACATGATAGTAAACCAATAAAGACCCCTCGAGGGAGGAACAATATCAAACTAACAAGTAACAAGACAGCTGGAGGGTATTTCAAACCACACTGGCCTGTTACAGGGCTTGAAACTTCTGTGAGTGACATGCAAGGGGTATGTTGCTATGCTATAGGACAGCAACAGGTGCAGACATAGAGTTTTTCAAAGCTGGTGTCCTCTATGCTTGTTTTTCTCCATTCAGTATAACTACTTATTTTGTTAACAAGTAGAAGAGTTTGGCAAAATGCGGCATTGCTTGCTTATAGCAGAAATGTGACTATTTTGGCTTAAAGTTTCTGAGTTGGTTCCTCTCCACACACCAGTATTAAGATCTTTTTTATCTGCCTCTTCCTCTACAGGGAACACCAAGTATAAAATCACCAACCTCTTGTTACCTACTTTCAAGTTTGGAGCGTGAAGAATTAACTAAACACTTGTTTGACATTATAAAGGAGCTGGGGCATATTTATGCTTCCTACTTACAGGGTGGAAAGCATGTGACACACAGAACAAGGCCCTAGAGCTGTTTGCTCAAATAATGCTGGAAGGCACAGTAAATGAAGTTACAGGCATACACTTGTAATGCACTCCTGGGCCTGGGTTTTTTTCCTCAGCTGGAGAACATTTTTTAGGCCATGCTTCAGTTTCTCCATTGATAAAAATGTAAAGGATGTTTTCCAATGTCCTTTCCAATGTACCATTCAAATGCCAGTAAAAATACCAAATTTAACATAAATTAGTTTATGCTGCACAACTCCTTCCATCATCTCTTGTGTTGTTTCCCCTGGGTGTTAGGGAGCAACCCTCAGTTCTTTCTTTTTTTTCTCTTGGCTTGCTTATGACTTCTAAAATAGTTTGAGGCCAGTGTTGGGCTCCATGGGTTTGTTGGCATAGTTGTGTCTGCTTGGACTGTGAACTGCCCTCTCCCAGCCAAGGCTGCTGGGCTGGCAGCGCAGTCCGGGCGCAGCTCGGTCAGCAGAGGCACGTAAATTTGGAGGCGGCATTCTCTCCTCTTTTGTGTCAACTGCCTGCATTGCCTTTGAAGCAAGTAGTGTATTTCCAGTCTGCTTCTAGTTACATGTATGCTACAGATAAAGAAAATGCAGTGCTGACATCAGCTAAAATATTTGTGTGTGCGTGTGGTCAGAATAAAGTGGGGAGATGTTTTCCTTAGGTGAGCTGCACTTAGGGAAGCAGGCAGTGAGGAAACACAGTGATGAATATGGCCCAAATAATTTTGAATTGTTTATTATAGTTAAGGCATATCAAAGTTGGCATGTGTAGGTTATAAAGAGGATGTTCCTGTCTGTTTGGTTTTTTGGAGATTTTTTTTCTCAATTTCACATATGATACTGAGAACCAGGGTGACCTGAATTTTTACTGTCCAGTATGATAGTTACTATGAAGCTTCTGATAAGGGCTCTGGCTGTTGACAGTGAGAGGTCTTCTCATCTGACATGCCAGCAGTAAAGAAGGTGGGACACTGGAAAGCTGTTTTTTCACCCAGCTGCATTCCCACTCAGATACTAGGCTCTATCCGTGATTTCCGTAGATGGCGTAATCACATTTCCCTGTGTATTAGACAAAAACGGGTCCTATAATCAGTCCACACTTTTACCGAAGCAAAAAGTGTCCATGTTTGGTTTTTCCTCCAGTGGATTGCCTCTCCAGTCACAACTCTGATAATCCATGACCAGGAATATTTTGTAACACTGTTTGTTGCTACTTGCACACAAAGAATTGCTTTGGTTTGCAGAGGTATGACCTCATCATGCTCTTGAAGTTGTAGTTTCCGAAAGACAGAAGAGATTTTCTTATTGGAAGTTGAAACATGGCATGTATGGTTTATTTTTAACTCTGCAAGAAGACGAGGTTTTAGGAAAAGAGAATTTGCCCCATTCAGCAGATTCTTATGAAGCTCCAGGTCAATAGGTTGGAAAGATGGATGCATTGAATTGAATCATTTTGAGGTTACTGGTTTGACAGAAAAGGTGTTATTTTAATGCTTGTATTACATTGTTTGCAAACTTAAGGATTTTTTTGTTTGTTTTCTGTTCATTTCCCGCAGAAACGTTCCAGAGGTCAAGTGCTATTTGACAAAGTGTGCGAGCATCTGAACCTTTTGGAAAAAGACTACTTTGGGCTGACATACAGAGACACAGAAAACCAAAAGGTAATCCACAAAACTGCAGGTGGCCTTTGGCATGTGAACATCAGAACTCCCTGAGACACTCCTCAGACAGTTGCAAACAATCCAGAAGTTGGTTTTCTCTTCCTTGCCAAGTACATAGACATAGTTTGACCTATTGTTTTTTGTGACTCTACTTCTCAAGAGCATCTCCTGTGTTTCCCTGGGTTTGCTCTCTTTCGGCTATTTATGACATGGAGGATATTAGTCATGTACCTGGTGCTCTTCTTAGTATGATTTACTCCTTTACTGTCATAGATGAAAGTCAGATTTACACTCATAGATACACTGCAAAATATATAATACTAAAACATGAGTTAATAATAGTGGTTGGGACATAGGCAGAAGATGATTGACTGCTCCTGCTATCTGCTAAGATAAGGGTAGGCTCTAAGCCTTGACTTTATCTTAGCATTATTGTTGATTTGACTAAAGACATTAGTCTTCAGAAGCAGTTGGTAGCAATAGTGAACCACATTCTGCTGTCCTGCATCCCAGCTTTAGGATGAAATAAGCTGTACATTACAAGTGTCAAAGATGATCTGAGGTGCAGGTGATATGTACATATGTTGTTTGGGACATGGTATGGTGAAAGAGTATCAAAGGATAATTAAAATATGTTGTGTTATTTTGGCATTTTAAGCTAAATATTTTGACAGAAACCAGTACAAAACTTCTTAGCAATATGCACAGTAGCTCAGCAGAGCTCACCAGGTGAAGGTCTTTCCTGATGTAGCTGGAGCTATTACTACTTTTTTAGTTGTTTATGTCTTGTGGGATTAACAGTTGTGTTTTCTAGGCTTCCTTTTGTTTCAAATATATATGATATAAAAGAAATCGGTCTTTTTGTTTCTTTTTTCCCCTTTCTTTACAGACTTCTTTATTTCTGATTCAGAAAATCTCTTAAGCAGATACTTGGTCCATGCCAGTGCAAGATAATGCTTTAGCATATGCTTAGTTTTGAATTTTGATAAAAGCTAGGCAGAAGTCTAAGTGCATTTCCAGATAGGTATGCTCTCCTACAGGGAAGAGAAGCATGGATTCATTATTAACACGTGGTTTAGAAGCATTAAACATTTATAGGTCACCAGTTACTTACAGAGCTAAACAGTTAAAAGAACAACTGCCTGCCACCACTTTTATTGATCAACAGTATGCATTTTTTTAATGTCAAAGTACTTAGCAATTCACCTCCATCCTCTGACACATAACTTCCAGCCAGACAACATACATGCCTACATCCCATGTCATCTTTGTAAACAGAAATCCTAATGCATCTTTAATTTCTTGGTGCAAGGTGTGCTTTTGTGCTCAGCAATAGCTGGAGTTCTTCTGGCTCTTGTTTTGCACCATAGAGCAGGTTTGGACAGCTGCAGACTGGTTGTTTTTGTTGGGGAGGGATTGTTGTGTTCTGCTTGTTTGATATTTCTGTAGTGTTTTATTGTCTCTCTGATACATTTGTTTATCTTCCTTTGGAGAAAGTGGAACTTTCCTGGGGAAAGCGAACTTTTTGTTCTGGGCTGTGACGCATTTTAAATATTAATTTGATTCTCTTAGAGGTCAAGACAGCAGAGGCACTGAGACCCCAAGCTGCTGTGTGGCTCCTCCAGAGGAATTTCATCTGCTCCTTGGCATCCATGGAGTACTAACACATCGCTGGGATAATTCCCCACCTCCTCAGCAGGGGTTTTGTCTTGCATAGTCACTGGGCTCTGCATGGTGTGGATGAGGGCAGAGGTGCTGTGCTTCTGCCTCTGGTTTTCCCCAGAGAGCCCCTCATGCCTATGCTGCATTGCAAACAGGGTAGTGCCCTACCCTGCCCTTGCTTATCCTCTAGCAAGTTTTTTCAGGCTTTCCAGGATTAGAGAAAAAAAAATCAATCAAAAAAAACCTCTTTGTAGCAAGCTCGTAGAAATTTAGTCTTCCCAGGAGATACTCTGGAAAAAGATTTCTGTGGGTTCATTTTAGCAATTCCTATTTTTCATTCTTTTATTTCGAGTCATTCAGGCCCTCAAAGTCTGTGAAGGTTATTAAAAATCCTGCTTCTACCCAGGGCCACATCTTGAAAATTAGTGTTAGCCCTGCCTACTGCTGCTCCAAGGAGAAAGGAGTGGCAGAGCTTCACATGTTCTAGCTTTGACTCATAGCACTGTTTTAAAAATAATGTTTATTGTGTTTTCTAATTCAAATTGAAAAAAGGAAACATTTTCTTTGCAGAATTGGTTGGACCCTGCCAAGGAAATCAAGAAGCAGATCCGAAGTAAGTTTGTTATTGTTGCCCCCTTTTATGGGTCTCCCCGTGGGGACAAAGCCAATTTCACAAACATCTTTTGTATCCTGTCCCAACTCTTTAGCAAAGGAATTATCTACCTCTTCTAAATATTTTACCACTTGATGATGGTGAGGCATTACTGATGCTTATAATACATGAACTTGCATTGCTGAAAACAACTTGACATTTGCAGAGATACGAAATCCTGAAGTTTGACATTAAGCAATGTAACCTTAGGGACTAGGCCACATCTATCAATTATTTCCTGCATTACTGATATTTATATCATATCCAGAAACACTGCTCATGCCCCATACTGAAGTAATTCACTGGTACAAAGATAGTACTCATCTAAAATATTTTTCCTTTCTGCATTTCAGAAGCTTGATCTTTGCTCCTAAAATGACCATTCAGTCAATTTTCTGATTCACAAGAATCTTTTAAAAAGCTCAATTGTTGTAACTAGGCATCTGTTATATTAGAAATTCAAAAACCTCTTGAAGGAAAACCTTGTTGAGACTGCTGGGCTCAAAATTTGACTTGGGTTTTTTTACTTCCCCTCACTTTTAAAAATTGACAAAATATTTATGCGTATGACTTCTGTGGGCAGAAAAGCCTCAGTAACTATTTTCTTTGCACATTTTTTAAATGACCCCTTCTAGCACTTGTGCTTTCACAAACAAATGTATCTAGTAATTCACATTTGTTGGGTTAGGCCTGGCAAATAAATCCCTTCCCTCTCCAAAATTCAAATGGTTAACTTACACTGGCAGGAAATTTTCCCCACTTACTGTGAGCAATCTCCCCTTCCCCCTGGTATTATTTTCATTACAAGTAAGTGATCTGCAATACAAAGTAATGAACATTTACCTTTTTTACATCTCATGAAGGGATGGATCTGAAGAGGAAGGTGCTTTAGACCACAATGAGTCAGGTTACACAGATGGTCAATGCAAGTAAAGCAGCTCAGCTCCCCACCATGTATTTGAAATGCATTTAAAATGTACCCAAGCCATGAAATAGACAATAAAAGGTTGTGACAGCGGGAAATTAACCAGGGCAGAAGAGTCTCATCCTGGACTTGAGGCAGTGGACAGTTGTATTTGCAGAAAATTACAGTAATAATTTGCTTTCTCTGTACAATTCATTCCAGAAGTTTGGAACAGACCAACAGTGGAAAAGTAGTGCTGTTACCCATAATGCTTTCCAAAACGTATATATAGTCCTGCTAAATGCTGGTTGACGTGTACAGCACTCAGACCACACTGCTGGGATTTTATCCCAGTGGTTGAGAAATGCCCTTGGTTCACACCCCGTTAGTTATAACCCACTAACTTGCACAGTGTTAGGTTTTATTCCAACCCCTGTAAATATTAGGTGAAGACTGCTTACTCCTCTATCTTAACCATTTGTGCTATTATGATAGGCTTTATAATAGGTTTGGTTTATTCTGTGTGTGCCAAGGAATCGGTTTACAGGCCATGGCTCCTTCCATCTGTTGTGGGACCAGGTGTCACCCCCTGGCTGCTTTCCTACCTTGGGGCTGGGCTACTCCCTGGTGGGACCATGCCCCATCCTCACTGCCAGCCAAAACTTACTTGCACCATCTTTTACGGTCCAAGAAAATGGAAGATACCCTAAAATCAAGGACTCCAAAAGTCTTGCCAAGAGCTGAAGTCCTGATGGTGAAGGTCAAAACCCTTCTTGCACATTCAGAGAATAATTAAATAGTTTGCATTGGAAGGGATCTTAAAGATCACCTAGTTTCAACCCCTGTCATGGGCAGGGATACTTCCCACTAAACCAGGTTGCTCAAAGCCCCATCCAACGTGGCTTTGAACATTTGAGCCTATTTTCTCAGATGTGTGGATGGCCAAAGTGGATGGTGCTTTGCATGGAATGAAATTTCCTTGTTGCTTGTAAGAATGGTGTGGTTTGGGGTTTTGTTACTGCTTTTCATTTGCATTCAAGTCATGTGCTAGTGTAACCTAACTCTTTTTTTTTCAAAATAGCTTCTATATTTACATACCACGTTCAACTCTTTTTTTTAAACCTTGATATTATTTCTTTACAACATTTAAAGCTAACACTCCAGAAATAATTTTGCCAGCTCTGGCAATGCAAACCAGTATCCATCCCATGGGTCAACTAAATTTAGTGAAATAATTAAATAAGAATTCCCCAGTGCTATGTATTTTTTCAGTCATACTCTTTGTGTTTGTCCTTGCAGTTTTGTCTGCACAATAATTTATGTCTGCTGAAGAAAGGACCTATGTGCTGAGGCAGCACTCTGAGAGGATGCTGTGAGCCGATTTGGGCAGCTAGACCTCGGCACATCACCCTGCTCCAGAGCCCATTTGTACTCTGGCTTGTGGTGTTTCCAGCAACTCTGTGTTTTGGGTTATTGGTTTTTAAAGCTGGTACAGACTGTGTGGTGCTTTCTTTCAATAAGCCTTGTTTTCAGACTGAGGGGTTTTTTTAGTATTAGTAATAAATTACTGCTCACTCTACGTCCTCACTTCAGTGGAAATCCTACTAAACAAGAAAAAAGCTGTAAAAACTGATCTAATACTGTATCTTCAGTATGACGCATGGGAAAAATATTCTAAAACCTGTTCTTATTAATCGCTTGTCTGGGATATTTTTAAGTCTGCTGGTGATTGAATAAGATGAGCATCTCTGTTTGCACTTGCAGTGTACTTTCAGTCAATCTGTGCTCTTTTCCAGGTGGTGCTTGGCAGTTTGCCTTTAATGTGAAATTCTACCCTCCAGACCCTGCCCAGCTATCCGAAGACATTACCAGGTGTTTTAAACAATAAATACCTTTTTAGAAGTGGCTTAAAAGGTGTTCCTGGTAGCACTTACACTCTAATTATCCAAGAAAAGAAATGTGTTATATTCTCATTGTCTTTCTTTTTCGTATGAGCTTATGGAAAATATGCAATGCTTTGACAGAAAAGACAGTGTGAACAGTGTCTATCCTCTGTGTTATGAAGTATTTTGTATAGTTTGACCCTAAACCCCAGCTTTTTCAATATGCATATTCCTTAGAGTTGATTTTAATTTTCACAAAAATGCCTGATGTCCATTTTTACCAGTGGTAACACGTTATTACTGTAAGTAAAATCATAACTATGAAAGGAAAGAAGTGAGATAATGTTGTGGTTTCATGACCATACTGAATCCAAAACAGAGCAAGCACTGTACCAGCTACCTAGGAAAAAATGAACTCTTTCCCAGCTGAAACCAGGACAGATGAGAATAAGCATGCATGCAAATTTTGTATATCATTTAACAAAGTAAGCAATCAATGTGCATGGAATAGACAATATGGTGGTAATGAATAGCTGCTCCCTGCTCTCAAAGTCACTTAGCTCTGCACTCTACACCTCTGCTCTCTGGTTTTGTGTTCAGATTGCAACCACAACAAAAAAAAAAGCAAAACCTCACCTGATTTCCTCCTTGGAAGGAGGCACAAAATCTTTGAGCCATCATGAGTTTTTTTGTGCCATCAGCAAACTGTTCCCCAGCCTGTTGTAACATTTTGCAACCTTTGAATGTTTTTAAACTTCAGTGCTTTATGGACTACTTGTTGCTTTTAAGGTAGCATGAAGCCTTTGGCCTAGATCAGGGTCCCCTATGGTAGGTACTGTGCAGAAAGACAGTGTGCCAAAAGTTCACACTTGAACAGACGACTTCCAAAGGAAAGGATTGATTTATTCTTCTTCTGACTCTTAAATTTCCCCTGGGAACTCTGCCACCAAACCAGTGCTCTGCACTTTTTTTTCTGTTTTCATCTATCTGGTGAAACCTTTCACTGCATTTCTCTGTGGTTTTAACAGCATTTACCGTTTAAATGTATTTTTGAGAAAGCACAACAGGTTGCTAAAGAGACAGCTTATGTTTTTTGAATGACTTGGAGTTCAGCTATTCTTAAATGAACAGTATATGAGGTTTTAAATTATTTTTTTATCCTTAAAGAATTATCCAGTAGATTTATATCTTAATGATTTATGATAGAAATCTAGTATGTTTAATGGATATTTCTTTATCTAGGTCACTAAACAAAAGTAATAACCTATTTTATTAAGAGATCTTCATGCTGCTGTGTAAAGATAAATTAGGTGTTCCTACTGACAAATTAGGCAAGAGCTTGGCATTTTGGGGTTTTTTGGGTTGTTTTTACAAAATTATTATTGTCCTTGTAAATGGCTGAAAAGCTCTGGGCTTGGCTGTCTGCAAATTCCTAATGGAACCGAGGCCTCTTTCCAGTGCTTGGGCAGCGCTTCTTTGGGGGCAACGGTGGAGGAGCCCTGTCTGAGCTGCTCTGGTGCTCCCTTGCAGGTACTACCTCTGCTTGCAGCTGAGAGATGACATTGTTTCGGGTCGGCTGCCCTGCTCGTTCGTCACGCTGGCCCTGCTGGGCTCCTACACCGTGCAGTCGGAGCTCGGCGACTACGACCCCGACGAGTACGGCAGCGACTACATCAGCGAATTCCGCTTTGCCCCAAACCACACTAAAGAGCTGGAGGACAAAGTGATCGAGCTGCACAAGAGCCACAGGTAAGCAGAGGGCATCAGTGTGAGCTCTAGACTGAGTCAGGTACCATCCTGGTGCATCAGGAGAAGTTAAATTCTGCGGTGGTGTTCTTAATATTTTTCCAGCAAGACTCCTCGCTGTGTATTTGGATAGAGAAGAGCTTTGCAGCATGAAAGGTAACAGAGTCTGCACTAGAGTTGTGGCTCTCGTAGATACCCAGCTACCCAGGGGGTGTGGCTGTAGTTCTGACAGGCTGAAAATGTTTTCCAGCTGCTAGATTTTCTTTTGGATTCTGTTTTCTTAACATTTATGCTAGAACTGATTGCTTTACCACAGGGGAATGACACCTGCAGAAGCTGAGATGCATTTCCTGGAGAATGCCAAAAAACTATCAATGTATGGAGTAGATCTCCATCATGCCAAGGTATGTACTTTGGTTTTTTTACTGGCCATATTTCCCCTGTGGCATAGTACTGGAATCTGCATGGACTCCCTGATTTATTTTTTCTTGTGTTTTTGAGACAGGAATTTTGTGGGATGAATCATGTGTCAATATGAGAAAAGGTGACTCATGGGATAAGTGTAAATATATCTTGTAATCGTAACATAATATAGCCTATAGATTCAAAGATGTTGCACATAAACCTTCATGTTGATTAAACAATGCTATCCATGAGGAAAATATTGAATAGATGGAGTGATGAGGAAGGATATTAGAAACTGTCCAGAGAGTGGTCAGTTGTCATTTAATTCAGCTACATTTTCCAGTTTAATAAGGCCAACTGTGCTATCTTAACTGGATAGCAGATCATTTCTGTGCTGCAAAGGACTTTCAAGCAATTATTTAGCTGTGCTGGAAACCTAATCAGATTGATGATAATGGGGAGACAGCAGCTTGTCTCTTTCCTGAAGCGTGGTTGTTGCGGTTACAGGGAGGGCAGTAATTCTCCTGCAAACATTCTCGATGATCAAGTAGTTTCTCTAATCATCAGCAGGCTAAGTTATGAATAAAACATGGTCATTCTTACTGTGGCTTGGGAGAGCCACCTATTAGCCTTGTGTTGGTTGTCTGATTTTCAGTTTTAGGGGTTTTTTTCCAAATAAATAATTACTATTGTTTTCTTCACTCTTCAGAGTAAGACTAACGGATTTTAACATTTTTGAGGTTAGCAAGCATCCTTGGCAAATGAATATTGAACCAAGGAATTCTGCCCTGTGGAGAGAACTGTGTTTTCTGTAAAGGTCAAATTATTGCGAGCCTGTTTTTGTGCTGTAGCTTTCAAGCTACATCCTTTCAAGAACTGAGATAAATTTGCAGCTCGGATCTTGAAAGAGCCTGTCCCTGGGGCATTTCATAGGAGCTGTGGATGTGTGTTACAGAATTCAAGGCAATCTTTTGTGTTCTGTTAATTGCCTTCACTGAAAATGAAGAATCTGTGCACAGCTCAATGGGCAACATCTACCAGGAGGGATGCCACTGCCTTTCCTGTCTCCCGCAGATACACACAAAGTCTTGAGGCACATTTGGAGCGGAGAGAAATGGATTGGCAAATGTCACTCCATACCTTTATTTCTGATGCGAAGAAATCCACAAACCAGCAACTAAGTGGATTACTGTTTTAAATAAGTTACTGGCTTTGTTACTGAAGATTTTACATAACACATCATTAAGGCCTAAGAATTTTTTCAGAATATTGGGGAAAAGCTGTGACGTTTAAGATGGGATATTATAAGATAACCATTTTATTTATTCTTTCCTAAAAAAGTATTAGTATCCTGGTTTGCTCTTCTTTTTTTCCTATGGAAAGACTCAGAGCAAGAGAAGTTGGCAGAAAAGTTAATCTCTCTCCGAACTGATGCTCTTAATTTTAAAAGGCTGTGGTGGTAACCAAGTTGTGTTTGTCTGTGGGTTAAGAAACCCGACGGTCATCTTGAAAACTGAGCTGAAGGTGGGAAAAGCAGACTCTGTGTGAGAAGTCATGTTTAATTTTAATTAGGTCTGCCAGTGAGATTTGATGGTGTCAGACTAGGGAACAAGTATCTCTGTGCATGCCTTTTGGAAGTCGTGCCATGGCAAATGTCTCTATGTAAATGTCAATTCATTAAGGCTGTGCCATTATACTGGGTGTTGGACACATATTTGACTCACCAGCTCCCATTAAAAGTAGTTCTCAGTTATCCAGTGCAAGGCTGTGATGAAAAATGTGTTCAAATAGACAGATTTGTCCTCTGGGTTGTCACCATTCTGAGGAAGCCCCCCCCATCCATATGCAGAGCTAAAGGGATGTGCCTCGGACATTACAGCTAACAGGTTTCTGTTTCATGTAACCACA
Source organism: Dicrurus megarhynchus (assembly GCA_013399195.1). Lineage (NCBI taxonomy): Eukaryota > Metazoa > Chordata > Aves > Passeriformes > Dicruridae > Dicrurus > Dicrurus megarhynchus. The sequence goes on from VXAD01013336.1 coordinate 110,087, forward strand.
TGGCTCCTGAAAAAAGCCAAATTCTTTTATTCAGATTTCGTTTTACACTAGTACTATCACATTGGAAAACAGTTTCTGACACCAGCAAGTAACAGAAGTCTTGAATAAACTTAGATCTACGGCAAAGGTGGAGATGCGGGAAGAAGGCATTTCTCAACAAGTTTTTGAGAAAGTGTAACAAAAAAAGGATGGCACCTGCAGAAATGTTCCATGTGTGAGCACACTTGCATTGCAGGCATTCACCTGGCAGTGTGATTACTGCAATGAGACTGTTTTTTAGAATGTATTCACTGTATTTGACATTGCTCTTTGCTTAGGAAAGTGAAACTGAAGTACACTGAAAAAAATTAACTTTGTCTTTTCTGTAGTGCCTGACGGTGATACCATACAAGAGCTGTATTTAGAAAAAGCCTATCTTTAAGTGATGATACCATCTTTGTTGGAACACCTCTATTGGTGTGTTTTCTAACACTGGAGTGACTTGGAGGCACTATTTCTATGTTGTGATTTTAAAATTTTTTTTTCATTTCAAGCTGTGCCTTAGCTGTTTCATCATGACTGAGCATGCATACCATTGCATTGCTCTTGAAATGTAATCAGTTTTTCAACAAGAGCCTAAAAGATGGCTGGCTGGGAAAACCAGAGGAAAATGATGAATTCGTTTCATGATTATCATAGGGTGACATCTTCATAGCTCCTGCTATCAGGTTTTTGTGACCTTAGGTTATTTAAAAACGATTTGTGAAGAACTCAGTACTTTAAAGTGGACTCTTTTTTCTCTATCGGTACTAGTATTTAGCTAAATGAAAGCAACAGTGATAGAAGGTAGTGAAGATTGGTTTTAGACTATTTGAAGACTTCTAAAGGAAAGACAAATCTCTATTTCTTAGTTTAAAAAAATACATATTTATGTGTATGTTCTGATAAGGTTGTGGACATATGTTTTGTAGTGCTAATGTGTCTGAGCTACAGCCTCCCCTCCCTCTCTGTAGGTTATAGCACAGGCACAGTCGCACACTTCTGGAAAATAATCTTTTCTGGTCCAAATGCCCAACTTTATGCCCACTTGGCATTTCAAAGTGAAAATACTGAGCAAAGGCACAAGAACATTAAAGAAATTAGTAAACCTACAAAAGCCAAGCTGAGCAAACTACAGAAGAAAAATCTATCTAAGGATTCAAAAGGCTTAGTCATGGAGATGAGTGATACCAGGAGAAATAAATTTGTATGCTGTCATACTTACTTTCAATCTGGTATTTATGCTAATAACCCTTTTTTATTATGCTAATAAAACTCTGCCATATGATTGATATAATTCTTTTAACGACATCTAAAATTTCCCTTCCCCTTTTGGAGTCTTTGTAAAATATAAGGAAACATTGGAAACCCTCAGTTTCCTTCACCCTGCCCAACCTTACTATTATTTGCATGAATGCATTCAGTGAGTAGGGTAGCGCTCAGAAATCAGGTCACTACAGCTGATGCATTAAAAAGACATAGCTCAGACAGAAACACAGGATACAGGAATCTGTAGTACTGTAGGATGCAAGGGTAGAAATACTCAACAAAGTGCATTGCTTGCTATTCCAGGATTCCGAAGGAGTGGAAATCATGCTAGGAGTCTGTGCAAGTGGACTCTTAATATATCGAGACAGACTCAGAATAAATAGATTTGCCTGGCCAAAGGTTTTGAAAATTTCCTACAAGAGGAACAACTTCTACATCAAAATCCGACCAGGGGAGGTAAGGGCATCCTGAATCTCTTAAGTGGATGAACATCTTGAAAAAACATGAGTTTTTACTGATTTGTTGATTTGTTTTGTCTTATAAGCTTTTAACATTCCTCTCCATTTATATTTCCTAATTTATGCTGATTTTCATAGGAGAGGTTAGGTATATACTTTCTTTAAAATACAGGTGAAAAACTTTGGTATTTTTCTGTTTATATCCATGAACTAACATAAGGAATAAGTATGGCCATCTGCACATAAAAAGCTCATCCATGTTATGAGTACTTTGGGCATTTAAGAACAATATTGCTTATTCGTGGAGAGCTTGTTATCCTCCCTCATGTTGTGTAATAAATTGGCATTTATGTCACCCACTGAGAGATGTAGACAGGCCATTCCAAACTTTATAAACATACCAGACCAGTATATTTACAGCATTTTGGGTAGCTTCATACATTAGCCCTTCCCAGCCCACCGGAGCTCCTGTTCTGGATCTGGAGAAGGGGATGTGAAACCTCATACAGTGAGTGCCCTCTCGTGGCTCAGCTGGATGTGAAGCAAATACCAACCTCAGGGGCTGAGCATACGCTCACGCAGAAATCATGGATATCATGGAATGGTTTGGGTTGGAAGGGACCTTTAACGATCATCTAGTTCCAACCCCCCCGCCATGGGCAGGGACACCATCCACTAGACCAGGCTGTTCAAAGCTCCATCCAACATGGCCTATAAGATGATAACTCTTAAGAAAAGCCTCAAGAGGAATTCAGGATCATCACGGGCGAAGGAGTATTTCCATTTTAAATGCCGGTACAATAATTGGTCTGTGATAGATGAAAACCTCATATCCATTTAGAGTGTGGACCTGTATAGCAGGACAGAAATCACTTAGATGGGGACTGGCATTTCTCCCCTAATGCAGCCAGTGTCTCTGGGACGGACTTCATAATTGACCTGGGAAACTTGCTGGGGCCCCCCACATCCAAGCCTGAGCCTTTTTTAGAGTCCTAAACTAAAGCCCACAAACCTAAATCTCCTGCCTCTCAGCAGATACAGTTCTAGTAACCAAATTTCCAGTCTTGAGTCTGATTTTAAAAACCCAAACAAATAGTCACTGACATTCCCAATGCCTGCACTGAAGCTCTCCACCACTGCTACCCTGTTGAGCTCGGCTGGTCTTGGTACACAGTATCCTGTGACCAGGTCATAGTTCCGTGTGTAAAATAATCGATGCAGCCTCTGTCCAAATTACATTTGATGATAATGTGATTCACTCTCCCACGTCATCTTTATTATTTTGTTGTTTCCTGCCTTATTTACCTGTCAGCTTCCGTAGGGATCCAGACTTCCTTACAAGTGCCCTTCTGCCTACCTTTCCCCCGTCACACCAACTCTATTTATCAGCTATCTGCATGTGGAAGCCATCAACATGTTACAGCAGAGAGAGCTGGCACAGCTTCTGCACGTGAAATATGTACATTTGCAGCACAATCTAAAAAGGTCTCTTTGTATCTCCAGACAACTCTTTTCAATTACCTGTCTTGCCTCATCCTCCTCAGATGAATTAGCTCTAACCACTGTGATTTACTAATGGTAGCACTTTCTCTGTAAATCTCCTTAATCTAAGGCTGTGTGAGACCAAATCAGTCCCTGAGGACTGTTGCTCACCTCCGGCTATTACCAGGCTTCCCACTGTGGTTTAAACCGGTGAAATTTTTTCAACAAGGTTAAAACACTTGAATGATGTTTTCTCAGAAGTCTCCCAAGTCTTAACTGGTCTCTTTGTTACTGTAGGGTATAAAACACCACTGTCACCATAAGAAATCTCTTGCTCATTACTGGTGTTTCCCCCCAGAAATGATCCTCAAAGGTTGCCGTAGACTATCATTTCCAGCTTCTTTTCCAGAATTCTTTCTGTAGAATATGTATATATGTGGTTATATACATGAGCATATACATTCACCCTTGCAATGAGATGATACAGACGGAGGAAATGAAGATGAACCTGTGTACACTGTCTAAAAATAGCTGCACAGCATCAAAAACATACTTATTCTTTTTTCCTACCTAGTTTGAGCAGTTTGAAAGCACTATTGGGTTTAAGTTGCCAAATCATCGTGCTGCAAAGCGCTTATGGAAGGTGTGTGTTGAACACCATACATTTTTCAGGTATGTGGATTTCTTTTCCTAAAGGTGTGATATAAAAAGCAACAGAAAACATCAATTCTGTCAGCAGAGACAAAGCCCTTCAAATCAAATTGTCTTTTTGATCATGAGGTACCTCTGAGCAGATAAGGGAAGGTTATTGCTTCTTCAAAATTTGAGATGTTGCACCCAAATTATTCACGCTATTTCAGATAGATACTGCTTAAAATCACCATATGGTCTTAATTAATCATTTTGCTTTATCTGTGCCTCGATATTATCAGCTGCTATAATTAAAGAGATGAAGGACTCTGCTGCACCTACTGCATATAAGCTTGCATAGGGAGAACAACTTACATGGAAGATTGCTGGGGGATGTGAAAAAGAGCTTTAAAAGAAAGGATATTTTATTTAATTATGTATGAAAGTACAGACAGTAGTAGGTGGTGTATTTTTTGGTCACCCAGAATACCCAACCCATAGCTGTAATTTTTGGATTACTAAGGAGTTTTGCAGCTATTTTTTTGACTTCTGAGAAGAACTGAGAAAACTTTGGGATCAAATAAGTGCTGTAATTAGTTTGTGCTAAGATAGTAATTAAATAGACACTTAACAAGGGACACCCAAAAGGGTGAGATTTTCAACAGTTTGAAAGGGTGTCCAGTGCTTAAAAACCCCCTCTGGGGAATGTTTGGGAGTATTGAAGAATTTCCTACCTTTCTTAAAACCGTTGGTCCAGGCTGTCTGTACATTCATATAAAATGCCATCTTAGCAGCAAAAGATCTAAAGAGAAATGGAGTGTGCATTTTTGGGGCATTTTCTGATTTTTAATGACAAATCAATGTCTAAAGCATAGACTCCATAGCAGGAGAATGGCTTCTTCAGCCAGCTACCATGCCCAAAACACAGGGAGTGGGAGGGCTCTAACCTGAAAAATGTCTACACCCCTGTGAATGAATACTGCCTGGCATTCACTGGCAATCAGTTCTGGCCCTGTCCTCAGCATAACATCACCATGTTAGATTTAAAGAGGTACATCTGCATTTCAGCCCAGCTGGGGCCTCTGATACAAGGAACACCTTATTTTTAGTTTTGGTGATCAGAAAACAGTTAATATGATTTTCAAGCATGAAGGAGCTGAGTGATTCTTGCCCCTTTGGAAGAACTCAGATCTACAAATGCTTTAGCTAAGTGGTTTTGTCATGCTGTGTGAGGGGCATCCTTTGATTCCATTTTAGCCACAGACCGGTGAGGCACAGGTTACCATGGAGAGTGATACCCAGCAGTCGTCTTCTCTCCTCTGCAGAAACAGTGGACTGATTTTGGAGGAGGGGGAATAACGGGTGCACTGGTTGGTGTGTTTTAGGCTCCTGCTGCCAGAAGCACCTCCAAAGAAGTTCCTCACGCTGGGCTCCAAGTTTCGCTACAGCGGCCGGACGCAGGCCCAGACGAGAAGAGCCAGTGCCCTCATAGACCGTCCTGCACCTTACTTTGAGCGGTCTTCTAGTAAACGTTACACCATGTCTCGCAGCCTAGATGGGGGTAAGGTCCTCTCAACTGACTTTGTCCGAAGTTATCATCACTGTGATCACTGCTTTAGATTAGGAGTAAACCTCATCATCTCATCTCCTTGAGATTCGGCTGAGTGGAGGCTGTGAGTACCTGCCCGTTCACTGCAGGGGTAGAGGAGGATGAAGAGAAATTCCATGCTAAATGTACTGATGTGGTCCTTACAGAGTGTTTGCCTGGAGGATGTCCTTTAGAGCCCACTCTCCACAGAGCCTCTGTCGTTGGCCCTGTATCTGCTTCCCTGCTTTGGGGAAGGACGGGATAGACCTGCCTGCCCAAGGAAGTCAGGCTTCAACACTTTTCTGAAAAAGTGTTTTCTGAAAAGGTTTGCATGAGTGACTGTTCGGGTTTTGGTTGAATCTGGACTTTTCTCCTGTGTAGGTTTTTCACTTGAGTTTGTTACGATCCAGAAATTACTTATTTCCCTTGAGTAATAACAGTTGATACCAATTACCTCACATCCTGGTCCAATGAGAACTAAGAGACTTTTTTCATGCGTTACTTTTGAAGGTATGAAATGGAGAGTAACATAGATAGGTTAATAGTACATCCTTCCTCTCTTTATCCTTGATTCATGGAGGTCATGGTTCTCCTGCTGGCTTTGGTTAAATCAGTGTGTAATTCAGAGTATCAGCTACTTCCACCAGCTATTACTGTTGTCAGCTGTTGAGTAAAAAGAGGTTGTAGTTTTGTAGTATATTTTTGTAGAAAAAAAAAGGCTGAAACTAAACTCAGATTCATTACAGAATAAACAAAAAGGTGAATTCTCGTGCAGTATATCACAAATTGCAATGAGTATAGTTGGTGGTGGGGACGGGGAGAAGCTTTGATTTAAAAGTACAAGTGACAAGCCTTTTTCTCTCCCTCTAAAGGTGCTGCTTGTCATTAATTATTTTGGAATCTTCTAATTCTGATGTGCTTCTTGCTCGTTACCAAGCAACTGGTGACCTGATTGCTGTGCATGTGTTTCAAAGCAGAAATTATCCTTCTGCATTATTGTTTTTGTAACATCTAAACAAGATGTCTCCCTCTACTCCCTTTGCTTTCTCCTGCCTCCTAAACTTAATCCCAAGAGACAAGATACCTGAAATGCTTTACCCAGCATTTGTTAGACCCCGCAAGGTTTTTATGATGTTAATTTGCCTAAGTGCAAATGGGGGAAAGAGGTTTTTTAGTCAATGCTTATGATCTCTTCACTAGCGTTGTTACTATAATGCAGATGTGTCTGTAACATTCTGCATTGTGCTTACAGTGTGGCCCAGACTCTGTCATTTGTTACAAATGCAAGTGAGTTTATAAATTTGAATAACCCTATTGGTTTAGAAATTAGTTACCCAATAGTCAAGAGCAGGGTCTGGGCATATGTTAAAGTTTTGATTACATTCTATCTGTGAAGGTACTATTTCTTTCAAAATAACTTTTATATATTTAAATTTGGTGAATTATTGAGCATTTACATCCTAAAATATTCTGGTTGGGTCTACTGAACTGAATGTCATCACTCTGCAGAATTTTTTAGGATAATGAGCTCACCTAACTGGCAGACTGTAGTACTCAATAATACAAGGATCACATTTCTTTTTTCTCAGGTATTATGCCTGTGTTATATCAATATTATCATTTTCCATAATGCAGCACGTTACTAAATCTGCATTTGATCTACATTTTTATATTCTGACAGATTCTAAAAAAAACATCTCTTCCACCCCCGTGGCTGATGTCATAGCTGGTTCTCCTTATGTTTCCTGCCTGATAACTGTGGCAACGCGTTGCTTTTTTTTTGTCTGGTGTTTTACTACAGCAGTAATTTTAATGGCTTGCTAACATTTAACAACTGTGTAATGCACACATTAGCTACAGTAATGTGTGTATACACATCCATAATATATGTGTATGCATATAAAAGCTATGAGCTTTATTTCAAGTAAACAGTTTATTTAAATGTATGCACATGCTTCTGGTTTCCTGAAACATGACATAGTTGTGTTTTCAGCATTATCTCAAATGTTTTTTCTAAACCAGCTTTTTTAATTTTATGCAGCTTCTCAGCAAAAGCTCTTTCAGATTTTCCCTCTTTAAATATTTGCTTTTAGCATCAGTGAATGAAAACCATGAAATGTACATGAAGGATTCTGTGTCTGCTGCAGAGGTTGGTACTGGCCAGTACGCCACAACAAAGGGCATCTCTCAGACCAACTTGATAACCACTGTGACTCCAGAGAAAAAGACAGAAGAGGAGAAAGATGATGAAGAGGGCAAAAAGAAGAGAGCAGAAGAAGTCACCCCGATTTCAGCAGTACGCCATGACACCAAGGTAGACTTTTCAGGTTTTTGTATTAAACAGAGCTTCCTGGAGAGTGCTTGGAGAAACACTGAATTTTTAGGGAGGGAGGGGAAAGAGGAAATAAAACTAGTTTTGTGAAAGGAAATATAGTATGTATATATATGTGTCTTGAATCAGTGTTTTTGTAGTACTTTCAGTTTTCGTATGATGTTGTAAAAGTTAGTTTCTGCCTTGGACTGTTTTTTGAAATATGTTTAGCAGTCAGAATGGTGTTTTTCACACAGCATTCAACAGCTCTTCAGGAAATGCCCATAAGTAGCCTGGTGGTGCATGTTTGTTCTTCTGGTTTTCGGTCATGTTTTGACATTTTGAATGGCCATCCTGGTTTTTTATTTTGACAAGGCAACAAAATAGTTCTGTATTCTTGTATGTAGCTCTGTGCTTTAAACTATTGTATTTTCCTCTTATACTTCTCATAACACCATTTCCTTGCATGAATTTCAGTGGGCATTTTTTCTCTATTAACTTCTGGATATTAATCTGCTGTTATAAGCAATTTTTTCTGGCTTACAAAAGCATTTGCTTCACTTGTTTGTAGTTTGTGTTGAAGAAAGCAGTTTTTATTGATGGCTCTCTTCTCAGTTGTTAAATTTGAGTCATCCCTCATCATCTTCAATCCCACCACTGCCACACACACACGGCGGTGCATAATATCTACTGAGATATTAATACAGGGTAAACCAAACAGGAGGACGGAGAAAATAGGGAATAGAGATTGACAGTGAAGAGAAATATGACAGAATAACATTCAAAAAGTGTACTATGGAATGCACTTGCTAAACAAGTAAGATTTACCCTCATCTTTTAGAAAGAAAACCTTTACACCCTCAGAACTGTCAAGTCTGCTAATGTTAGAACCTGAACTTCAAGTTTTATCACACAAGGCCACGATGAGCTACATAGTGAAAGGATCAAGTCCTCGAAAAGAGTTGCAGTTAAGGTACTGAAAACCAGAAACAAATTGAGTTACCGAAGGTTTTCTTTTGAAAGTGGGTGCTGTAATTGTAGCATTTAACAAAATTTAACTGGGGTCTTCTTGAAACTCCATTAGTTTCTGCGTGGAGAAAGAATGACGAAAATCAAATATGTAGAAAACATCCAATAGAAGCTAGTTCTGTTACAAGTGTTTGTTAATTTAAGTCAATGGAGGGATCAGTTGCCTTTTGAAGATCATCTAGCTGTTCCTTATATATGGCTAAAAATACTCAAAGATATTTTAGGAGACTATTTTGATGGAACTTAAAAATGCACAAATGATTGATTTTTACACCCACTCAAGAGATGAGTTCTGTTTTAACCAGTCATAAGTAGAGCTTCAGTTCTGTAATCCTGTACAGATCTCGGTCCTGCTTCCACATTGACCTGCTAACAGATTTATCTTTCATCATAAAGAGAATAGGCTCTCAAGAAACACAAGACAAGCTTGAAATCAAATCCCTTATTAAGGGCATATAAATGTCTTAGGTATGTTTTCGGCTTTTCCATTAAGACATTTTCCTTTGTTTTATCCATGTGTATTTAAGTACCAGAAGTTACTCTAAATATTAACACTGTAAATATGTCAGTAAGTGAATAGTCTGTATTAGAAAAGAATACATTTACTTTGTATTTTTTCCCTTTACAATATAAAGAGAAGTTGTGTGTATTTAGCTCACTTAAAAACCTGTGAGTCCATCAGCACCAAATTTTGACTTGAGCTTACTGCATTAAACCCATAAAGACATTTGTAAGCAGTTTGAGCTAGACTTGATTTTGATTGCTCAGTTTGGGAATACAGAATCCTTGAACTGATAGATTGTTAGAGTGAAAGGGAAATATTAAGAGGAAGGAAAGGAGTTCTTCCATGTAATTACTTGGCTTATGTCCCATTCCTACCATTAATATACCTGGTAAAGTTCAGGCTTAGTAGCAACCTGTATCTAAAACTTGGATCTGCTTTTTGCCTGTAGTTCAACACCAACTTGAACTGGAGGCAAATGCTGTTCTGTCTTTAAAGTCATTTTGCTTTTGGGAGCCTGGAGTGAAAGTGAAATGGCTATTATAGTTCCTTGGGGAGATGCAGTATGGGTGGAGCAGTTCAGGCACTTAGGGTTTGTTCATGGATCCAGTGGGCCACTTCAGCTCAGTGCACCTGGTGGACTTTGGCCAAAACATCTCTGATGCATCAGCAGTGTGGCAGATGTGTTGTACCGGGGTATGCATTTTGGTGATGACAGTGGTTTTTGTCCTTCTAAAGAGCAGTGGTGGCTGCTTGCAGGGAGCGTGTGAAATGAGAGTCACCATTTCTGCTGAATCACCTCCCTCCTCCTACCAATTTTTTGTCCTCAAATGACCTGAAAGGCCAGTTGAATACTGTACAAGTGGCATATCAAAGCAAACCCTGCTTGTTGGTAGCCAGTATTCCTGGCATTGTGGTAAAACTTGTAGCAAAAGCATCGGGGGCATTTTTGCCTCTTCACTACGGGTAAAGGGTCACATTTTCATTATGAGGAGATGTGGCTTTGTGGGGCATGGACCTCTCTCTGGCCAGCCCCCTTCAGATCCCCAGTGAGAGATCTGGGTCTGCTGAGCCACAAGTCTCAGCTCCATTCTTTCAGGCCAAGGAGGTGGGAGCGTGGAGGGGCTGGCAAGGTGCATGGGTGGGAGGGGTGAGCCCCCAGCACTGCCTGCTTGGGCTCACAGCAGGCAGAGGTGAGGGCACGGCTGTGGGGATGCCCAGCAGAGGCCAGTGGTGGGAGCCGTGCTGAGGAACTGGCTGCTGGGGTAGCTGTCGAGCTGTTTTTTTCCATCAGTAGCAGTTGATGAATGGATTTATGGTCTCCCCCCACCAAACCAGAATGTGTTTTAGTTTGGTTTAGGACCTAGATTTTGTTTTAATACTGCAATGGAGGAATTTAAAGTCCTTGGAGTTTTAATTATTGCTGCTTAGGTTGTCCAAGGCATGGAAGTGAAGCATCTGGCCCGCAATGGGTCTCCTGCTGACTGCAAGAATGCTGTCACAAGTAGTGCTGGTATTAGAAATATGTTTCCTTCTTTCCTTGTTGCTCTCCATCTACTTCATGTTTGAAAACTCTTTATGATCGGAAGCCTTGCAGTAAGTGGAAATTGGCAGAACCTGAAACTCCCCATGTGGCCATGGAGGCTTTTATGTAAATCCTGTGCTGCAGAGGACTAGACAAATGCTGAATCAAGAAGTTGCCTTTTGTAAGCTGGAAGCGCGATTCGCTAATACCTGTGGTGTGCGGCATGGGAACGTGCACAGTTTAATTCAGTGGAAAGCTGTGGTGTTAAAATACTGTTTATAATTTTATATATATAATATATATTATTTATCATCACAGAAGAAAATTAACTAATTACAGTTTTCTTTTTGTCCTTTTGCTTTTGCGCCTTGTTTGCTGCTCTTTCTCTGTCACCAGCCATCTTTGCTTGGCACTGACTCCCACCACTCCTCGCCATCCTCTCGGCCTGGCCCCCATGTATCTTCAGCAAAGCTTCGCCGGAGATGCAAGGAGAGCACTCGGACAAAGTCCTTAGGCTGTGAGGCCCCCAAAGAGAGCGCTCCAAAGCACAGCGAGTCGGAGCCAGACTCTGACAGAAAGGGGCGAGTTTGCTCCGCCGAGCAAGACATGGCTTTTGGCTACAAGCAAAAAGCTGGCAAAGGCGGAACACTGTTTTCCTTCTCCTTGCAACTTCCAGAGTCATTTCCTTCCCTCCTGGATGACGATGGCTACCTGTCGCTCCCTAACCTCTCCGAAACCAACCTCCTGCCTGCCAGTGTGCAGCACTACCTCCCCATCCGCTCCCCCTCCCTTGTGCCTTGCTTCCTCTTCATTTTTTTCTTTCTGCTCTCTGCCTCTTTCTCAGTGCCATACGCCCTCACTCTCTCCTTTCCTCTGGCTATGTGCCTCTGCTACCTGGAGCCCAAGGCGGCCTCCTTGAGTGCCTCACTTGCCAATGACCTGAGTGACAGTTCAGAGGAAGAGGTGTGTACCTCGGCATCGAACACACTCTTTTTCGTGTTCAGTGCTTCAGTCCTAACCAGTGTTAGATTGCTGCAATAGTGGTCCTACTTTCAGAGCCTCATTTCTGTCTGTGCTGATATGTTAGAAGGGGTTTTTTTTTGGTTTGGGGGTTGTTGTTTTTTGGTTGGTTTTTGTTTTTTTTTTTTTCTCTTCTTTTTTACTTTTTTCTCATGCCGGGAGTATAGCTTGGAGCCCAGGGTTAGGCACAACACTGTGTGGAAGTGGCTTGGCTTGAACTGTGTCAGCTGGTGCAAAGTGACTTGCACTAAATAATAAGGCCTCTTTGTTCCCTCCATCAGTTTATACTAGGGTTAGAATAGTTATCTAAATAGTGGGTATTAAGTATCATTTTCTGCATAATTACTGAAGCATGCAAATGCATGCATATGTATCTACATTTATTTATATAACTAGCTACCCAACAATAATGAGCAGCCTCACCAACTTCAGTATGTTCAAAGTCCAGATGTATTCAGCTTTTTGCAAAAGGCTATCAGCTGTAGCTGAACCCCAGAAAAGGCTTTCTGGTCCAGCGAAACCTGGATCTCGATTTTCAGCCTTGATCCCATCTCTGCTGCAGATTGAATTGTTTTCCCATGGTTAAATCCAATGTATCTGTGAGGGGTCAGATTGGGACAGCTGTTCTGCAGCTGTTGCAGGAGCATGCCATGTGGGCTGTGTTGACATTTGCAGTGTTAGATTAGCACAGCCAAAACTGGTGCCTCAAGCCACCAGGGTCATCACGGGCAGATGAACCAGCTGCAGTAGGAGCCTGCAGTGGTTCTGGGTGCTGTGGATGTGATGGTATATCCAGAAGTAGGAAAGGAATCTGCTTAAGTAACAGAGTAACTGGCGTCTCAGTTACTGATGGAGCTGGAGCCTGATTATTCTTTGTTGACAGAATCAAATTGTGAGTTCAGGTTTTCCTTGATGTTCTATTTTCCTCTTCAAATACAGAAGTACAGTTTTGCTTTGCATGTAAAGGAAAAAACCCAATCAGATAATTGTAGACCAGCTGGCCGTATAAAAACGCCACCTTGGCCACTTGTCGATACCATGGCAGTAGTTCTCTTCAATAAACCAGCTTGAACATCTAAACATTTTTGTCATCTGCTGCTGTTGATTTTGTAAGACTTGGTGCAGGATTTCATTTCCTTATTATGGAAAGCCAAAAGTCACATCAATTTGTCTTGTAAAAACATTGTCTTTAGATGCTTTTGGCTCTGTGATGCCTAACAACTAGAAAATAATATGCAGTTTCTGATAAAAGGCATCCAAAACGTTGCTGTCTCATTTCTTGTCCTCATTTTGAGACAGCATTTAGGTCTCAATTTGCATTAGCTCTGCACTTGGATTAATCTAATAGCAATAACAGCATTAATATAGTGCCAGCTCCAGAGGCAATAATGAGGCAGTGTTTATGTAATACATTAGTCTGTTCCTCTTTTAGAAATGAGCACTTCTTTTTGTTAGTGAAGTTAGGAAGTATTGAGCATAGAAACATCTAAAATAGGCATTTTAGTATCGCTCTTTTATGAGGGTGATTACTCTGGCAGTGCTTCCTGGCAGACAACAGACTTGTGCCTAATCCACGGGGTATTTCTTGTTCAAAATATTGCATGAAAGTGGGTATGTTTTAAACTCGGGCATGTCTGCATTACATTGGCAAAACAAATCACAGCAATTACGATCACAAGGTAGGGGAGGTGCAGCCACAGCACATCAGGAGAAGCTGCCTTCTGTCCTGCTCCAGCCCTCATCCACCTGCCAGCCCCACCTCAGCTGCACCACAGCCTGTCTTGGAGCTGAGCCTGGCCTTTCTTACTCTTCACTCCACAGGAGACCTGCCTTGCTCAGCCTTAATTCACCATTCCCTGCTCTGTGATAACTCCAGATCTTTATTTCAAGTAACTCAGTAATGCTGATTTTGACTCCATGGCTGTTGATTGGCTTATTAGCAGATATGTATGTTGCAATAAAGCAAGTTTTAGGCTTTATTTAGGATTTCATACCACTTATGGCAAAAGAAATAGGAACCCTTTTTCCCCCTCCCCAATTCACGAAAGTTTGCACACAGAGATGCAGAAGACTACAGCCAGGAACCTGAACCAATGTCATACATTATTGAGTTTGTTCTCCCTTGAGCTATGCATCTGGAGTCAGTCCGTGCAGTCAGAGACAGAATCTCACCCCTTAGAATGTATTGGCTTCTGTGTTTGTACCTTAGCAGCTAATTTTCTATTGACTTCAAGTTCTTAAATGTACCCTATGTGCCAGACTTGTGTTACAGTGCCTTGACACAATTTTTTAATTCTTTTTAAATGCCCAGATTCATTAATTTCTCTCTGTTGCTTTTTTTTGTAAATAGGAGTGACAGTGCATGCATTTTTTTTCTATTGCCATACCTTTACAATTGCCTATAGTGTTATAAAGATATGAGATCCTTTGCTAATAAAGAAACAATTTTCTAGCACTTTAGTGAAAGCAATTGGACCAGCCTAGTAGACTACTTTGGCATTACACTTTCATTTAAAAATCAATGCAGTCTGTCCCATGAGTGGTCATTGCCTGAAAAATTTCATGTAACTTGCATTCCTGCAGTTAGCAAGTAGTGCAAAATGCTTGTTTATTCTTCTGCCTGTCATACAAACAATACAAACCCTTCAAAGGAAGGGATGAATAGAAAACAAAGCAGTGAAAAAAAATCAAAACACTGGAGTTGTCAGAAAATGACAGAAGATTGGAGGAAATTCAAAGCTAAGACTGATACTCCATCCACCAGTAGATTGGTTTTTTTGTTCATGTTCGTACTGATGTATTGGAGGATGAGATGTGTTGTCCTGGCTTTAAATTGCCTGCCTGGGTTACTTTAGATTATCTAAGGACCACAGAAAACCAGTAATGAAAACCAGAGCTTTCGCTGCTATCAAAACAACTTGGATGTGCCAGTCTGGGGCAGTAGGGTGCACTTTACTTACTAGTTTTCCATATGCTTGCCTGACATCAGAGTGGTCTGTTGATCTCTCTTCTCAGCCTGTAGTAACCTTCACTCCACTCTCTATTAATCTTGACACTTGCGTTGTCCACTAAAATGTTCTTCATGGTGTCAAGCAAAGCAGGGATAGATCAGTCTGTGCAATGCTGTGCTTTGTTTCATTTTTATCACTCATACCTAGTAAGTGTTTCGGGGGGTGGGGGAGTTACTTTTGTTTTTCTCCTGCTTTCATCCATATTCTTAAATGGAATGAGAAGTATTTTTTTCTTCTTTTAATGGCAGTTTTCTTTCTTTTTACTGTAATTAACAATTATCAGCTGCTCTTTGTTGGAACCAAGTAGGATCTGAGCCTTTTACTCCACAGACAGATAGTAGATGGGCTGGGGGTACAGTTATTTGAACTCCTTGGTAATGCAGACAGCCTCATGGTGTATAAATGTGGAGACAAGAACAACTTCTATACAAATGAGGGGCTGAAAGTCAGATGACTGTTAAAGTAACTTTTTTTGTTGTTATTGGGTTTTTTTTAATTATCTTTTTCCCCTCCGGATAAAAAATTTAACCACCACTTGATATTGGCTAGAACAAAAATTTGTTCAATAATTTTTTGTAAAAAAGCATTATGGGAGGAAAAGTTTGTTTAGAAAATATTAGCCTCTTTTTTCCCCCCCCTTTTTTTTTTAAAGCTACCTGGCTTTCTTAAGGGAAAAAAAAAAAATCTGCTATTCAAATAACCCTTTTCCAGTAACTTTTTGTTTGGCTTATAAATTTGTTCCAGTAAAGCCATATACTGTGTACAGTACGCCTCGAGTCTTCCTCTGAGTCTGTTCTGTTTACTAATATAGCATTTTTATTTTGCTTCTTTGACATGTGCGTTGTTTGAAAAGCAATGCTAATGCAGTTCACAGGGATGTTGAGTTTAACAGTTCCCCGTGTGAGCCGCGTGTACTGATGAGCTGGGTTTATTCTTTATTCCTGCCTTCCTCTCGGGACCCGGGTACTTGTCTAACCCAATAGACTGACAGTGAGCAGACGGATACTGCGGCTGATGGTGAGACCACTGCCACCGAGGTTTGTACAGTCGCCGGCACCCAGCTATGGCAGGGGAGAGCGTTTTGCCTCGTCTCTTCCCGACCCTGGGCCTCGGGGCTAAACCGCATGTCTGCTACGGCAGTTCAGGATCCCTCCCTGCGCGTGTGTGCATGTGCGTGCCTGCAAGCGGGAGAGCTTTGCTAGGAGAGTTGAGTTTCCAGTGCTCCCTATGGGCTCCTCTTGTTTCTGAGTTTGGTTTGGGAGCTGCAAGGCCTCTGCGTTGTGCGGTTAGTGGGGCAGTGGCGGTGTCACCCACGCCAGTGCTGCCCACCAGGAGGGTCGTGCTGGCCAGATCATGCCCTGGGGTTTTTTTGCTTGCTTGTTTGCTCTTATACTCTGCAGCCTGAGTGCGAGAGTGGGGAAAAGACAGTAAAAAGCAGTTTTTGAATTTACTGAATATCGGTATTCTTACATTTTAAATGTCTAAGGTTTTTCTTTAATGTAATTTCACATTGCATCTTCACATGTTGCCATCACTAGTCCAGGTATTCTTTTAAGAGGAGAAATGTGAAATGTTAATATTTTCCTTGCACTGAGAAGCCTCATATCCACAACATAGTACATAGACTGTGCAGGCAAATTCAACCCTATGTGACTTCACTGAAGTGCATATAATGCTTTCATAATTAATATGGTTGCCGCTGCAAACATGAGCTGAATTTCGTCTGACATCTGCTAGAAGACAGAGTCTTACCACAAACACTACTCTAGGTTTTCAGAAGGATCTCATTAATATTTGAGACTGTTAAAATTATCATCAAGGAAAAAATTTCTGTATGACACGTCAGGACAATTCAGCCTTGGCTGTAAATAGAATAAATTTGAACTGAGTTGTAAAGTAATCAACAGATTTTCCCATGAGTCATTTGTCTAATTAGGACTATATGAAAAATTAACAATAAAATAGCAGCACGGGCATTAAAAGAATTCAAACGGTGCAACAACATTAAGTCTGTTGAGATGAGTCAGGAATACAAAATGCTTTGAAGTGCTTCTTCCACTCCATAGCTTCAGTCCTTGAGCTCTCCAGAAAGTAAAACATAATCATAAAATTGTGACATTTAAAATGTTCTGTTTATTACTCAAAAATGCGTGTTAATATCCCTAGTTGCCATCTTTATTTAGAGGAGAAGATACAGTGCATCTCAGTTTTCCTCACAGATACCTGATTTTCCAAATGTGTGGTATATTTGCCACCCGAAAATTGCACCCTGGGAAACAGGGCTGCCGGGGCAGTCCTTATGGCATTGCTTTTGAAAATGTGCACTGAAGTGGACAGGATGTGTGTGCCATTCCAGATGATAGGTCCTGAAAGGATATATACAGGCTATATATGAAATAAAATTGCAGAAATACAGAAAGGGACTAAGGTTAGGGAAATAGAATTTTAAACAAATAAAATGTGCTTCCTTCTGTAGAAATTGTTGCAGGTTGTTTGCCCATGGTGAGTTTATGCAAATCTTTGCTTGTGGCCCAGATTATGTCATATGTGTAAACTCTGGGATTACAGAGCTCCAAGAAATTTTCTGTTGCTGTTTGGTCCTAGACTAGCCGTGACCTTGGTGAGAAGGTGCAACTGCTGCTCCATAAATAGAGATCTATGAATGTGGAGCATAGCAATATTTATAAAAGGAAGTTGTTTAATACCCCTTTGTTAACAAAAAACAAATTTGAGAAGAGGAGGTTTGCTCTGAGTTAGGAAAACTGTGCAAAGCCAGTGCCTCTACTCCTTCTCCTTAAACCCCTAATGAAGAGAAAATGGGATTTCAACCTAGTGTGTGTACCTCTCACCAATGTTCATAAAGCCTTCATTCATACAAGTGGGTAAGGTTTTGTTTTCCAATCTTTCTCATGCTGGCAGTCGGATCAAGAGGAGGACGGAGATCTAAAGGCACAGGTACAGAAACGAAAGGTCTAGATGTTGCTCAGGTATCAATGTTGGAGGTGTTTGCCTCTTCCAGCATGTTACTGTCAGTTCTCTGTGAAGAAATGTGTAGAAACAGCATTTTGTATCCTTTCAATACTGTGTCCCTTACCTTTCCCTTTCTTTTTCACTTCTTTCAGAATAGTCTGATTAAGCGAATACAGGGTGAAAATGTGTATGTCAAACATAGTAATCTTATGTTAGAGGTTGGTATTGGTATATACCAGTGCATGTACGTACATGTGTGTTAGTTTTAGTGGTAAACTGTGGATCTGCACTATGATGCATGAACTGTGTACTCCCACCTGCTAATAGATTATTTTTTCTCTCAGATTATGATGACTCCTCTAACTCGTACTGTAAATATCGATATATGCGTGTGCATATATGTGTGTGCCTCCACGCGCATATGTATGTTTGTTTGGAGCCTCTATCAGGTGCAAATTGTAGCGATATGGATAAGCTCTTTAAGAGTGTACTTAGACTCACTTGTACAAGATATGCTATGCTGTTCTCTTTCAAAATGCCACATTTTCACAGAGTGTTGTGTTAGTGCTGTGCTCCCCGGCTCCCTGAGCTGTTACTTCCCTCTATACTAACCAAGTTGTGTGTTTTGGCTCTGAAGTTTGGTTGGCTTAGGATGTATCACAAACTGCTCTATTCTTTTAAAACTGTCCAGGATCTAGATAAAACCCAGGAAGATCTGATGAAACATCAGACCAATATAAGCGAGTTGAAACGCACCTTCTTGGAAACCTCCACAGAAACGACTGTGTCTAATGAGTGGGAGAAGAGGCTTTCCACATCTCCCGTTCGGCTTGCAGCAAGGCAGGAGGATGCTCCTATGATTGAACCACTAGTGCCTGAAGAGGTCAGCGTGAGCTGAAAGGCTTCATTATGTATTTGTCTATTCATTTTTACTTATAGCAGCTCTCACTAGATTAGAGGCCGTAGTTAGAGGCCATTCCCTGCTTGCAGGCACTCCCTTTTCTCAGAGCTCAGGCTCTTGCAGCAAAGATGGGAGGAAGAGCAGATACCATAAATATATACATATATAAATATATATGTATTTAGCAAATGAAATTCACTGGAAGCCGTGTGGCAGAACTGGGTCTCTTTGAGGGTGCAAAATACAGGCGTTGTTACAGGTTCGGTGAGCTTGAGGAAGTCCAGCCATGCATGAAAGAAACCATGAAAGTGATGGAGAGAAAATTTAAACAATGGTGACTGGTTGGGAGCAGCGGTGTAGTGAGACGGGTGGGGGCTATGGTGCCAAGCTTGAAAAGAAAATACAGAACAAAGGGCAGAACTCAGTTTCTGAAGACAGGGAAGAAATAATGATGATAATTAGACCTTCTTGGCCAGTTCCATAAGGGAGCTGATGGTTGCTTCAGTCTGCTGGATACCATCATTGAAGACCCAATGCAGATTGCTAAGTTGTCTGCATTTTCATGCAGTGTGCATGTGTGAAAAAATCTTGCTCACTGGGCAGTCTTGAAGCACTTGCAAGAAACTTGCCGATTTAAAAGCTGGTGTTTACTTGATTTGTAGATAGATAAGGACGTGTAGGGGTAGCAAGGCAACATTTATGTTGCAATAAAATACAGACTGCAGTGTCTTGGCTTAAGTCCAGTGGAGCAAAAAGAAATAAGCTTGTGTGGTCTGCCTGAAAGCTAATTTTTTTATTCTACTATGAATGGATATCTGGTTTCTATCTCGTAGGAATTATCTTTATGGGTACCTCTTGCTTTTAGCATTAAAGACCAATAAATGGTCATGAAATTTGTTTCTGTGCCCACAGCACTGATGTAATGTTGTAAGGAACTCAGGGAAAATTGTCTGGAAAGTGTAAATTGAAAGAGTATTCTGCTTTCTCACCTCAGAGACTGCTGTTGCAGACCCACAGCTCTGAGGCAGGGAATCCCTGGAGACACGCAGGTAGCAAGTGTCAGCTTCTCCTCATAGGGAAAGGGATATTGCCAAGGAAAGGGCCTTGACCTCCTCCTCTCCCACGTTATGCCCAGTGGCTGATGCGGGCACCAGACGTGTGTTAGTGTGGCATTCAAGTTGGATTAAAGTACCTAAAAAAGCAGACTCAGCGCTCAAAGCTTCCCTTTTGAGGGGAGCACAGAGGAGTTTTAGTGTTGCTCCTACTGCCTTGTTCAGGAATCATAACAGACCCTACAAGCAGGTTAGTTTGGTTGTAGTTGAAAATAGAGGTTTGTCCTTCTAAAAAGTAAAATTGTCAGTACAATGAACAGGATGCATTTATCATAATAAAGATGTAAGGAGCAGTTGGAAAGGATGGCTAGCTGAGCCTGAATCAGAGGATTGCAGGGGAATCAAACTTAGCACCACCCTGTTTGTTTAATATCTTTATTACTTTAGGACTTTAATAAAAAGTTTTAATTAAAACACATAAACAGTAGCAAAGTATTACACAGTTATGTAGGCTTCACCCTGAGGAAACACATCTGAATTTAACCATTCATTTGAAAAGGAAAAGGGCAAGAATTATCCTTATCTGGTATCTCTTGCTAGTAGAAGACAACTTGCTCCAAAGCAATGTCCAGTTACTTAGATGCATGTATATTCACAGGTATCTAAGTAATCTACATCTGTTTCACAGAACCTCATCCAAATGAAGGAAAATTGAGAGCAGACTTGAGCTATCAGAGCCTAACTCTGAGGTGACTTCTCCTATAGATGACACCGGGCCATCCTTTTGATTGCAATGAGTGGGATGGTTTCAGTTCACATGTCCTGATGAGAGGAGACTTTTTCAGGAAAAAATTGAAGCCATCCATAGGTCAAAATCAGCACCTTGATGTGTACTAAGAAATGCAGAGGCAGTCAGGATAGTGTAGTGCCTTCTGCTAGTCAAGTAAGTTCTATGTTTCACTCAGCATATCCACTTTAAAAATGTGTTCAGTGCTGTTAGCTATAGCTCCTTCTTATAATAAAAGAAGATGAGAAGAGAAAAGATGTCTTTCCAAAATGTGGTCTTCGAGCATGTGGCACCTGAGTGTGTTTGGTCAGTGTGACTTTAAGCCTGTCTAGTCACCACTTGGTTTTTTAGAACAAATGGGGAAATTACTTTGGTTTTCCTTAGTGATGAAAAACATGCTTTTAAATATCTTCCATGATGGTGGCCAGATAGCTGCAGAACATGAAAGCCATCATATTGACAAACTCCTTGACAATGTTTAATCTGACCTGGGTTGGATCAAACCAACACTTTAGGAATAAAGGAGTTTTGCATCTCATCGCAGTCAAGGAGTTGAGCCATTTATCCTTTTATCTTTCTAGTTTTGTATCTTTCTTTAAACTTCTACCTTTCCTCTTGAGTACATGTACCCTTTTATCATGCCAGTCAGAGGACTTCCATTATTATGCCTATTGAGTACAGTAGCTACTGAAGTCACTAGAAAGGGTTTGGCAGGAAACCCATTTTGCTCTGCAGGCGCTTGCTTTCTTTGGCCAAATGACAACAGTGGCCAGCCCAGAAGGTGGGCTCAAAAGTCTTGGGAAATTGAGTCTTACCAACATTTAAAATTTCCCCAGTTGTCCAAGTTAGAGAGATATTCTTAATGTTCTCACACCTCTGGGAAAGCATTGATGAGATAAAAGTGAGGAGATTTTGGTGTCACACTACAGGATAACAGAGGAACAGTTAGCTCCCTGTGTAGGAAAAGTGCTCCTAAGACTTCTAGTACCTGCAGGGAAAAACGGAGAGCTGAAATCTTTACTGGGCACACCTTCTGCCTTCTTCAGCAGAGAGGGCTGCAAACTCAGGAGAGAGCCTTGTCCAGAGTGAAGGTGGAGGGGCGTGTTCTGGGCTGTTGGTGGAAGCTGTGTAAGCTGGCATCAGTCCCAGTTAAATGAATAATATGAAACAAAACAAACACAGTGCATCCACACCTGGGTGATACTCAGTTCGGTGGGTTTTGTGCTACACTTGTGCACGGCATTCGTATACTCATGTCTGCTTTGCGTTCACCATAGAGAGTCACTGATTTCACTTCTTATTGGAAACCTCTATGCTGTAAAATGATTCTCTTTAGTTCTGTTTCCTAATTTTCCATGGGATTAATAATTTGTAGAGTAGAGAAATTTGATGAGCTACTGTAAAGTACAGTGGACTTTATACCCTCCTTTTACTAAAAGTCATTTATTCCCCTGACATTAGACCAAAGAAGAAACAGAAAAATCAGAAAAACTCATATTTTTGCAGAAGGGAGGTACTACATTCCTTGAAATGCAGGTAAAAACAAACAATACTTCATTGAAATGCAGTCAGAAAGTATGGCAATGATTTATTATTTTATTATCTTTTTTTCCTTTCCAAGCCCTCCCTTTTTATATTTTTTTATTATTATTATTTCATAAGTTTCACACAGAGATATAGTCTGGGGACCAAATTCTGAGGAATGGGTCCTCTCCAAAGCCTATGGCTTCCTAATGGAGACTGATTTCTCTGCTAGTTAGAAATCTACTTGCACGGTGCTGTTTGGATGTTGTTTGCAGTTTGCATGCCTTTCCAGCATAAACCTCACTGAGAACGTTACGGTGAATGGGGCACTTCTGTCATGAGAATGAGTTTCCTTTATATTGTCAAGTGAATTTAGATTATGCTGAGTGATGGTGAACTTTATATTTTTATTGGTTTTTCTATTAGCCAAGTGTGATAGAGAAGAAGCTGCAGGAAGGAGAATCTGCTGGCACTTTGGTTACTTCTCATCAAATCATTATCCAGAAAAGTATCCCATCATCCCTAGAGGTTATTTTTAATTCATTTGATTTTAAACCACATCATTTGCTTAGTTAAATACAGAAGTTATGATCCTAAAGTCAAATTACTGAATGCTAATTGCATAGTCAAAGCAAATCACATAGCATATTTTGCATGAGGAGGAAAAAAGATGCTGCAATTAAGTTCCATTCAGAATTTTTAGTAGTATGCTTAGTTTATACAGTTTGCTGTGTTGTGCTTCTCCATTTAAACAATCCCCGAAGGGGTTGATGTTATTCTAACGAAAACAAGAAAATTCAGTGCAGGCTACAGCTACATACAAACGCATACTATTCTAAAACGTCATTAACAACATGTTTGTAACAACTGGGGTACAGTTGAATGGGCTTATTTGCCCTATTTTTGTAATTTGTTTTTGACTATAGCTTTGTGAACCACTGCAGTATGTGATTTTTAATGGCGGGTTGATTCCAATCATCATTTTTAAATTATGCACTGACATGCTATCTCGCTTCAAACAAATACAGAAATAGTGTGGCAAAAGTAATATTTTTTGGTCCACATTTATATGGACCTCTGAAGAGAGAATATGCAAAGAAATAATATTTTGCCTAAGGTGATTCTGTTTATTTGCTTGGTAACTGCTCTAAGAGGTGCAATGCCAAAAGTTATTTTATGCTTTCAGAAGCAGCAGCATGATTTCTTAAAAGTCTTCATATTTTAGTGCTCCTGAAGTACAGATAAACCTTAGATATTCTAATTTAGCTTTTATATCTCAAATATAGGGCACTGAGGATTGGGTTATTATAGACAAAATACCCTCTGAGGTAGTTGATGGTGAATCGGAAAAAAAACTGGCATACAAAGTAGTGACTGTGAGCAGTAAAACTGCAATTCCACCTGAGATATTAAAATCCAGTACCATTCTAATGCAGAGCTTTGAGGACTTGGAAAGTGAAATACAATCCAATGAGGAGAATAAGCAGAAAATATTCACCTTAGGAAAGTCCTATGATACCGTATCTGGGAAAATTGTAACCATGACAAGTAAAGCTAAAGAGAGCGAGAAAGCAGTACAGCCTTCAGTAGAAACTTTGCAAAAAATGGAAAGGAAAGTGCAAGAATCTGTGAAAATCGTTCCAATAGTGGCCAAGTATGAAATCCTCACTGATGACAAAGCCAGGCGGGGATCTGACGTGCAGAGCACGAGAAGAAAGCTGTCTGACTCTCTGACACCCATAAAGGAAGCAGAATCTCAGTTGCAAAGTCCTGAAGAGGAAAGTTTGAAAAAGACACTAAGGATGGACCAGGATTTGCAGTTACTTGGTACTCTGGAAAGCTTACAGCTTGGCAAAGCAGAAAAGCATCTTGGCGGAGAAGCTGTAAAAGCAGGGGCGCTTGCCCGGACAGATAAGAGCCTGTCTGAGTGGAGATATTCCAGAGAACAGCCATTTACCATTGCTACTGCTCACTATGTTACTGAGTCGTCTGCATCAAAAGTGGTGGTAACAAGTGGCTTTGACTT
This sequence comes from Dicrurus megarhynchus, assembly GCA_013399195.1. Lineage (NCBI taxonomy): Eukaryota > Metazoa > Chordata > Aves > Passeriformes > Dicruridae > Dicrurus > Dicrurus megarhynchus. The sequence continues at coordinate 134,190 of VXAD01013336.1, forward strand.
CATGCCACAATTTAAAGATAAAAGCATGACTTTTTCTAGGCAATCCCCTCACACCACCCTACCTTTTGGTTCTCTTGCTGCTTGGCTTTATGTTGACAGCAGCCAACCCAGCTTGTTTTATTTCTCTCATACTTTGAATCCGTCTCACAGTCTGAAGCAGACATTATAAAAGGCTTTCAACCTTTCTGGTTTATGTACTGAAATTTAGTATTGCTGCTGTGGCTTGTTAATAAAAGGAAAAGAAAAAAAAAAGGTTTGCTTGAACCAGCAAAATGCCAATGCTAACAACTACGCTTTTTAACTATTGCTTACTACAGCCATTATGAATTCGCTCTGATTTATTTTCCCATTCTTTTCCTGTTTCCAACCTCTCTGTGCCCCTGCAACCTTCTCTCCTTTTCCTCCGTCTCCGCCTCTGATTTTGGCAATTAATATATCTGTGCATATGGGTCTGTCTTTCTTCTGTGTATGACTCTACATTTCTTTGTCTGTTTAGACTAAACAGTCCACCAGTGAAAAAACCTTGGATGGTTCAGATATCTTCACTTTAATAGAGTCCGCCAGAAAACCGACTGAGTTCATAGGAGGGGTTACTTCTACTTCCCATAGCTGGGCTCAGGTGGCTGCTTGATTCCCTTCATCGATGTCATAACCACACACCAATTACTTTTTCTTTTCTCTTATTTCCTAGTTTTTTGCACCATTTGGAACTAATGCATGTATTCTTGTGTGTGTTCCTTTGTTACAAGGGACCGCAACAGAAACTTTACCAAAAAGAAAAAAAAAAAACCAACAAACAAACAAACAAACCAAGAAGCAGGTTTTCTCTCATTTCATTTTATTTTGGTCATTTTGCGGGGTGCTGTATTTTGCCTTTGAAAACTCGCACAAAAATACCAAAGAAGAACACCAACATTGAAATTTCTCTTCACTTTTAAAAAATTTTTATTCTTGCTTTGTTTGCCGTTTCTACTATACTGCTAACATCCTGAGAATGAAAATCCATGCAATGTGGGAGAAATAACTTGGCAAAATATAATGCCCATTTTTTAAAATGTATGTTCACAGTACATTAATCTGGGGAGCTACTGCAAATAGTGTTGTCTGCTTCTGATGCTGAGAGTTTTTTCCTCCTTCCCTGCAGAGAATAGACACAACGACGTCTCAGGAGATAACTTCCAGTGACATGAAGCAAGCAGTTCAGCCGGATCAGGATACAGTGCAGAAGGTTGTACAGGAGACTGTAGTTGTCAAGGAGAGACATGGGATGGAGGTGCATGCAGGCGGGGATCCTGCTAAAGTGGCCGGACTTGCGCTGGATGCCCAGGCTGAGGCAGTGTCGGCTGCCGGCATGAAAGGGAAGGAGGGCTCTGCTGGGACTGAGGGGGCGAAGGAGGAAAAAAGGGAGGAGGCTGGGAAAGCCCTAACCAAACAGGAAGGAGTCGCTGCCGCTGCTTCGTGTGAGCAGGCGGAGGAGCACAGAACAACAGTCCAACTTTCAGAGTCTTTGGAAAGAAAACCTCATTTTGAGGTAACTTGTTGTTAAATTGGTCATGTCTGTGCTGAATTGTGAATGTAGACAATAGTGGGCTAAGTTAATTCCTGTCATCAAAAGTAAAGTGTGCCCAGCTTGTATGATTGCATTTTTACAGCAGACAGTTTTTGTCTCCTCTTATTTCCTCCTTGCATGTCACCTGCAAGGCTTGCTGCTGGTTTCCATCATTAGCAAAATACCATGCATTTTTACTTGAAACTGCTTTTCATGCTACAGAAAAATACCAAATTTCATGGCATTTTATGCAACAGATAACAAGATCAGCTGGCATTCTGTTTGGGAAACTCCACTGAGGTTGGCAAAGTTCACATGTCCTCAAAGACAGGAAATAGATTGTCTTTTCCATGCTTGGTACAATTGTAAATAAGTGTACTGTGTCTTAAACAGACCAGGCTCCTTATCTTAGCCCCATTAGTAGAATTTCAAGAGCTGTTTTGTGAGGGTTTTTTTCCCTCAGAAAGAGCTGAACAGACAACTAAGCCTGGGCAGAATTCATTCTCTTGTCATTTGAAGAAAACATAGAATCACAGATTCTCAGAACATTTGAGGCTGGAAGGGTCCTCTGGAGTTCATCTGCTCCAATCTGCTGATCAGGCAGGGACATCCAGAGTGAGTTGCTGCCCAGGACCATGTCCAGAGAGCTGCTTCTGAGTATCTTCAAGGAAGGATAGTCTGCAATCTCCTTGAGCAACCTGTGTCAGTATTCAGTCACTCTCACAGTGAAAAAATATTTCCTGATGCTCAGCGGGAACCTCCTTGTTTTTCAAGTTGTGACCATTGCCCTTGTAGTGTTTAGAACATTTTGGAGTTTGTTTTCATAAAATCCAGGAAAGTGCTAAATGCCGCCAGCATTACACACATGAATGTACCACTGTAATGAAGAGAATTTTCTCCTTTTTTTTTTTTTGGTTGAATGCAGAGCACTTTTTAGTTGTTCTGTCTTTTCCCCAAGCAAAAAAAAAATTGTTCTGAGAAATCCATAAGCTTTGCTAAATGTTCCAATTCCTTCTTCTTTGTTCACGCAGTCGCCAGTTGTGAAGACTGAGATTATCAGTTTCAGCAGTGTTCCTGCTGGTGGGGAAACCCTTGAAATTTCAACAAAGGAAGTGCCAGTAGTCCATACAGAAACAAAAACCATTACATATGAGTCTTCTCAGGTAAGAAATTCTGCAAAAGACATGGTCTAATTTAATGTGCCCTTAAGGAACCCATTTCCTCACCCATCTTTAAGTGTATGCTGTAGTGTAAACTTTTCTAAGTTGTTCAAGTATTAAATATTAGCATGAGGAAGGTGTATATAAGAATAACTTACCTGAGGATGACTCTCATGTCCTAGTGTAGGGCCTTCTGAGTACATTGATGAAACTGCAGACTTAGAAGCGCCAGCTTCTCATCTGTGCCTCCAGATGCACAGTGAAATACTGACTCATGGTCACCCTAACAGCAGTTATCTGCTACCATAAGATACTCAATTTATGAACTGTAGAAAGAGGGAAGTTTAACAGTCCAGTTCTTGCCTCCCTGTGTTCAGGAGCATTTTTTCAGTGACTGGTTTTCTTTTCTGATTTCTAGGTGGATTGCAGTGCTGACTCTGAACCAGGTGTATTGATGAGTGCACAAACGATCACATCTGAAACCACCAGCACTACAACTACTACACATATCACCAAAGTGAGTCCTCAGAAAACAGGGAGCTCTTTTTTCATCAGGGTGTATGCTATCTTAGCTTCAGTTCTATGATACATTTCAAAATGGGGACACATTCTGATACTCTCTTGACAAAATCTTGTAAATTTACCATAAATACATGTCCTTATTCACCTGTCTTTGGCTATGCTGAGTTATTAATGCATCATCCAATGACTTGTCAAGAGTCCTTAACCCTTAGGGTATGTCTGTGCAAGCACAAAACCTTGCTGTACAAAGACACTTGATTTAGCTGCAAATACTACCTGGAACTGGAAAGAGTAGAACCACATTGGCATCATACGGTAGCCTGGAAGGAATAATTTGTCTGAACATGAGGCTCCATTGACATGACTATGCCTTTCAGCCCCGAGACATTAGCCCTGCACAGTGTTGAAAGCAGATGGTAAATCTGTATTTTGTAGCCATAACAGGACATTCAGTCAGCTCAGACATCTTGGCTGTGTTTCTGGGTGGTACCCTGAGGAACCTGCCCACAGCCAGACCAAAAGCTTGTATCTGCACAGATAAATAATTTAGTGTCTTCCAGGTTCCACGGTAGCATTTAAATAACAGTTCCTCCCTAAGCAGAAACCCTCTTAGTGTTGTGACAGCTCTCCTACCAATATTCACTGAGAACAGGATCTCATCTTTCTGCAGTGAAGTTCACCCCTCAGTAGATGAGCTATACAAAGGCCACACCACCCTGTATGCCGTTCTGAGGCAAGCAGTTGGACTTAATTATTTCTGAATATGGGCTGTCTGTATTCCCATTCTGTTCTTCATGGGACAAATTTGCCATTTTTGACATAAAACATCTCTCTTGATCATGTGCAGGTTAACTAGAATCATAAAACTACCTGTGTTGGAAGGACCTCTTGAGGTCATTAGTCCATTCAGAGCACCCAGGCCAACTCCAGACCTGCTCACTTGCAGTCCAGGGTTGTCCCCTCTGAGCGAGCTGTTTGAGCCATTTTGGTCCAGTCGCGAGAGGGTTCCCGCACTGATCATTCTGGGGATGAGTAGCAGCACTCTAAAGTAAGTTCCTGACATGCTTTTGTCCCTCCCATCTAGACTGTGAAAGGAGGCATCTCAGAGACAAGAATTGAAAAACGAATAGTCATCACAGGAGATGCAGATATTGATCATGATCAGGTAAAATCTGCAAACTGCTAAAAAGGCTACCCTGAAGAGTGCCAAAGAGAACATTTCTAAACATTGCTTTGACAGATATTATTCATACCGGCATGCCTTAAATTAAGCCAGAATAGTAGTTACATCACTGATGGTATATTTCATATTTTAATCATTTTCCTCATTTGTAAATTGTGTAATATGTCATGAATCTCTCCACCTTGCTACTGATCATGCATGTTCCACCTCCTTTTTGTTTTTGCCCTTCTGTGGTTTCCTTGGGATAGGCGCTGGCTCAGGCAATTAAAGAAGCCAAAGAGCAGCACCCTGACATGTCAGTGACCAAAGTAGTGGTACATAAAGAGACAGAAATCACACCAGAAGATGGGGAGGATTGACCACAGGTAAGAGGACCAGATGATTTTCCTAGGCATTTACTGGGCTGGCATGTTGCAGATGTTGTTTTCCTACCATATTTCACCTTTAACTCTTCACTTTCTCTCACTGGCACTTTCAAGTTGCTGGTTATCAGTTCTGATATTTGAAAGCAAACCGCATTCGGCTCTAGACATCTGTCTTCAGTAAACAGTGCCAGCTGGAGAAAGAGAAACTACGCATTTGCTTTCGTTGGCTCTCTGAAAAGTCCTCATTGTCCATGCTTTGTTATAGTCTGATTTTCTACTTCTGAAGTCATAAAAAATCTGTTGTCTGCTTTTGTGTCATTTAAGAACAAAAATAATTTGTTCTTAAAAGTGTACATTTTGGTTTAAAAATGCCAAGGGAAAAACCTACAGCTGCTTTTTAAATGTCCTGTGCAGATATGTTACAAGTTATGCTTTAATTCCCAACTTGCAAAGGTATGGTCCAACTTGCTTTTAAACGCAGTGAATTAGTTTGTCAGTATTTGGGTGTCTTTGCTTTCTTGTATTTGAAAGAACATTTTATGTTTTAAAGCAGCATTGTTTATCAGGATGAGATGATAATGCAGCTTTCCTTGCGTCAAGCTTTTTCTCAGTAAAGGCATGCTCTCCAATAGTGGCTGGCTAAACAGACATCTTAATATTCCTGTATTTATTCTGTGTGCAGAAACATGTCATGCATACTAACCTGCTATGCAAAAGCTCCTAATGCCAGCACCATTGCACAAATTGCTTTGAATGCTGTATGCAGAAGGGGAAGAAAAAGCTGCTTGTCGGATTTGTTGAATAGATAGCAGCATTTTATTCTTAAAACAATATGTATTCCCTAGCACTTGGTGTAAGTAACAGAGTATAGTGCACAGCACCTTTTGAAGCTTTTTGACTCTCCTGCTTTTGGATATACAGACTCTAAAGAAAACTGAATTTCAGTGTCAGTTATTTATTTCGAAGATGGAACCAGTCACTAAGGAGTGAGTAGCTGTGATTCCTGTGATATTCCGCTAATTGTTTCAGAGACAGCTCAATGTGGCTTGCTTAAAAGTCTATTGATGTCACTAATTTGTTCCGTTGGCGTCAGTGGACTTTGGATTTGGTCCAAGTTGCTTATACTGGGATGATGCCATTTTCAAATAGCTTTTCTTATACGAACAAATTGACAAAATCTCTTTTGCGAGAGAGTAGTTGCTTTGAATAATTAACTCAGTTCTCTCTTCTGCAGGAATAACCTAGAATGCATATGAATCCAGACATGCATACCAGTAGGAATACGAGAGCCTATACGGAGTCTCAGTTCCAACCTGACTGACTTGTATCTGTCTATGGAAAATTTCAGTACAGAAGAATTGATCTTGACCGTTAATAAAGAAACTGGCAGAGATACCTTCCCATAGAAAGCAATCTGAATCAGCAGCAGTTAAACAATATTGCATGAAGCAACAATAAAATTACAGAAAAGCAGCATTTTTAATTTTCTTAAAATGTCTAAGTTTTCAGCTTTACCTGCACGTTCATAAACAATATAAACAGTGATCTCATGTAACACATAAACAGTTCATGCCTTTCACAGTTTCTGAGAGTATAAACAAATTAAAATTTGTTAGGTGGCAAGCCTTTTGTTTACGGATATTGTAAATGAAAATTACCCCCAAAATGCTAGAAGCTGTATAGGTACTGTGTATAATGTTTTACCACACATTAGATGTGCCAATAACACAGTTTATTCAGTAAACAACTTGAATCTTTTATTTGTTTCATCTGGTTTTATTACTGCCCGATAAACGATGATGAATCTTTACTCTTATCAAAACATTTAAATGCTTACAAAGTGTGCTTTGTATACCTGACTGAATACCTTATGAGGTAGTAATGATTTTAGTATATTAACTTCAATGATTTTTGTCAGCATTGTTCAGAGTCAGCTTCCAGTTACCCTTCACAGATCCTAACCTTGTAAATTATATGTAGTTATTTTGGAGAAAAAGAAAAAAAATCTGTATTTTACTTAGTTTGCATCTTTAGAAAATTATTAATCTGAAATAACCGTGATGGTTTTCTATTGATTTCCCTTTTGTTCTCAGAGGAAAAAAAAAAAAATCTGTTTTGAGAATCTGGTCAGCATTTACTATCTAGTTCTGAGTCAAGCCTTAACCTGTACAGAACGTCCACTGAAAACTCGTTAGTGTCCAGCTCTAATACCCACGGAAGGGATAGCGTCCATTACACTGTCAGCTGCATCACAACACATGGTGAATGTATGTTTCTGCATAGTGAAATAAAAGTGGTAAATGCATCCGAAATTGTATTGTTCTGTGTCTAAAAGCACCTAGTGGTTTTAAATATTCAAAACATCAAAATGTTACGTTTGTAAGACGCCACAGGTTTTAGTCATGTGCACGGTAGATGTGTTTTGTCTTCAGCGGCTGACACTGCACTGTGCAGACAGTGGGAGTTAGCGGAGAATCCAAAGGGATGACGGTGTTCACCTTTGGGCATATGATGTTTGCAAAGGAAAAGGACTGTTTGGTTCCTTCTGTTTCCTCTGGTTGTGTAACATTTCACCGAAGCTAAATGAAGAATTTTGTCGTTGCTTAGAAAGTAAAGGCCAGTAGCGCTTGATCCAGATCCACTCTCTTTTTGTATTTTTGCTCTGAAATATGGATAAAATTCTCTTTAAAACAGTATTAATTATTGGTTCCTTCTTTTTTTTTTTTTTGCTCCTTTGCCACATCTCACTGACACTCCCCTGGTAGTTTAAGAAAAATTTGTAACAATTAGTTCACCCTTCAATCTGTATTTCCTTGCAGGATTGAAAGACAATGGGTACAAGCAGACTTTTCAGGACATAAAGGGCCAAATTTGCCCTTCGTTGTTTACACGGGGCTCCCTCCCATTGAAGTCAATGGATTTGCCTTCAGTGGAGAGCAGGATTTGACCCAGTGACTTGTTAATAAATGTTTATTTTCATAATTTAGAAAGAAAAATAGTATATATAGAGAGAATAACCTGTAGATAATAATTAAAAGTAATATCCCAAGGCTTTTAAAGCTTTGCCCTTAGTCTCCAAAACATCTTCCTTCCACCAGCCATTCTTCATGCCTTTAAATCCAGAGTGCTAACAATGTAACCCCTCCCCACACCACCGTCATTGTTACCTCTCGCCTAGCAGCCGAGGCAAAGCTGGCGGTCTGTTGTGATCTTTGGTGGCCCTCTCCTCCACCTGCTAGTCCAACACCATGCCTGTTCTCATCCCCCTGAGTGACAGTAGGCTCGGCTCTCTGGTGCTGCTGGTGCCCAGCAGCGGCAGGGGGTGGGGGAGGTCCTCACCCTGTCTTGGCCGATGGCACACCAGGTCCTCGCTACTGCATCAGGAGTTTAAAAGTAGACTCTGAAGCCATATTGATCCTCCCTCAGGTGCCCCTCATGTTGTCAGCTAAGAAACAGCGTTGTATTACCTCAGAGAGACATGAGGCGATCGCACAGCCTTCTCTCCAGAGTTAGCATTATATTTTAGCATGGCTTGAGGAGATTGTACTCTGGTGATCCTGCACAGTATGTACGCTGTCTAAAGATATTGTATTGTAAGAAGTTAGTCTCCTTGGAAAGGACACTCACCACTAAGATACAGCCTAAGTGCATATAAACTATGAGGAGATGAAAGTGGACAGGCAAGGACATCTCAGTGCCGATGTTGGTAGTAGACCCTTGTTTGGGGGATGGCTCCTGGAAGTGATAGCTTTGGTTTTTGTTAGAAACTGTTTCTTGGGTTGTCTGCCTAATGCTGTGCCACATGAAATAAAGAGCACCTGCCTGTTTCTACCAACCATCTTTTGTCTCTGTCTCTTCTAATTTACTGTTTGTCTTTGTCTGGCTTCTTGACATAAACCAGCCTGGAAAACAAACCATTAGATAGCGTATTACTTGTGGGCAGCATTGCCAATGCAGACACCAGCATAGGAGACAGCCTTACTTGCTACAGCTGGAATCCCAGCTTCAACCCTGAGAGAACTGGCTGCTCTGCACCACTGTGGTAAGGGCTTTGCACACCAGGCAAGAATGGGCATAGCAAGTAATGACACCAATCGTGACCATTACACACATACAGAAAGAGTGAATACCTTGTGCTGACATTTTTAAAGGCTGCTTGAAATCCCTTAACATTCATCCCCCTTAAGTTTTTTAAGGCTGTCTCATCACAAATGGCAAGTAATGGTGTTTCTGTGTTGAAGCAATTATAAAAAAGAAATTAATGAGCTTCTAAATCCATATACTAGATCAAAGCAAGGGTTTAACAGCTTAGCCTTATTTCTTCCCAGAGCAGATTTAGGCAGCTGGTGAGACGATGTGCTTCATCTGCACAACAATTTGTATCTGCTAAAATGATAGTTCCTCATAAACAGTTCTTCATGGCATATAAATTGGACATTGAGTCCAGGCTTCAGTTTGGCAGTCACACTGCCAAGTCTTGCTGCAGGTTTCTTGCCTTACACCAAAATAGTTCTGCCAGTTAAGATCAGAAAGCCCATTTACAAGCTTCACCTTTACATCTTCCCTCTTCACAGGTAATGAGATAAAGAAATGTACTCCCCTTTTTTATACTGGAGCAATAATGGTTGAGATTCTGCAGAACTAGGAATCAAATCATTATTTTTAATAATGTTTCCTAGTTGTTAAAAGTTTGTGACATGCCTGAGGCAATGCTGAGATCTCCTGCAGTCCTATATAGATCCCAAGGTACAGTGGTGATTTGGGGTACTACAGATGGACTATGGGTGGACAAGTGGATGGCTGTGAGAAACACTAACTCCATTGCTTATGTTATTTTTAAAGAAAGAAAATAAAGCACTTTTCTTAAATCTATAGATTTCAAAGGCTGTGTCAGTCCTACACTGCAAATAGTGGTTGCCATGTCTTTTGTCACTAATTTTATGCCACATCAGCAAAGAGTCTGTCCGTGGTTGCTCCAATCCCTCAGAGCAACACAACATACCAGCCTTCCTAATAAAAACTCGGTCATACTTTAAAAGACTGTTATTACTTATGCATCTTCTAGTTCCATCTCAAGGATTTACATATAAATAAAGTGGGGCATATTGTTGTTAGTTTTTATATAAAAATATAAGCTTCTGTATTCACTAACTGTAACCAGATTATTCCATTACCTTGGAATACTGTTAGCCCCTGTTCAGACTGTACATTACTCTGGTTTATGCCATTTGTTTCCACCTCCACCCTTTTTTCTGACTCCTATTCAACATCAGTCCTGCTCCTCAGCTAGAACTAATGCTTCCTGTAAAGACTCCTGGAGCAGAATTTCAAAAATCCTTGTTTAAAGGGAAACCAATATGCTCAAATTACACAAAAAAAGTCAGTCAACTTTCTTCCATCATCTCATGTTCCCAAATTCAGCTATAACCTCCATAAATCAGTGACCTCACCCTTGCAGCTGAAATGACCATCACTCACTGTAAGTAGTATTAATGGCCTGTCTTTGAGCATGACTGCAGTGACATAAAGGGGAAAAGAAAAATGGGAAAGAGTTCTGACACTAGAAATTGTTTTCATTTTTAAATGCATTAGATTTTTATCTCTACAGTCTACCAACTCTACTTTCTTCAGTACAAAACTTAATTTAAGGACCTTTTATTCTTGGGTGGGGTGGGGTTTTTTTTTTTGTCCAGAGTTTACTAAGAATTTATTTTTTATTTTTTAGATGTATCTTTGCTGTCTGCTGTGGTGAGGTGTACCATGACTCTTAACTTCTGTGTACAACCAAAGCTTGGGCAATGTCAGCTAATAGGAACTGCAAAAAAAGCAGATCCCAGAACATGAGCAGCTTTGGAGCTGCCTGAATTACAACCCAGAGGGTGTGTTTCCACACAAGCCTTGCCTTACAGTGCACGTGTAAAGTACTGGGCATGTGTTATTTGGTGGATAATCCTGGGTGGCTTTAGTATAAAAGACAACAGATTAGATGAAGCACAATAAAGGGCTCAGGGAAGGATGTATCATAAATTGTACAACAATGCAAAGAAAAAAAAAGCAATATATCTGAGTATACAAAGCAAATAATTAAGAACCTTCAAAGCCTTGGAACAGTCCAGTTAATATGATGTTTCCTTAAATCAAGAGGGTTACTAGCCCAGATGTCCTTTCTCAGTGGATTTAGGAGGCTGTTTCTCAGACATACCGGTTTTCTGGCCAAACAGTTGATGGATTTGGCATATGAAGGCTTCTAAAGGCATTTATATTCTGGTCGTCCAATGTCCAGTCAATACAAAACTTAGATGTGAATCATTTTATACAGTCTCAGAGGTGGTGGCAGTTTAACCACTCACCTTTAGACCTCCTAAATCCTAAGTTACCGGACTAACACACACATTTCCACAGAGCATTATTTGTTCTAAGAGTATGTTGATGAAATCATCCTTGAATATTCATTAAACAATGGATTTTTATTTTGGTTTGTTTCTTTCCATTCAAAATGCCATGTGGTGATTGACATATAACAAGGTGTTTTTTCCTACAGTCAGATGAGATGTTAGTACAGGTACTTTTGTAGTATCATTCTATGAAAGGGAACACCATGAAAATACCGTAACATGTCGCCTGATACCACAGAAATAAAGGACTGTCTTGAATACCTGTGTGATGTGGTTCTTGTGATGAGGAGACTTCTGCAGGCTCTGGGAAGAGAGTCTGTAATAGTTATCCCACCACTTCCCAGTTATTTTAAATTCTTTTTGTCCCTTCTTGCTTGCTTTCATATTATCCAACTTAACCCATCTGTGTTTGATCCGTCAGGGCTCTCTCTGTATCTTCTCTCCTTCCAATTTTCTCCCAGCTTTTGAGCAGACTGCATCTGTTGCTTCTCTTTCTATTCATTTTGCTGTTACATCTTATCACACCTATCAACCTTCTTTAAAGTCTTGCTAATTCTCTGTCCTACAGTCTTCCCCACTCATCCGTAACCACTTCAACTCCCACAATGATGATACATCCAACCCTTAAGTGCGTATTTCTCTGCTTTCACATCTCTCTACAAATTTCAGTCTTGGTTCATTCTTCTCATCACTGGTGTCTTTCCCATGAGTGATTTTATCAAGCAGTACTCTCTTTGATATTTTTTATAGCCACTTTCTCCCTCTTCAGCCTTCATCCAATCTCTTTCAGCATTTGCCCATTTTCTCTCACATTGACACTTGGACCTTTCATGTTTTCTGGTCCATTAGCTTTGATGAGTTGTCATCTGCTTTCAGACCTTTGAAACCCCATCCCTACTTTCTCTGCTTCTCTTTCTGACCCGTCAATGAAAAGCATGCATGATGGAAATGCTGTAGATAGTTTGCCTTCAGTACAATAAACATTCTTTTCTCTAACAATATTAAACTACGCTCTCCTATTTAAATAAATACCCCCAAGCAGATAATCTATCTGATGCCTGTTGCTTCTACTTCTTTCTGCATGGGCTCCTGCCCATACCTTCCAAGGAGAGCATAATTAAGATGCAGAATTAACAAGCAGAATGACTATTACCAGCCTCTCTACTTCCTCTTCATTCTCAAGTTGCCCTTTTCACAGACATAGAGGTATTTTTTCTACTTCAACTCCTGACACCCTCAACACATCCTCACAATTGCATCCCAAGGGATCTTTCTCCTCACAATAGCTTTATTTCCTAAATTTTTAGTTCCTCTCATGGTAAAAATGTCTGCTCTGGTCCCCACCATGTCTCAATTTCACATCTAGGATCATGTTGCCGACATTATCTAGAGCTGTTCTGTCCCACTCTGGAGGCCAGCCTGTTTATCCCCACAAGAGATAGCACAGCAGCTCTTCTCCAGGCTCAGTCTCAGGACCAGTACTTCTCTGTCGTCTCAATGACTTGCCCTCTCTGTAGACACATACCCCGCTTTTCTGTGTCAAACCTGTCCTCCTCTCTGTGCTCACTTAAGTCCCTCTGACTCTGTATCCACTCTTTTACCAAAGGCCCTACTTCTTTCACTCCACTTTTCTGTGGAAATCTTTGGAGCTCACGGTGTGCATTCAATATTCCTTTACACTACCTTGCTGTTACCTTCCTCAGGAATGTAGATTCAGCCAGCTCATATTTTTGTCCAACTTGCTGAAAGTAACATTCGTATTGCTTCTCTTGAAGCAATTTGTGTATATTTACAGCTGCAGCACTGTTTAGTAGAAACAGCTCTGTCATTTGTGTTACCACATTAGGACTTCTGTGTGAAGGCAAAATGGAGACACCCCCAGGAAACGTGATATTTGTTAGTGCATGAGAATAAAGAGGTAACATCATTGCTATGTTGACACCTAAACTGTTCTGGAATAAACGTCCAGTTTTATTTCCACTGATAAAAGTGCCCATGACGAAATGGGCATCTTCACTGTGGCCCAGCATTGCAGTCTCTGAACTGGAGCTGGTTTCCACCTGATCTGGTCAGAGCAAGGGCTGAGGACTGGGACTGTCTCCTCCCACTCTAGTACACATGACCCTTACATAAACCTTAGGAATACAGTGAAATGTTCTGATCCATGTGAGGCAGGCTGCTGTGACACAGGCTGAGCAAGTCAGGCATCAACTCACTGATTACGCACATCGGCACATTTGTACTGAAATGGTGCGTCAACAATACTTATTCAGTCATTCTACTAAGCTCTCCTTCAGTGCATTTAATGCTGCAGGAGGAGGATGACATAGCAGAAGAAAGGCAGGCAAAGCACAGGCTCTGCCATAGCCTTGTGGGTGACAGAAACCTTGGCTAGCACCCTGCATTTTCCATCTGTGTTGTCAAGTACATCAATCACCCCAGCAAAATGCTAATGGATGTTGCAACAACAGTAGGCCCAGTTGGCTCCCTATCCAAATTTTATCATTATATGTCCTTGTTTTTCCAGAAATATATATACAATGTGGGAAGCTGATTCCAGTTTCTCCAGTGAAGTATGTTAATCTCCTATTGACAATTAACCCTGTAGTGTCAAGAAAGCCACCTGGTGCTGTGGCAGGCCAAACCCCATTGCTCTAGTGATTTGGAGCAAGTTTTTTTTTGTCAAAGGAAAACTAATTTGGCCAAAACTAAAAACCTGCCTTTCACAGTGATGTGAAAAAATCCAACCAACAGCCTTAACAAAATTCCACCAAAAGCATCAGTATTATTGACGTATTATGGTGGCAAAATCAATTCTGTCACTATGTATGATGGAAGTTATTTTTGAGCCCAGGGAAGATGATGTGACTGAAAGACAAGGTAGCTGGTAATAGTTTAGGATCAAAAAAGCTGCATCTTATGCCTAAGTCTCAGTAAAAAAAACTGTGCTGTCATGTCAAACTCTGTGCTGTGTCTACAGCACTCATTTTGTACTTCTTTAAGGCAAAAACAATGGTGGCAGAGGGGAAGAAAAATCTTGTGGCTGCTCATAAGAGAACTACCATGTGGAAAAAAGAAAACCTCCAGGTATGTGTAAGTAAAATAAGGGAGTAGTGTTGCAGCACATGGTGAAACAGAACAACCAATAGCTATGTGGGTTTTGTGAAAACCTTGTGGTTTTTTATTTAGGAAAATGAGGTAGGGCAGAGTGCGCTGATGCAGGACTTCTGTAGAGGGAACACAGCCTATTTGTCTAAGTGACGCTTGGTAAAAAAATAAATCAGACAAAATGTACCTCAGGTGTAACAAAAAGTTCAGATATGCAAGACAACATATCTCTTCTGTTAGCATGTATCCTGTAAAAGATACTCTTAGTGTTCATTGCAGTCGTAAATTACTAGCATTGCTGTCTCCAAAAGGAGTAAAAAGTGATGGACTAATATCCATCCACCATCTGAAACAGGCATATTCCACCTTTACATGCTGTTATTTTAAAATCTTGATGAACAGAGATAAGAATAGAAAAGGCCATCCCCATAATGTTACTAGCTTCCACAGCATGTCTTCAGTGTATATAATACTAAACCGTATCTCTAATCATGGCTTCAGATACCAACAGCTGTCTTGTTATTTGATGACATTTTTAATGCGTGCCAGGGAGAAACGAGGGAAAAGAGTCAATATCCAACTGCACAGCTCCAGTTGCTGGTGAAGATACTGGTGATGGCTCAGTCATGAGCAAAAATTTCAAGAGATTTCATTATGCAGTAATATTTGCATTTCTATTTTCCCCTTTATAAACAGGCATGAAACTACAAATTGTGTGAACAAGCTTGAAGTATTTCAACACTAAACCAGTAATATCTCTGTACCTACATGAAATTATGCAAAGCAGCTATTGCTGAGACTCCCAAGTGATCTGATTTCAGCTCTACAAAATTTGATAATGATGTTCACCTTTAATTATCTGCTTGGTCAAAGAAGACTTGCATGCTCAGCTACTCTGGCAAATAGATTTGTTATAAGTCAATTGGTAATGCTTTTGTTGAAATTGATGCACATTGTGTTGGCACCAGCAATTAAAACTTACCCATCTCTGGCACTTTTTTGCTGCTGGAGAGAGAAATAATGATCTTTTGAGACAACAGTAATATCTAAGACCTGCTAATATAGGTGTCTCTGCATCCATTTCTCTTCCAGAGGAAGAAAAAATAAACAAAGACAGCAGAATTTCTCTTTTGATTCTCTTGGGAATACACTGATGGATAGAAGTGATAATCCCATGCAGGCTTTGCTTCTGATAGGGCAACCCTTTGTCCTCAGAAGATGTAGTATTTTAGAGCATTGGATCTGATGGTGTCTTTTGGACCTGATGGTGTCTTTTCTAACTGGTTTTCAGCAGTCTCCTCACCAGCCTTTCCTGCCCAGTTACACTTTAACTAATCTAGAACTGCACAGGGGAGAAACCTGCCTCTCCTGGTTCTGCTTCTGCTTTCTATATCTCTCCCAGGTGTTCTGCAGTGTTTCTCACTGTTACGCACTATGGGCCTCTTAGCGCTCATCACCCACCATCATCCTTCTCCTAAAAAAGCTTTCAGCTTCATCTTGGTCATTTCTCTCTGGGATGAAGTCTTAGCCACAGCTTCATGTTGAGCTTTACTGTCATCTTTCTGGTAAAAGAAGACACAAGTCACAAGACCTGAAGATCTGACCTTACTTTTTGGATTCAACCTACAAATACAATATCCCTACTACCTTGATGACAGAAATTTTCACAGGTATCCATATCCATGCAAGGTGGCAGGGAAACTTCCCTCATGCCTACTTGCTTGTCAGCCAATCCCTGCGGCCTGCTCAGAGCCTGCTATGATGGCAGTCAGGGCTAGGATCTCTCCACATTATAAACGCCCATGTATTGGGTCCCAGTCCCTTTTGTGGATATGACTGAGCATTAGTATTTCTGCTAGCAGAACAGAAGTGCATAAAATAGCTACCTAAAGAGAACTTGAAACCTATAAAACGTAACACCCTCCTCTACTATTTTCTACTTTTATTTTTATCAAATGATAGGTTCAATATGTCCATACCCATTTATCAACAACTATTCCTTACAAATTCCTTACAAATTCATAGTTCTCTATACCCTGCTGCTATGGCTGATGAGCAGAAGTTCACAAATGCAGTGTCTGTTAGCATTATTGCCATCAGAAAAAAATTGTCAGTCTGTATTCAATATATCCCATTGCAAATATTAAGGTATAATTAATCTCAGGGCTGATGAAGAATAAGTTGAATATTTCCTTCAATACCCTTAATAGGAACTTCTTTTAGACTGAGCTCAGTCATTTGGTGTGCAGACACAGATACCCCTCTCAAATTCACATGAAGGTGACTTCAACAGTGAGAAGCATGTGCCCAGCTCCAACACAGCAAAGGTGAAAAGAAGGTCAGTATCTTTCCTCAGAGTTTGTATTTTAGTTTCACTAGGAAAGACACACCCACCCACTTCACAACAGCGATCTGATGTCATTCAGAGATAGATTCCTCCACTTGTCCATTTTGTATGTTATGCTGGTCATCAACGTGGCTTGTCAAGATCTTGCTTTTGCAGATGATAGGATAACCAGAACATTAACAGTTCATAACAATTCCTTTACTTTCTCTTTACGTTTGAAATAAAATTATCAGGTAGTTCTCAGATCAGCCTTAGCAAATGACAGGAAAACCTGTCATTTTGATTTGATATTATTTTCTGTATCTTTGTTCCAGTACAAGTATAAATGAATAAGGCATGGCAGGGGCAGTGGGGAAGGCACAGCTTCAAACATATGAGAGGAAATCTCACTGGGAGATGTTGTCTCTCCCGAGACATGGAAATGTGTAATGTGGGTATCAAAGAATCCATATTCCTTTCTAGAGTGCGTATTCCTTTCTACGGTGCCAGACAGGGAAAGAGTTGTGACAGACCTAGAAGGAAATAGAGCATCTGCCTATATCACATAGGTAAACATAAATATTTGTCTCTAAAAAGAGATTTAATGTGGAGAAGAAGATCTGTATACCCCGAGGTCTAGGAGTTGAAATAACCCAAACAGATGGGTCTGAAGGATGTAACCCTTAAAGAAGACTGTAGCAAACAACAGATGTATAGCAGATTTACCAGGTTGTACTGAAAGCAGGAGAAGTAATTTGGAACTGAAAATTTACTGTATGTTTGCACTCTGAGAACCAAATTTGTGAACAGTAGTTGTCAAATATGTTACTTTTGTTATTAAAAGGTTTGGAGTCTGTCTTGAAGCCAGATGAGAAAAGAGAAAGGAATTCTGCTCTGGCAAGTTTTGTATGGGTGGCAAACAGAACTCTGCAAGGTCTTCCCATTTCTAGCTACAACCTTTTAGGGCTTTAGTGAACTTTATACAGAATGTATACATTCCGCTGTTAGCAGGAACTGCAACTATCTCTTGAAGCCTGCTTGCCCTTTAAAACCATATGTCTCCAAATGTTTCAGGAAACTGTTTGTGTAGTATTTCTTTGAAGTATGAACTTGCCTCAGAATTTTACTTCAGAAGACCAGTATTCCTTTAAACAGGATTTTTCCACCCAATATCTGGCAGTAACCCAAAGCAAATCACTAGAAATACAATATCAGAACAGCCTCATAATTACAGCAAAGAAAACCAAGGCCTATGAACACCACAGATCTTTGAAGGCCTGAACTGGTGAGGTTTATTTCACCATGTGAAGGTAATTCATGAGGCAAATATGCTTTAAATTTGTTAATTTTTTTTTTCTTCCCTGCAAAACTGTAAATACACAATCTAGAAGCTCCTGACCCCACCTCTAGGTTTAAGCCAGTGTATTGAAGACAAATTGTATATCTGGCATGATGTTTGCTGACTTATTTCACACTGACACACTGCAAAAAGAGAGGAAGTTCATCATCAGTGTAGTATATGGTTTGTTTTACTATACTTCTTGAACACCCAGTCATAGTCCAAGGCTTCATTTTGCAAAATACACATACAGAACAAGAATGTGGATTCTTCCACCAAACAGCTTACAGGCAGTGCTAGAGAAGACTGGGTGAAAACACCTAGGTGATTAGAAAGGGATTTGAGGGACAAAAGGATCCCATTGCACATGGCTTGTCTACTATGAAGAGTTTTGAAAGGGGAATTTTTAGGCAGGACAGCAGAAATACTTTATTCATCTTTATAGAGAATTTCCAGAACAAACTCAATATAGTCCCGAAATGACTGAGAGAAAACCTAAGGTAAACTAAGAGAAATTAGGATGCAGATTTTGATGGCTGGACTAGTGACAGGACATGATTGTGGGGGCCAGTGAGGCAAGAAACTGAACTGTACCAAGGTGGAATGGAGACAAAGACACAGAGAGTTTTATTCAGGGATGACACAAACTTGATAATCGTTGTTGTGGGGCGTTTTTAGATAAGCTTATATGGATGAGGAAATGGGCAGTTATAGTCACCCATCAACAAGGAGGTCACTGACATCTGAGCATGAGGGGCCTTGAGAAGAGGAGAAAGACTTTCAACAAAGAACAGTAAGTCAAAATTAAAGACAGTGCTCTATAAGGTCTACATACCAGGTATCCAGGAGATAATAAGAGAAGGGACAGGTGAGATCAAATGCAGTGAAAGTCAGAGAGGATGAGAGTGTTTGAAAATAAGAAGACTGGAAAGTAAACGCTGTCACATCCTCTCTCTGGTCTTTCTGAACTAGTGATCTTATGAGAGGGAAAAGGCACCCAAGTCTTACTTGAGTTACTGCTTATGTGAAACTCCTGTGAGCAACATATTGTATGTCCAAGAAAAGCAAAGTAATTAGCTGAGCAGAATTCATGGTTAAATTGCTCCTGCAAAATGAGCAAGCAAAAAAGTTTTAACAGCGTGTTAGAGGACTGCAACAGAATATTGCTGAATCAAAGCAGCCTGCAATGCCTAAGGCTGTTATGACATATTTAGCCTCTGTATTGATAATACATAATCCTGTGGATCTTTGACTGTCACAGCAAAACATGCAAACATACATAGTACTGTTAGCACTTAGTGCAGTAGGCTAATAGAAAACATACTGATCCAAAGCTCCAACACATGCTCTGACTTGGGCGGTGCATGAAATACTTGAATATTGTGATCATTAGCAGCCTCTTCTTGAGTATCACACGCAGGCTTGGGCACCACAATATGGAAAAGACATAAGGCTATCAGGGAGCATCCAAAGGAGGGCCATGAAACTGGTGAAGGATCTGGAGGGGAAGCCTTATGAGGAGCAGCTGAAGTCACTTGATTTGTTCAGTCTGGAGAAGAGAAGACTGACAGGAGACCTCATTGCAGTCTAAAACATCTCACGGGGAAGCTTTTGCACAGATTCTTCACTGAGAGGGTGTTTGAGCACTGGAATAGCTCCCCAGGGAAGTGGTCACAGCACCAGCCTGACAGAGTTCAAGAAGCATTTGGACAATGCTCTCAGGCACATGGTGTGATTATTGGGGTGTCTTGTGCAGGGCCAGGTGTTGGACTCAATGATGTCTGTGCACCCCTTTCAACTCAAGATATTCTGTGATTAACTTACCAAGCTGTATGGTCTTAAGCTAATAAATTTACTTCTTCTTTTCTTTTTAATATACACCTATGCCTGAGCTTTTCAAGCTAGAGGGCTAACAGAGGCTGTCTCAGGTTATTCTGAAACAAATGTCATTATGTTAGCAGATGAGAAACCCTGAGATTTGTATAGCACTAATATTTGGTAATCTTAAAACAAAACAAAACAAAAAAAAATCCCTGCTATTTTTCTCTAAATTTGGCTTTAGACAGAGTTACAACACAGGTAAGTGTAGATTATATGTGGTATAATATCTCCTGAGAAGCATTTGCCATCCCAAGTGCCAAAGGTACCACAAGGGTTAAAAGTGAAATGATGGTTTCTGGGATCTTTGGTGGATGTCATATACCTAAATAGAGGAGCTTCTGCTGCTGAAGTGAATGACATCTACAGAACCTATGTCAACATAAGAGGTGAAGTTTATAGCTGCTGTCATTTCACTCTCACTCCTGCTGTGTTTCAGTCTGTTTGAAAGATATCTCTGAAATCAGGGCTTGTACTGTTAAGGTACTAATTGTATGGCCTGAGAAACTTCAAGTACATGCTGGGACTGGTCTCACAGGCACTGATGGGAGAAATTTGCAGAATGGTGTCATGATTTAAGTCAGAAGAAACAGCTACATTCTCTCATATGGGTGTATTTGAAGCAAGAGTTATTCTAGCACTTTGGTTTCCTTAAATGTGTATGGAAACTTGCTTGTTGTCATTTTAACAGCTGTGAAAGTATGTTATTGCATGCACCTAAGGCTGACAAAAAGAACTTGGCTTTACTTCCATTAATAACGATATACTTTATTAACACAAGAGAAAGTCTGGAAAATGCTGCAGTTACAAAGCATCTCTAGCTTAAAATGTGCACAAATAACCCCAATTATCATTTCAGTGAGTGGTACCATGATGGACAGCACTGGCCAGCATGTGGAAAATTAGGTTTTGACTATGATAAGCTCAGAAAATGAGAATCAATATGCAATAGCAGTTTACCACACACCTGTTTTATTTGCACATATGTCCCCCCAACAGGTAGGAACATCCACAATGGCTAATTGCATTTGATTTAAGGAGTGATGATAATTGAGATGGAAAAGCCTATGAATGGACAGAATCTATTTTAAAGCACTCTGTAGTGCTTCTATGGACTTCACCTGCATGGCACCCACCATTAAAGGGTGATCCAGACTGGAAATATTACTTTCTGTAAATTGGCCTACTTGGCAGAGAGTAGGCGGAGCCATTACGTTAATATGATGAAAATTGTTCTCTATCCTCTCCATCCCTTCCTCATTTGGCCTATGTTACTTACAGATACTGGGACCAAGAAGGGACTGTAAGAGTTGTTCCTGAACTGTGCACATCTATTACGGTATTTATACAAGGTTTTTGAAAAGTTGCTGTATCTTCATTGGTATCAAAGTTGGATGATTGACAACTTAGTTGTGAAACTCCTCTAGGGTTTTTCAAGAAGAAGTTATTTTAGCATGTGTTCCTCTTCCACATTTATGAGACCACCTGACTGCTTTCATGTCAAAATAAAACATGAAGGAAGACTGCAAAAGATAGAAAGCAGAAATCAATGCTTAGGCATCCACCTTGAATTCTGTGAATAAATTCAGATTGAACAGTAAATGCAGACTAGTTAAGTTGACAATGAATAAAGTAATCAGACTGTAATTTTGCAAATTCTGCTGCAAATATACTATAAGTGGTTAATGTAACTCTACCTTATTTTAAAGTCATAGCATATTTCAAGCCAAAAGGCTTCTTGTACTACCATCACAGGCTGCAGTTGTATCACTCAAAGCTTTGGCTGAGATGTCAGTGGGCATTTAAGTCCAAAGTATGCATGAAGTAAAGCAGAATGAGTAATGTTTGGGATGAGCATAAGGCATGATTGTTATTAATCTCTTCATACTGAGACTGAGCAATGTTCACTTGCTCCAAGTAATTTGGCAGTCACAGCTGCTGTGGAAATATTTATATGTGCTCTGTGAGAAAGACTCTAACAGTCTGTAGTTATAAAACATAAATTGTTCAAACCAGGCAAATGTAACTTCTACTTATTTCCATGGGACTAATAATTCACACAAGCCTGTAATTTATTGCAAGTTATGTTTCCTGTATTTCCTGCAACTCATCCAGTACTGAAGCACAGCCCCTATTGTGGCTGCAAAGTCCATGTGCAGTTCAATTCGTGTATCAGTTTGAAAAACGCACACACACATACTGGGCACTCAAGCGGATGAAAGAATCTTGATCAAACAAGCTGGTAAGAACAGCCTGTTTTGGCAGAAATTTTGACAATCCTGTGGCTGAACAATGACTGCTGTTCTCAGACCAAATCCAACTGTATATCATTGCACTAGAAGCAGTGGCACACCACAGCCAGTTATCATTCTAGCATGCAGTAGCTACATCCCATGGATTTTTTCCGATTTTCCAACCCCTTTTATACAAACTCTTCAGACTGGAAAATCCATAGGTTTCCTGCCTCAGCCAGAAGCACTTATCAGTGCTATAACTTCTTGCTGCAGCAGGCAAACTGCAAATTAAATTGTTTGCCATACCTGTTGCACAGTACTTTTTTTATGCTGTAGTCATTATACTTCTTATTTTGTTAACTGTGTTTACTGATGTTCCTAAGGACATATATTATCCCTGGGGATCTTGTACATTAGTTGAATGCACCTAAGCCATTATCTCAGAAGTCAAAGGCAGATTATTTTGCCATAGGTTAAGCATAACCTGCAGTGTATTAGGTTATTTTCAAGCTTCTGCAATGGTAGCAAAGCCAACCTACAGCTATTAGGGTGCCCTGAAACACCACTGAAGAGTGCTGTGTTTAAAGTCAATACAGAAACATAGGCAGATCTGAGCTTCAGAGAGCCACATTATTATGTTTTTTGACACTAGAGTTCACAGGAAACTAGCTGAAAAAAAAGGAATTAGTGGAGTATGCTCTGGTAATACCAGACTTTTAAATAAAACAAAAGAAAACCAATGACAACAACAAAAAAAAACCCAAACCACACCAAAAAACAACCAACCAAACACAACAACAATAACAACAAATCTCCAAACCCTAGTCTCTTTGCTTGTAATATTCTATTCTGGCAATTCCTTGTCTGAATTGACACAAAGGATGCAGTCCTATAAAGGCAAGATTAATAGGTCTCCACAAAGAGGAGAGAACTTAAACTATTGTATATGTCATTGCTTGTGGACATCTGTTGTGTCTGTCACTATGGTCCACACTGACAGTGGAGGAAAGTGTTTTGTTGGCCATTACATATAATTTGTTCCTAGCTGCATATGGCTTTTTGCAGCCCAGCAAATACTCAGGACTCTTCCAAGCCTCTGGAAGATGCTGAGTAGCCAAGGAACATTAGAAGGAGGTAAAAAGGGAAGAGTTGCTTAAGTTATGTTAACTTAGTATTTCCTGCACATCATCACTTTGATATACTTATCTTAAGATCTCTTAGCAATTTATAAAACTGGCAAGGCAATTTGTTGAAGATTGCACAACAGAAGATGTATAGATCATGGTTGAAATCTATCATCCTTAACTGACACCCCTTTTCCTTCTGGATATGTTTTTGAATTCAAAGTCAGAGCCTTTAATTTGTATATATTCAGGAGATTATTTAAATGGAAATGGCTGGTATATACACAAAGTAAGTGATTGGCAACTCTTGTCCCTTAGCTATCTGTTATAAATATGTGTTTAATTCGTGCCTATAAAGTTTATAACTGTTTAATATTGAAACACATGTATAGAATATTTCTGTTTAAAACCCAAAACATGATGAAACCACATTCACTGGGGAGCCAATTCCCATAAGAATGTGGAGTTTTCTCTCAACTAAAAAGATTTCCGAGAAGAACATTATCATAGCTGTAGCCGTGGCTGAGCAGGAGATAGGCCATCTCGGAAGGAGCCACCCGGCCATTCTCACCACGATAAGATATCTGCAACATATCAGGAACATCAATCTGTTCCTGGGAGGAGACAAGATTTCATCAAGACCTCATCTTCTCATCGGAAGGACATTCTTCTTCGCTGGAATAACCGAAGAACCAAATTGAATATCTTTAGACTTTGGACTCTGAATACAGAGTTGCCTCCAGCAAAATAAACTGTACAAAAACTCACCACTCCGAGACCTCAGTGTGAACAGAGCTTCTCTGACACCCTGTCAGGTTGTCTGTCACCCAGCTGCCGACACCCGGGCTCAGAGCTGATTCCCTGCATTGTGGCTTTTTATCCAAAAACTCTGCCAAATTTTCTACAAATAAATTTGTTCCATTTTTATTATCAAAATTGGCTCGTTTCATTTATAAGACTATCCTACCTCCAGTTTTCCCTGCATTTGACACTTATTTCTGATCCTACGTAAAGCTTTTTTGGGTGTTTCTGAGATGATGAAAATCATTCTTATCTTCAGTTTATATACTTGCATATCAGTAAAGGTTTCTCTGTAGCCACCAAATCCCATAACCAACAGTTAACATCTCTTCATACTGAAGTATCATGAGGTCCAAAAATAATAACAGGATATCTTTTCTTTTGGGCAAACAATTAGCCACATCATATAGCGATGAAGCTTATACTAAAAAGGAACAACATGGAAGGAGATCCAGACTAGTTGACAGGGGATTGCTTTTGTTTTAAACAGTAAAACTAATAGGATTTGATATAATCATTATCTTTATTCCACATTGTTCACACTGTGTAGCACATGAGGATACAAGTAGCCTCAACACATTGAATAGAAGTAATAAATTAAACACTGCTTTTGCAAAATCCAGTCCTAAGAAAGCAGACAAGGCAGTAATAATACTTACACTGATTCTAATAGAGGATTTTCATTTTTCCAAACTCTCATTAAACTAAATGGAGAGCTAGGGTTTTTTTCATCTTCCAAGAAATGAGACTGATGATTTACAGTAATAGCTTTGGATTTATCAGAATAAAAGTCTACTACATCTGAAGAGACTTAGGATGTGTTCAGTGCTATCTTTAACACAGCTTGACAGTGTCTGCCACAGAAATCAATGGGAGCCATTCTAGGTACTTTAGTGGATGTTGGATGTGATCTGTGAACACTATGGCATTTGAAAAGGGCCTGAAAAATAGAGAAGCACACTAAAAAAATAAAAACCAAACAAAAAACAAACAAACAAAATGCAGGCTTACATTTTTCTTTCATACTCTAAGATACAACTTTTTCATATTCTTGAGACTCCTATGAGACAAAGGCAGGCAACATGATAAATTAAAACTCCCTTTCCCCTCTCCCCTAAAAAAGCAGTTTCACTACTACTTTAATTTGGTACATTTATTTCCTAAATTCTTTGTAAAGTACAAACTCTGAGAGAGGGATATTTCTCAATGGGTTTAAAAGACAATTTCATAGCTTTATGCATTTTTCTCAATCTAAATTTTATATTTTTTTCTGTATATGAAGTGATGTGTTCAAAAATCAATGTTAGTCAATAAGCCAGTTTTATCTATGCATTGCATTATAAATTATGGGTTCACATCTACTTCCCTAATGAGGGGCAATATTCCTACTGACTGTGAAGAGAATGAGCTCAAGCAAATTGCTGGGCAGCAATTTTCCCCTGCTTCATTCCTTTTCCTAACAAGCCTGTGGTAGTCTCAAGATGTTTGTATGCGTCTTAGGTAACAAACATAAATGTGAAAATTGTCCCTGCAAAAATCCATTGTATTCTGCAACTGGGCAGTGACCAATGCCCTGTATCTGCATTTATGGGCAGAATATTGGTTCTTAATATGCAGGATCATGCCCTCTCCATAACTGGGCTGCCTTTCAGAATAGGCATTTTGATGGCCTAATGGGATATCGTCTCTCCTTGAAGACCATGTACTTTCATTAACTTGACATTGATTCAAAGTGCTTTTCATTCTGCCAGTCCTTTATACAATTATTTGTTCATTGCACCCCTCGCTAAGGGATGACCCACATAAAAGGGGTAGGAAAAGAATAGCCTGATTTCTAGAAATTTAGGATTAGAGCTTTGGTAATCTCAGCGACTGAGCAGTTAAGACTGCATCATAATGTAAATACACAGAGGATCATAGTGAAGATTACTAAAGTAACCTTAAATCTTCCTTCTTTATCCTTCGAGTGCTTAACTTCAAAGCATTACTTTTCTTTTAATGCAGGCTTTTGGCAGTTGCAGTATTTCACAGACTGGCAAGCCAAAAAGAACTACTATAACCATCTAATTTGACTTCCTGTATTAAACAGGACACAATGTGACTTGCTGCTGTTATTTGAGCCAATTAACTAGCATGTGACTAAGTATTACTTTGAAAGGCATTCACTTTTTCACTTGAGGATTTTGAGAGATGACGAATCCATTCGTTTTCTTGCCGGTTTATTCCAACAGCTAATCATTCCCTCTGTTTAAAAAAAAAGTATGCTTCATTGCTTATCTGAATGGGTTCCTGGTCACAGCTTCCAGCTACAGGCAATTCAAGTCTTTGGACTAAGGATCCCTTTACTCACTCAGTATTTTCTCTCCCTTAAGTGTCTTAGTCTTTGTAATCAAGTCATCCTAATGCATACTCATTAAGGAAGCTAAATACCTTGCGGTTCTGAAGTCTCCCACTCTGAAACAGTTCCTGCAGCCCACCAAATAATTTTGAAGTCCTTTTCTGTGCCCTTTTTTTTTTTTTTTTGCATCCTCTTCAGGACATGGGAACCAGAAATGTGCTGCATTTAAACAGGAAAAGAGAGACTGATACCCATCAAGAGTCCAAACCAAAACCATGCACACCTGCCTCAGCTTACCCAGATACATCTATATATCTATATCTATTCTTAGGCAAAAATTATGCAGCCTTTTTGGGACAGGTACAGAGCTATTAGATTTATGAGATTAATTCTATATTATGATATCTGTTACATTCTGCAAAACATTAAATACAGAACAAAAATTACACAACAACAAGGCCTGCCACCACCAGTAGTAGAAGTGAAGCAGATGGCAAGGAGAACACTTTTCCACCTGCCACTGTTCTAAGCTCAGGATCCATTGTAGAAACACTGGTCCTTCACCCAAGGATGTTCAGGCCATCCTAAGCCAGGGGGACCCTACTAGTGCTGTTGCTTTTATTAGATCTGTGTCAGTCCAACCTTAGATTTCACCTTACTACTGCAGCTTTATTTTCTGCATTTGAGGCTGTTAGACAAGATTCCACCTTCTGCAGCATTCCTACAACCATGTGGCAAAAAACATCAATCAAAAGTGGTATTTAAAACAGTCTTATTGCTACTACAAATGAGTCACATCTCAGAGTTGCCTGAAGGCAACGTGTAAGGCTTGTTTTTTGGAAAGGAAAAGGTTATAAGCAAGAGTAAGGTTGGAGGGGACTGAGGGCTGTAGCTGTGAAACGACTGATTTTTCAATTATAGTCTATCCATAATTATAAGGAACAGTTTCCAATATTCAAACACAAGATAAAGGCTTGGTTTTTTTACAAAATAAATACATCACAGTAAACAGTACTTGTTTGCATTTGGCTCCTTTCAAAAAATGTAGACTATGCCATGTCCAAATGATTCTATCACTAGGAAAATTGTCTACAGTAAAAGGGTCATCAAGTATTGGAACAGGCTGCCCAGGGAAGTGGTTGAATCACCATCCTGGAGGGATTTAAAAGACATGTAGGTGTGGCACCTAGAGACATGGTTTAGTGGTGGACTTGGCTGTGCTGGCTTAACAATTGGACTCAGCAATCTTAGAGGTCTCTTCCACCCTAAACAATTCTATTATTAAAATTCACATGTGAATAAAAATCATTTTCGCATAGCCATGATCAGATCCATGATATCTTGGTAACTAAAACTCCAGCTCAAAAAAGAGTTAAATTGTTCTGCTCTGCCCATTCTTGCTCCAGCAGATAATTCATCCAAAAAATTTGTCTGCCCTACTTACACAAACAAACTGGACAGCATGTAAATAATTCACAGAATGGCAGTCTCTCCTATTAACTGCATACTGACAGACTCTGCCAGGAACATGAAACATGGCTGAAACTAAAATCACGATATAGGGCCAGGTCATATATGTAGTCTATACATCAAAAATGCACCAGACTTGTGAATGAGAAATTTGGGGTTTTTTTGATAGATGAGGAAGCTGTTATACTCTTGTGGATCAGCTGTTTCTTAGCAGTATGTTACACTCTTAGCAGATCTGCAGTACAAGCAGGAATCAAGCACAGATACAGCTCTCACCTAGTGAGCATTAACTAATTCACCAAAAAGCCTTCCATTCCTCCTATATATTACACCATTAAAGGTCAAGAAATATCCAGGTTAAGAATGAATGTGTAATTTTAGGCTTTTGTCTATTTGATACCATCTTTACCTAGGATGAAGGATCAAAATATATATACTCCTCCTTCTTTCTCCTCTGGGAGCTCTCACATCTGTTCAGTGCTCTCTTCCCATTGGCTGCTGTAAATGACAGTAGACATTGCTACTCCCTAAAGTCTCTACCTGTAGGATTTCTTAGCTTCAGCACCAGAATACAGGATCACAGCTGAATCAGGTAGGAAGACAATGACACAAAAGTAAGGAAACAGAGAGAGAACACCATGGGGAAGGAAGAGAAAATTAAGTTTCATTATATTCTTTTGGCACTGGGCATTGGAAAGTGAAAGTGGCATCCATCTTTCTTCACTCTCTGTCTATATTGTTCCAATAAAATAAGGGTGTCAACAAAGTCAAGAATTGGGCCTAGAATAAGGTAATTGACAATGAAAGATAAAGAGAAAGAAAAAAAAGGAAAAATAGGAGGATGAGTGAGATATAGGGGAAAAATGGATAAAAATAGTAAAGAAATAGAGTCCAAACCCCAAAACATGAAAAAATATATACCCCATAAAAGGGGTAGGGGGGATAGGGATGGGACATGGAGACAGAGAGGACATTAACAGGGATAGTAGTAGGGTGTGTGTAATTATGCAAGTTACAGCTAGACCTGAACAGACTATGGGATGCCTTGTGCATGCAGAGTGTGTGAACTGCCACGTTCACATGGCCACATCTTTTTTCTTACCACAATTCTTGACAATTGTGTGTCTCCATGCATTACTATACGCGACTGTAGACAAACACAACACAACAGTAGAATTGTTTGGTAAGAAAAGTATATAATTAAAGTTGTAGTAGAATTAATTGGTAAGAAAAGTATATAATTAAAGTTAAAATTCTACTTAGAATACAGCAGTATTAAGTAAGATTTTACAGATCAGGTTCTCTAGAGAGGACTTGTGTCCCTTCAGGCATAGGTACAAACTGCAAACTTCAAGTGTTGTTCAGATATTCAGAGGGTGGCACGGCCTCTCACCACCCCTGTTTGTACAGCTTAGCCAGGGGCTGTGCCACCAACCTCCATCATCCATGCTCTGCTCCTCCCCAGTTGTCTCTACTATTTCCTCTTTTGTGGGGATACTTGAAAATACAGGCGCGAATAAGTGATGCGAAAACATGACTAACTCACACGCAAATTTCTGCCGGGAAATTTGCCAGGTTGCTATGGGAAACACACACTGCAAGGAGCATCTGCTCCCTGACTTTCCTCCTCTGTCCTAGCATATTCACTTACACTCTCAGGAGGATTCGCTGTCCTTGCTGACACATGGGAATATGCTAACAGGGTCTTTGATCCCCTTTCACAAATATTGGATTGTTTGTATCTTCACCTTCTTTTGTGCACTCGGCCTGACAAGAAATCTGACCCATGGAAAGTAAACATGGAAAATCTGTGTCCTTGTATGATGACCAATTCTGCTAGGCCAAGATACAATTTCAACACATGAAAGCCGGCCATAATATCACATTGTTTTTATCGTCATTTGGAACTCACACAGACTTTATAAACTTAACCATTTCAAACATGCAGGAATCCACTGACACTTAGCACACATTTTTCACCAGTCACCACTTAGAAAGTGTTAGATGCAAAGCTTCACTCTTTCCTGCATGCCATCTCCCATACTTCATGCATGGTTACACAAAGTGGCACTTGTCATTCTTCACTCCTGTTACACAATTTTCTAAACAAAACAAGCACATCCTACAAAGGGCTCTTTTTCCTTACAGATATCCCTGCAATCCAAACAGTCTGGAAACAGCCTGTTGGTTCAACATATCCACAGCATCTACAACCTAGTTCATCAGAAAGGAAAACAGCAAAACTGCTCCAAAGCCTAAATGTTAATCTGTGCTAGCTGGGTACAGAAGACTTCAATAGGAAAAGTGTTTCAGTCAGATACATGATTCAAACACTTTTTCTGCAGAAGTGTATTTTCTAATAAATTGAAAAAATACTTGGTTTTGGCAACAGACATGACAACACATATTAGCCCACAGACATGCTAGTGGAGATGCAAGGGTTTTTATTCTTATGCTTCACCTTCAATAATACATATTTTCAATCCCAGGTCTTATCATCCAGAATTCCTGTGACATTTACCTTTTGTCTCTTATTTCCAAAACCCAGTGCAGCATTCATATGTAATGAAAAATATGACACACTGTATTGGGTTTGTGTGGCAAGGTTTTGGTAGTGAGGGGGAAAACAGGTGACTTCTGTGAGAAGCACTAGAAGCTTCCCATGTCTGACAGAGCCAATGCCAGAAAAATCCAAGACAGCCCCACTGCTGGACAAGGCTGAGCCCAGTGCCTCTGGGATAACATGGTTAAGAAGGGGGGGTAAAAACTGCAACAGAGAGAGAGGAGGGAGAATACGTGAAAGAAGCATCTGTGCATACACCAAGGTACATGAAGAAGGGGGGGAAGGAGGAGCTCAGCACTGGAGCTGAGATTCCCCTGTAGCCCTTGGAGAAGACCACGGTGAGGCAGTCGGTTGCTCTGCAGCTCATGGAGAATCATGGTGCAGCAGATATTCACCTGCAGCCCATGGAGAACCCCCAACCGGAGCAGGTAGAAGCCCAAATGAAACTCTGACCCTGTGGGAAACCTACACTGGAGCAGGCTTATGGCAGTTGTGGAGCCATGGAGAGAGGAGTCCACACAGGAGCAGGTTTGCTGACAGGACTTGTGACCCTGGACTGGAGCCGTCTGTACTTGAAGGACTGCATCCCATGGGAAGGGTCCCATGCTGGAGCAGTCCGTGAAGAACTGCAGCCCATGGGAAGCATTCATGTTGAAGAAGTTTATGGAGGGCTGTCACTTGTGGAAGGGATCCCATGCTGGAACAGGGAAAGAGTTTGAGAAGTGCTCTCCATGAGAAGGAAGGAGCAGCAGAAACAACATATGATGAACGGACCCCAGCCCCCATTCCCCATTACCCAGTGCTGTTTGCAGGGAGGAGGGAGAGAGGAGAGAATTTGGGAGTGAAGTTAAGCCTGGGAAGAAGGGAGAGGTGGAAGAAAGCTGTTTTAAGATTCAGCTTTTATTTCTCATTACCCTACTCTGATTTGACTGATAATAAATTAAAATAATTCCCTCAAGTGGAGACCATTTTGCCGTAACAGTAATTGGTGAGTGATCTCTCCCTGCCCTTATACCTCAACACATGTGCCTTTCAAGATACTTTCTCTCCCCTACCCAGCTGAGCCTGACTTTGGTGGGCAGCAGGCATCCAGTCAGGGTCAACTCACCACACACAGAGAGTAACAATGATTTTTTTTTTTTTTTATTCTCCCAAATTCAGTTACATAGTCAAGATATTGAACATATGCTTCCCCTAAATTAGTATCTCAGTGGGAGCTACTAATGATACAATTTGAAACACTCAGAAACACACATTCAGTAGTAGCCCGAGATACAGAAAAGCAGAGAGAAAAAATGGATAGCTGTACTTTTTTTAAGGTACCATACTTTTTTTCCACTACTAGTTTAATTCTGATTACTGACATTACAGCAGAACCTGGCCCTAAAAGTTAGGCATATCCACGCTCTGTCAGGTACTGTACAGATAGAGCAGGAAGAGAGAGTGTTAATGAAATGAAGAGGTGTCATTTGCTGGTCAGTGTGGCAAAGCAGCAGCTACATGTTTCTCAGGAGCAATAAGGTTATTGCACGAGTGTTTGGGACACTGTTTAAGAAAGAAATAGCACATTGTGAAATTGTGAAAGGGAAGCTCCTTCCACACTGGAGAGAGTTCTTGTACAGGATTCAGAAATAATTCAAAGACCTCATACAATCAATAGAATGGTTTGGACTGGAAGGGACCTTAAAGATCTTCTACTTCCAACCCCCCTGCCATGGGCAGGGACACCTGCCACTAGACCAGGTTGCTCAGATCCCCATCCAACCTGGCCTTGAACAACTTCCAGGGATGGGGCATCCACAACTTCTCTGGGCAACCTGCTCCAGTGCCTCACCACCCTCACAGTGAAGAATGTCTTCTGTATATGTAACTCAAATATCCCCTTTCAGGTTGGACACATGACTCATTGTCCTATTTAAGACAGTTAATTCTGCCTTCTGAATGTAAATCACTGATGTTACTACAAAAACAAGCCTGGAAGTTTTGACTGCCCAGGCAAAATAGGGACTTAACTTCATTATATCTAAAGGGGGGGCGGGGGGAGAGGGGGTGGAAACAATTAATTAAAAAAACCAGTAACACAAAGTGATCCAGCTGGACCAAAATTCACTACGTATGTCAGTGAATTACACAGAAGCCTCTCAGAAATGGCTCAGGAAGCGGAAGGAGTTATCAATCCCATAGAAAAAGTCAATTTGCTGCTCCCAGGAGATGACTCCAGTAGTCCAGTGACTTTATTTCGTTGTACTTTCCAACACAAGTCTTATTGAGATTTTTTTTTTCCCAGGCAGACCTCCTGCATTTTACACTGGCAGAAACACCGTAAAGTTTTATTTAGGTGCAAATTATTCCAGTGAAAGCTGTGCCATCAGGGTAGCATCTCATGAAATGCTTTTTGGAAAGAAAACCGGAGGTGGGAGATAAATGGCGCAATAAAAGCTTTTATTCCTTCCTAGCGATCATTTTAAAATTCAACCCCCCGAGTGTTTGCAACGGGAGGGCAGGCGGGTGTGGGTGGGCAGAGCCGTTCCGCTCTCGCCGGCAGGCGGGGGTCGCAGAGCGGAGGAGGGGCGGGATCGCTCCCGCACCTCCCGCCACCGCCGCCCTTCCGCGGAGCCGCGCGGGCGCGCCCCCGA
>VXAD01013336.1:168066-219972 GCA_013399195.1 Dicrurus megarhynchus
GGGCTGGTCCCCGCCGGGAACCCGCCCGCGCCGCGCCCGCGGGTGCGTGGAGCGGGCGTGCGCCTCCGCGGTCACGGGCACGGCCGCCGCGAGAGCCGGCGTGGGGAGGCACCGGACGCGTCCCGAGCAGTCGCAGCCCCGCACGCACCTCCCCCGCCGTCCTCCGGGGGTAGCGATCGTGTAAAAAGGAGGAATAAATCTGAATTGCCCAGTGGAATAAGTAACCAGAGCTTTCTTAAATCAAGAGCGGGAAAAGCTCTGGGCAAGTGCCCGCTCTGCTCCATTCGCAAAGGACTAACTTTCTAGTTCTTTGCTAGTCACACACCCCTGTGTATTCCGCAGCCCTGTTTTCAGTCAATTACTTGTATAAGTAGTTCTCAGTGTCGACAGAATTGCAGCAGAATTGCATACCGCTTAACAGGACGGTGCAGTTGCTGCTAGATTATTAGCAGTGACATCTTGCTGCTTGCTTAAAAAGAAAGCATATTTCCCATCTTGGGAAGGACTCTTAAAAAGACCCCTTTGAAATAGTTGTTTGTCCTACCATCTTCAGTGCTGGACTGATACATTTTCCTGGGCCAGCAGACCCAGACAGCCCAGAAATATATACGATATTGCTTTCTGGTTTTGTTTCCTTTTGTATATTTCAAATATTTACAGACCTACTATCTGGCGATCTTAAAATTCAATTATTTAGGACTAAGAAAATAATTTTGGCAGTCCTTTTTTTACCTTTTAAAATTTTTTTTAAAATTTTTCTCTGTAGCCAGGGTCACTTCAGCAGAGATGCCAGACCTGCAGAGGTATTTGTAGGGAGCCAGGTATTCCCATACCGTGTGAAACATACAGCACCAAGAGCGGTAGTTGCAAACCTGTCATCATACCTGTCATCTGCTTCTGTTTCATATATGGTTAAGGATAAATTGGAATTTAGGGAAGAAATTCCCAGCAGATCTGTGCCAGGTGGCACAGGATTTGTTCCAAACCACATATTAAATTTCCCTCCTCTGCACTGTGTTTCCCTCTTCTGCACAATTAGATGTCTGTTGGGATTGAATAATTGGAATTATGTGTCTTGCATTATCCTGTTTTCTGGTGTCTCCATAGTCTGGAAATCTGGTACATTTCTTGTCTCTTTCCCTGGTCCTGGATGAGTATCCACCCCTGTCCCTGGTCTGCTGTCCTTTGAGATGCTAGGTCTGCTTGCCAGACTCTCTGCTAGGCTTGCTCAGTTCTCTGGTTCAGCAGAAGACTGATCACCTTCTTGATGGGTTGGTTACTGCATTAACTGTGATGATTCCTGAGGAGGCTTTTCAGACCTCTAGATTTAGTGCAAAATTAAGTAGCAGGAAAGTGGAACCAGCAAAGTGCAGTAGCCAGAGAAAAGTAAACACATGGTTTATTCAGTTGTCTGTAGTATCACTGAAAAAATAACTGGGGATTTTAACAGTCTGTTTCATCTAACTTCAAATAATTGAAAATGCTGTGTTTTAGCATAGCACCCAAATTTAGAAGAATTTTTGGACTAGATCTTACAATTCCTTAAAATGTTATTATCTTCCTGTCTTTCAGGCTGAAGGTGGCCCATTCTGAGGATTAATTTAATTATCATTGGCTCAGAAAACTTCCTGCATTGTTCATGGTAAGGCTTATATTTGAAAGTTCAAAT
The DNA here is from genome assembly GCA_013399195.1 of Dicrurus megarhynchus. NCBI lineage: Eukaryota > Metazoa > Chordata > Aves > Passeriformes > Dicruridae > Dicrurus > Dicrurus megarhynchus. Next base: position 169,736 of record VXAD01013336.1, read on the forward strand.
TTAGTTTGTTGTGCTGATGCATTTAGAGTATTTCTTACACATTTTTTAGTGTTAACATTTCCTTTGGCTGTAATAATGACTTATGAGTTGGATCACATTTACTGAGAATTGCAGTTTCACAGAGAAACTTCAATTTTGTGTATCTGAATCAATAAAGATTTGAATAATTGTAAAGTTTATAACCTAGGGAAAGACTTTATGCATTCACAAGTTTAAAATCAGATTGAGAGCAATGCTTTTAGAGTCGAAAAGGCTTTTTTGTGGTCATTTTATGCAAAAAAATTTTTTTGTTTGTTTTAATTATGTAAATGACTTCATCTTTTGGGATTTTGTGATTTAGACTGCTTTATAATTACAAAACTTTCCTGTTAATTTACAGGAGTTTTTCATCAGTATGTCTGAAACCATTAAATATAATGACGACGATCACAAAACTGTGTTCCTGAAAACATTGAATGAACAACGTTTGGAAGGAGAATTTTGTGACATCGCTATTGTGGTTGAAGATGTTAAGTTTAGAGCCCATAGGTGCGTGCTTGCTGCCTGCAGTACCTACTTCAAAAAGCTTTTCAAAAAACTTGAAGTTGATAGTTCATCAGTAATAGAAATAGATTTTCTTCGTTCTGATATTTTTGAGGAAGTTCTCAATTACATGTATACTGCAAAGATTTCTGTTAAAAAAGAGGATGTAAACTTGATGATGTCTTCAGGCCAGATCCTTGGTATTCGGTTTCTCGATAAACTCTGCTCTCAAAAACGTGATGTATCTAGTCCTGAAGAAAACACACAGTCCAAGAGCAAGTACTGTCTAAAAATGAACCGTTCTATAGGGGAACCGAATGACACCCAAGATGATGAGGTGGAAGAGATTGGAGATCATGATGACAGTCCATCAGATGTGACAGTGGAAGGCACTCCCCCAAGTCAGGAAGATGGTAAGTCACCAACCACTACCCTGAGAGTGCAAGAGGCAATTCTGAAAGAGTTGGGAAGTGAAGAAGTTCGAAAAGTAAACTGCTATGGCCAAGAAGTAGAGCCTATGGAAACACCAGAATCTAAAGACTTAGGATCTCAGACTCCTCAGGCACTCACATTTAATGATGGCATAAGTGAAGTGAAAGATGAACAGACACCAGGCTGGACCACAGCAGCTGGGGATATGAAGTTTGAGTACTTGCTTTATGGTCACAGGGAACACATTGTGTGTCAGGCTTGTGGCAAGACCTTTTCTGATGAAGCGCGTTTGAGAAAACATGAAAAACTACACACTGCAGACAGACCATTTGTTTGTGAAATGTGTACAAAGGGCTTTACCACGCAAGCTCATTTGAAAGAACACTTGAAAATACACACGGGTTACAAGCCTTACAGTTGCGAGGTGTGTGGGAAGTCTTTTATTCGTGCACCAGATCTAAAAAAGCATGAAAGAGTTCACAGTAATGAGAGGCCATTTGCATGCCACATGTGTGATAAAGCGTTTAAGCACAAGTCCCACCTCAAAGACCATGAAAGAAGGCATCGAGGAGAGAAACCTTTTGTCTGCAGTTCCTGCACTAAAGCATTTGCTAAGGCATCTGACCTAAAAAGGCATGAGAACAATATGCACAGTGAAAGAAAGCAAGTTACAGCAGCCAATTCCATCCAGAGTGAAACAGAACAGTTGCAGGCAGCAGCCATGGCTGCTGAAGCAGAGCAGCAATTAGAAACTATAGCCTGTAGTTAAAAATTAAAGCAGGAACTTTATCAGAAATAATATAAGAAATGAAAAGGAACAAAATCTATTGTTGGTATACATTTAGACTGAGAATCTTTTCAAGAAAGCATATTTTTAGAGGGTTTGAATGTTACATAGGAATACATAGCATTGCTTGGTTAGGTATTTTAAAACATTTCAGAGATGGGTATTCTTAGAATGTGAAACAGTTTTATTGTCATTAGCAGTATAATGCACTAATAACTGCTTTAATTCGAGAATGTGATCAAGTTCTCTACAAAACAGGGATCATCAATGGCCGATACTTTGCTTCATCCGGTATGGAGTACTGAATACGACGTAAACATTGCAATCAGTGAGAATCAGTGAGTTATGTTTGAAAACGCTGAGATCTCAAAAATCACAAACATGGAAAGAAAACGATTTGGTTTTCGTAATTCTGAGGTGTTCTACGTACAATTTTTTGAGAAGCAGACATTGATTTCCTAAGCTTTTTAATTCCTCCTTTTTTCACCTAATGTTCAACAGAGTGTAAAGGAGGATGGTGATCAAAATGAAATTGCTTCTTATTCCATTCCCTCAGATATCCTCTTATTTTTATAAAGGTGGCAAGTTTAGTGGAAATACTTGCATTCTTGAAAAAACTGCATTATTCACAGTGATTCCGGTTGGCAAAGCAGAAGTGTCATGGCGTTCACCAATCCCTTCTGTGGGCAAAAAAGTCTGCCTCATTTGTTTTTATGTTCACTTTTATGCAGGGCCCCAGAGATGGGACCAGGCCACAAAGGAAAAAGGGTGCGGCATGGAGGAAACACGCTCCTTACTCAAACCCAGTAGAAATCAGTGAAACCTAATACAGCCTGAGACTGTTTTTTATTATGCAGCTTTCAGGTCACCTAAGCTAGCACAATGAAAGCAGAGGATTAGCTGCACCAGCAGGTGACCAGGTGTCACTGCCAGACTCCCAGAGCTGCAGCCACAGGTGTCACATACCTGCCTGCAGGGCTCAGCTGGAGTTTGTGTCATGGCTGGTCATACCAGCTCATAGGTCCTGTTCAAGTTTAAAAGCTTCCACCTTCTGACACACCACCTCTAGTCAAGAGGGAGACTTCAGTGAGTGAGTTCTGTCATAATCTATCCTGAGTGAGTGTTCACTATTAGTCAGTTTCTTAGTGTATTTTTTTTAAGACCAGCTGGGGTACATGCTGATAACTTAATAGTTAACTCACAGAGTCAACAAAATAAGTGGTCTTTGGATTGCAGTCTGCCACATGTAGTCATCAAGAGAAGACACAATAACAGTGGCAATGTAATCCAAAGGTATATCGAGCCTTTATTTTAAGTTTGTAAATACTACAACTGTTGTGAAAACTTCATTGGAAGTTGGAATGGGCAAAAAAACACACTCTTGGGCACATGGTTGGTAACATTGGTCACTTGCGATACCTATAGCATATCAAAGTGTTAGACCAGTTTCTGGTCAGTTACTGTGTGGTAGATCACATCTTGCTTTTCTAAATAGAAATTTAAAATAGTGTTTTTGGAAGTGTTATATGGAACTTCGATTATTGAGGGGTTTTTATTTGTTTGAGGTTTTTTTTACAGCTTCATTTTATTCATGTATTCATCAGGTTAAGCAGTTATCTTAAAATGCCAGTAACTGTTCGAACGCTGGTCTGTAAATAAAACATGACCTTAATATTTTAGAAAATGTAAACTTTGGACCTTTACCAATATATTTTTTTAAAACGTTGCTTCATTTTACATTCAGTAATATTAGTTTGTAAACAAACTATACATTTTGTACCTGTGCAACATCAGAGGATGTGTATTCATTGCATTTTATTGGTTCTCTTGAGGAACATGATAAATGACCATTGTTAAAATGTTTTACTGTATATGTTCATAGATATAAAGATAGTAGGTCCAAAATAGGATCTACTTTTTTTTTCTAAATATGTTAGTCTTGCTATGTTTTCTTATCTGAAAGTGTGTGCACTTCTTCCTAGGTAAACTGGGGTTGGTAAGATTGTACAAAAAAGATCTGTTGTGGTAAGAATTCAAAAGTGTAAAACAGGAAGGTAAATTTTCTCAAGGTCTGCTATGAAGAGTGCAAGAAGCCACGAGCTTAAATTACAGCAGTAAACAATTATGTTAGAAAAAAAAAGTTTAAAGGATTTAATAATGAATTACTAAAACAGAATGCCTGGGGAGGTGCTGCAATCTCCACTAGTGGTGACATTCAAGACCACATCTATTAGAAATGGCTTAAATATGGTTAATTCTGCTTTGAAGTTGTGGGATAAGCTAAATAACCTCTCAAGTAGAGCCTCATTAGGATTTTTTTTTGAAAGTAATAAATGAAAATGGAGCTCACTGGGACAGCAGACACTTGAGTGGAAAGACAGCGCTCAAGTATTACAGTTAAAGAAAATTGCCCCAGACTTTTTAGCACAAGTAGTCAGGCTGTGAATTTGAAATTGTTATAGAAAGGCAGGCTTGCATTAGAAGACTCACAGCTGAAAGTGTGGTAACGTTCTGTGTTACATCAGAGTAAACTCTGCTATTGTTATAGCTTATAGCTGTAAAAGGTACAAGTGCAGAGGCATGGAGGTGTCCTTAGCTGTATATACGATCTTGTTAATGTGTTCTAAACAAATCTGTATATTCTGAAGGAATGTTAGCCTATCTATTGTGGGGGTGTGTCTGTGAAGTTCAGGTAAATCTGTCTGCATCTTACAAGGCTACTGCTCCCATCTCTCTCCTGTCTGTGCCAAAAGACACCATGTACAAAAGCAGGTGTGGGTCAGCTCCAAGCCAATGAGGTTTTCCAGCATGATAAACTGTAAGCTATGAGCTGTGTCGACTGAGGAATGGGCAACTTTTTGTTTTTGCTTTGACAGGAATGGCAACTTCTTTTAGAGTTTGAGACAGTGGATGAGATTCTGTGCAATTAATGGAAATTTTGCTGTTGGCTCTTCTGGGGCCAGATTAATCTAACATTCCTTAGGAGATTTTTTTGTTTGGATTTTTTTTAAGAGAAAAAGAAGCAAAAATAATGCATTTTAAACTGTGGTATCTGCTTAATTTCTCATCCTAATTGTGTTAGCCATGGGTATGCTGTTGATTATTTGGCACGACTCAGTTTGGAAACTAAAAGTTCAGCAAAGAATGCCTTTCAGCCATTCTCCACTCCCCAAACCTTCTTTTACACATTATTCTTACCAATATTTTAAAAAATATTAGAAAATGAGGCAACTCACTATTGAGTCATTACTTGAGGTTTTATTTTTCTGCTTTGATCTTTTAGAAAGGTTTAGACCTGGTGATTAGAGTTTTAAAGGTTGTTCTATGAAAAGGAATTCCTTATGCTCGCTTCAGTAGCAAAAATTGGAGGTCAGCTTCTATTTGTTCCTGTAAGCTACAGAATACTAAATACTCCTCAAAATCTTGCCATTTAGGTAGCTAAACTGGAGTTCTTTTGAAGATCCAGCCTCAGCTTTCTAATACAGAGATTACTTTTATAATTCCATTAAGTAAGGATATTTTAATAGAGTTGTGTGAAATACAGAATAAAATATCAGATAATATCAGAAAGCCTACCCTGAGGTTGGAGGATATTTTTAGGGCCGTATTATCTTTTATTAAGTATTTTATTAATGCAGACATTTCTAGTGTTATAGAGGATACAAAGCATTTATGAAAGAGACTACATCTACTGCTTGCATCTGGTGCCTTTTCTGAATGTAAACATTTACAGATAGGTACAGAACAGGATAATTCTGCCTGGAAGGTAAAGACAGATCTAAGGAATTGTCATCTTTTTCAGTTAGTCCTTAGATCACAGTAGTGTGCCTGGTCAGCCAGAAATGTGCACATTTCATTAAAAATTCCATTACAGCAGTTGGTCTGTCATTTGTCTTCATATAGATCTAAAACAATTATAGTAACATTCTTACTCATTTCAGAACAGATGGAGGGGTTCCATGAATAGATTTGTTAAATATGTGTCATAAGAGCTGAGACACCTATTCTCAGGAAGTGTTTTTAAATGTAATGAAAGAAATCTGAAATAACAGAATAGCTAAAAATAGTGATTTATACCATGTTGATATGTTTTCCAGAGTTTTTCTCTCCACTGTCCTTCCATATTATTTTTATTTACGTGCCCTGCTCATTTAGATATTTATAGAACTCTGAAACTTGGTGAACTTCAGTGGTTCAATGAAGAGCAATGCAACTCTTTAAAATAGAAGTATTTTTGAATCTGGTTAATACATATTTTTTGAATTTACTTGTATTTTTACTATTCAGTAGCTAAGCTAATTTTTTATAGGTAAACCTGAAAAACTTGTGGACCGTATGAATAAAGATGTACTACATCTGATCTGTTTGGTATATGGGTGTCAAAAACCATGGCCAAAGCAGAACTTCTGGATACGTGTATCTCAAGATTCCTTCCATGACTTTTTTTGTGAGTCTATAGTTCGAGAGCATGAGTTTGTAAAATGAGCGGTACTAACAAGAAATTAGAATTCTTACTTAATCGAAATTCCAAATGTATTTTCTTTTTGATAATACCGAGCCATTTTAAAGGAGTATAAAAGACAGTAGCTACATGCTACATATTATGCAATTAATAGATTTAAAGTTGAATTTTCATTCAGAAGTAAAATAAATTAATAGATATGGTGCATTGAATATAGATCATCTTTATGAAATCATTAAAACATGAGAGCTCTTTTCAGCTTTTTCCACCAAAGCATGGAAGTTTTTCTTATGTTTAGAAAAATGTATTTTCTAATGTAAACCCATTCTGTTAAAAACAATAACCAAAACCACCCAAACCCTACAGTGCTTACACTTACAGTTTTCTGACCTCCTTCCAATGGCCTGTTTATACATTTAAATAATCTGTATATACAAGCAACTTAGAGTATTTTTGTCTTTTAAAATATTCTAAAGACCAAGCTTCCCCACATCTAAGTTTTCATTCTTCACTAATAAAAATCCTTTTTCTTTCAGTGCAGAGGGTACCACAAGCAGTGCTTATAGGAACAAAGCACTGTGGTAGCATTGCAAATTGCTCAGACAGGAGAATGGAGTATAGTGGAGCTCCACTAACTCCACTGGTGGAGCTTCCACTAGGGTCAGTGGAAGAGCAGCCTCAGTTTAGAGCAGCTTAAGCCATGTGGAGCTGCCTCCTGAGACAGCAGCTTTGTGTTTTGACTGCCATAGTGAAACTGCAAATTCTTGCTAAAAGAGGTAATCTCATTTTCTCATTTTCTCCTTTCCTTTCTTGTTACCTCTGTCTTGTTTGCCCCAGATTTAGTGGCTTTTTTGGCTATAGAATAAGCCAGTAGAGTGATCTTACATAAGAAAGCAATTCAGTGCTTAAGCGAGTTGGTTTTAAATTGACCTACCTTGTCGAACCAATTCATTAAGTTTGATCCAAAGTAAGTGGCAGGAGCACATTCCTGGAGTTAGGAGAAGGAATGGAGCAGGACTTGCCCAACGTTGGCACCACATTAAATACAAGGGGATGAAGCACAGCACATGTTGCACAGTGTTTGTGAGAAGCAGCCAGGCAACAGAAGGGATCAGACATCATCAGACATCATTTTTGCAACATCCACTGCTGGTAGACTTGTGGGATTGTGAAGAAGGTGATCTGTGTGTGTCACTTCTGCTTTTTCAGGAGAATGGAATTTGATGGTTGAAGTTGTGGGGGCTTTTTTTCTCTTTTTTTACTGTTTAAATTAATCTCATCCTGTTCGCCTCTTATTTTATATGTTCTACACAGCCTTGAGTGGTGGCAAATTGCTCAAGTTAAGGAGAAAAGAGTGCTTAATAAAAGACAATAGGTATTTAATTCACTGAAGGACAAAGGTGAACTCCCAAAGGGATGAAAAAATACATTTTTTTCAACACGTTAATCCTTACAAGTATTAGAAGTAAAAAATATTCACTTCATAGTTATTTGTATCTATTTTAGATCTGATTTAGACCACTTGCTAGGTGAAAAAAAATCACTCTTTAATTAATATAAATAATATAAATCCAAGGTATAGGGATAGATTCTGTATTTCATTAGGTGATGTCAGCTAGATTGATTTTACCATAATTTGTTTTTCTGCCTTTTGAGTTTAGGGTTCTATGACAAACCTAAAGTTTTCCAATGAGTGATTTTGATTTATTTCCATGTATAAGTATATATTATATTTATAGGCCTGAATATAAAAATTGTAGGTTTTCTTACATTTCCACTTGATACTTGACATTAATGAGTTTTAAATGTAATTCTTGAGTTGTGTAGCTGAGGCTTCAGAAGGCATTCTTTGTTAAGAGTTGCCTTTTTCAGTGTAAAGTTCTTCTCTAGAAATGAGTTCTGTTCTCTGATATTTCCCGTTTTTAACAAGATTTTTTTTTCCCATGCGAAGTAACAGCATTTGAATGTTTTCTTTTTACAAGGTACCTGTTTTTGTATTACAGCTATTACTGATTTTGATATTTTACTAATTCATCCAAATTCTCCAGTAAGAGTTAAAACAACCACGGCCACTACATTCTTGCTCTTAAAGTATAAAATAGAACTTACGCCAGGATTTGGAAATATAAACTTTGTAATGATTTCAATCTTTAACTTCTCAGTGCTGTACAAGAAACCTTATACCCCTGAAGAGCAGTAAGACCTCTTTGACTGCTTGTATTGGAAAGAGCTGATTTTTAAAAACATATGTATATGTGTATTCTGTTTGTGTTTCTGAATTTCTTAGATCAAATAAGGGAAAAATTTCGACTGTCCATTTGGAACATAGGAAAGAGCAGCTCTACCCTTTTGTATTTCAGAGGAGTTAAAGGTTGGAACATACTGGGCTTGGTTACTAGACTAACAGTTATCTACAACACTACATATAGGAACAATTAAAACTTACAGTTTTTAAAGAGTCTGACAGGTTTGCTTATGCTAGAGTTTTGAAATTCAGGCTGCACAAAAAAACTAACCCTGAAATACATGAGAAATTCTTGCTTTAAAATGTGATTGCTGCCATCACAAATGAGGTATGTTAGACACAAATGTTTTAATTGAAGTGAACAATTACCCATTTTAAGAGCGTTAGTCAATGTTTTTAATATGAAGCATAGGTTTCATTTTCCACTTCAATAATTAATTTTTATCCAGTTGTGTGACTTTCTCGTAGATCTCCCATTGTTTCAAGGACAGACTAAATGGAGTCAGACGGGAGCTCTGATTTGATGGATGTGATAAATTCTACTGGTGTAGGATTGTCCTGTATAGATACTTTGCAGATGGACATGGATTATGCTTTGAGAATCTTGCTAACCTAATTTAAAAGTCTTAAAGCCTACTGTTTTAAATCCTTTCTTTTGTATCAAAGTTGATGTTTTCAAACAATTTAAAATTCATATATTTATCTTATTTCTCCACATTGTTTCATTTTTAGGCATGCGTGATGAAATCCCCATTCTTTTGACTTTATAGGACAAGTTAGAAAGCTGCATTGTGTATTAACCTTTTCTATTTCACATTGCTGTAACTCAGTATAATTTCCCATTCTCAGTTCTTGAACAATCTAATCTAATCTAATCTAATCTATTAAGTAGCACATTCAAATTATGACTTTGGTATTTACATTTTACAGACCTTCTTTTTTCTTTGAGTGTTGAATTAAGCATGTGGTTTAATATTTAGGTTTACTTTTGTAAAAATGTATAACTGATTGAGGACTCTAATAGTATTTTTTTGCAAGTTTGGAAATATCTTCATTCATTGTAAAGCTGACTTTTCTTCTCCTTAGCTCATTGGCTAGCTGTTCTGCCATGGGTCATAAATGCTTCTCTCCTTTTAAGGTCCTTGAAAACTTGAGCAAATGCCTAATTTTATGACTTGTGTGCCAAGTTATACACACCAATAAGCTGTGGCATGATCAGAGTCTTAAAACAGTTTTTATAGAAAAGAGAAAGACAAATATTCATTTTTAGTGTAACGAATGTTGTGCTGATAGGAACAGAAAAGGTTTGAAGATGAGAATTTCATTTGAAGGAGACTCCCAACCCATCCTATGCATTTTCAGTATGGTACAGAATGGTATGGCCTGGTCCTTGTCAGGAGACAGTGGTCGTGTGTGAGGTTCTTTAAAACCTCTGCCTATGTTTCACAGTGTCTCCACTAGATCCAGAGTCATTAGCCAAGGACTTGACTGGACTGAATTCCTTGCTGTATAAAAGAATTCCTGTGTGATGGAAAGACTCTAAGTTTTCAGCAGTGGCTCATTCATGTCTTGGTGAAGGGACTGACATCTGGCAGAGGTGTGGCAGGTAGGAGCAGTGATTACTTTGGCTCCACTGCACAGATGTATATGTAGTAATGTTTTAGGTGAGTAATTGAATCTTTTATTTAAACCGCCTGAATTTTTCTAGGTCTTGTTGATTGGCTTTTGTTTTGGGTTCAGCTTCTGTAATTTTGACTCCTATCTATTAACAGAAAGATACCAATTTACTTTTTATGGGCCTGTTGGAAGATAATCAGTGATGGATGCAAGGCATTCAGATGTTGTGAGGGTGGTGATATAATCAGCTAGAAATGTTTCCTAGATGGAAGTAGGTCTTCTGGGATATCTTTACAGGCTGTGAGAAGTCCTGGGGTGGATGCATCTTTGTGATACTTTAAAGAACCCCAACAAACAAAAAACCACCCCAAAACTGTACAGCTATCTCTCCTAGACTGTCTAAAATTTATTCATATTTGTTAATCCCTGCCCTGGACTACTATGTAGTTTATCAGATTAATTAAGAAAAATGAGTAGACCAATGAATTAAAAGAGTAGTGGCTACACTTATCTTTAATGGTATTCACTTTTTCCTGTCTTGGGAAACGTTGTATGTTCTTGCTTCTGGTTTTCAAGATGTCATGTCTTTGGCTGCTGGAAATCTGTGCACCGCTATTCTTCTGAAGCACTCATGGAAAGGTAACTGGCTTTTCATTTATTTTTTTTTCCCCCAGGAGAATGGCACTTGTGTCCATTTTTATTTTTCTTTTCTACCCTCTCTGTTTATTCTCTCCATCTGTCTGTTAGAGATGTATTAATCAGAGAGGTATTAAATGTTAGATTTCTAAATCTAGGATCCTGACTACTATGATCCCTGCTGTACAGATTGCAATTTGACATTTCAAATATTCATCTAATGTTTAGGTATTTCTTGCTGACACTCAGTCACAATTTCCTCTAAACAGCTTCCCTGCAGTTTCAGATGTAATATATTGCATCTTGGCTAGTAAAAACTTTTAATTTTAAGCTTAACCATAAGATTACAGTGACTGTAATCACTTTTTGAGAGCATTATGATCATAGCCAATGTAGCAAAAGACATCAAGGAGTTCAAGCAGTTTCCTAATCGTATTAATTTTCCCTCCCAAAAAACTAGATTTGATTATTAATGTGTGTGGGAAGAAATAAAGAAAAAAGGGTCAGAGATAATTAATTCTCAAAGTTGGGGAAAAAAAAACATTTTACAAAATATAATAGTAGCATTTGATGTAAAATGTATGAAATGTTGATTATATCTGTATATTAATTTTATTATAAAATGTGTTCATTTATATTTAGGTGATTAGTTCTTTCTTTCAGAAAAGAGTTTAAAATGTTACCTGTAAAATGTTAGCTGTACGTTCTTGTTAACAAAACATTGAAACCTTGCACATCATCAGGTGGAAAGGGCTCCTTCCTGAATACATATTTATGAAGCTTCTGAATCTATGTGACCAAATAATTGTTCTCAGCTCCATTAGAATAAAGGGTTTACTTCAGACCTAAACCCACACAATTATGAATAGCACGGATAATTTAAAGTGACATCAGTCAACATGATTTTTGTAACTGTCTAAAAATGTTAGCTATCTGTCAAACAAAATGTTAAAGTTTTTAACAAAGTACTTTATAGGTAACTCAAGACTTCTTCAGAAAGGTCTTTGAAGATACATACCAGAGAATTTTTGTGTCCCCTGATGTTATCTGGAAGTCAGTAATTCCTCACTTAAACATTAAGAATTTAAATGATACACAAGGCAGAGACTGTATAATTACTGATAAAAATATATACAGATGTTTTTGTAAGTGTTTTCATGCTTCCTATTTCATACAAGTTGATAGAATATCTTTATTGTGTTTTAATTATATTAACTCCTTTTTACCAATGTGCTTCATTCTCAAGGGATTTTTTTGTATAAGTGGGCATAACTAGTGTTGTTTTCCACTTATCTGAAGTTTAATGAAAAAAAAATTAGTAGTGCACTCTTTGTTTTGGGGTTGTACTGCATTAACTGCACTTTTCTGGGGGGTGACAGTTCACTATAGACCTCTGTCCTGTGCAGTTACTTCAGTGGTTTTTTGGATGCATTTGAACTTGTGACCCAATCCAAAATTCAGAAATTAATTTTATGACAAAAAGAAGCTCAAAAAGCTTTTTGATAACATTTTTTCTTCTAGTAAAAAGCATTACTTCCTGTTGACTTTGAGCAAGAAAACGGAAAGCTCTAGAATAAAATGTGACTGGTTTGAGTTATTTATCAGAGTAAATACAGATAGCAGTTAAAAAAAGATGTTCATTAACATTATTGTTAATGAACTGTATTCTTCCACCAAAATGGTATAGGTTCTGTTACCAAGTTGCATATACCCACCTAGAATTTTACAGGTTACTTACAGACTTTTGTATCACTGAATCCTATTTATTGTTTTGAAATCTTTTAACAAGCTGCTCCACCATCTCAAAACACAATCCCTTAGAAACATCCATATAATTTTTTTGAGGATGTATGTAATAGAAATACATCCAATAGATTTTTTTTTTCCAGAAGTGCTTTAATACCTGTTTTCATGATGGATAACTCTTCATCAAGCACACCAGTCAGGCATTAAGGGCCACATAACAGATACATCATAAAAATACCAGTGTAAGTTTTCTTACAGTCTTTCCAAATTATGGATCAGTCCTGATTTTCTAAAGATTATGGGGTATCTTCCACCTTTCTTGTAAGAATTGCTGAATATTGCTGAATGCATTATTTTCTGCATTTTATGTGGGACACTTTTACTAGAAATTCTTCTAATTGAGTTCTTACGTACCCTGTTAGTTCCCATACTTAAGGTGAATGAGAATAATGATAGGTGAGGAAAGGTTAGAACAGAGATTTTTGAAGTCACGTTTCTTAAAGGGAACACCATTCCTGAGCAACCAGAATTACGTTCATTAATTCAGTTGCCACCTGAGAGAAATGAAACTGAATCCCTGAAATATAAGATAGAAGAGAGAAACAAATGGCAATAAAGAAGCTGAAATTGCTAAGGGGGATAAAAGGAATATCTGGAAACTGGATAGTAGAAATGGTAAGTGAAGAAAAATCTAGAAGGCATTCCCAAGGAGAAATGATGTTACACACTATTAAAAAAAACCCCTGCCACCAGATGAGTAGTTTGACTTCGACAGTGATGCCACTCTTGAGTTCTTGCTGAGGTATATAAGCAATATTATTTAAGGAGGTCAGTGTTTTTCTGTACCTGTATTTTAGGGATAAGGCCTTATTTTGAGACTTCAAGTATCCCAGGTTAATTGGAGAATTCTGTGTTTGCGAAATGCTTGACTATGAAAAAAATGAAATAAACTTGTGAGAATATCTTAGGTTATGAAAATGTGATTGGAAAATGTATTCCGTATTGCAAACATTTACGCAATTTTTTAAAAAATGTACTTTCTATAATTCGCACTGATAACTTTTTTCAAAATCCCTCTTGCAAATTAGGCTTAAAGAGGAAAGTTAGTTTCTGTAAATCTTGTCCCATCTGGCTATGTGTTTCCCACTTCTGCTGTAGAAGTTCGGGGTCCACAGGAAATCTGAGTATGGGTTCTACAAACAAAAGTAAATGAAATGTGAAACATAAAAGATGGTAGGAAATTTTAAGTAGTCTTCTGCTGTTGGCGTTCATTGTCTTTATTTTGTTAGTATTCATTATTTTCTTTACTGTTTTGCCTTGATGTCATCTTTTGTATGCCAAAACATTCAAGTTGCATTTTAAAGTGCTGGGTACAGCTGGGTTAATGGGCCTATGAAATCAGAGTATAAATTCCTCAGCATTTGAGCTTTTGGGAGTGAAAATACTGTGACAAAGTACGGTGTCACTGGAGCCTATTACCAGGGTTGTCAGCTTGCGGTGAAAGCAGCGCACCCCAAAATGTCAGGCAGCGGGACTGTTGTCGAGAGATAATTAGGAGCAATTAGCCAGTTTCCCTGCTGGGCAGATCGCTGTTGCCTTTCTCCTTTTTGCCCTTCCCCCTGCTGTCACTGCAGGGCAAGGAGTTATGGCATTGGTGGTTCCCTGGTAGAGAGAGAGAGGGAGAGAGAGAGTGTGAGAGTGTGTGTGTGTGTGTGTGTGTGTGTGTGTCCGTGCGGGCGCCCCGGCCCCCTCCCCGCCCCGCCGCATTGTGGAGGGAGGGACCGCGGCCGCCTCCGCCGCCGTGCGGGGCCGGGCGCTGTCCGTGGTGCTGAGCCCGGCGGGACGGGCGCTGTCCGAGGTGCTGCTCCAGCAGGGCCGGCTGCTGCCCGAGGTGCTGATCCCCGCGGGCCGGCAGCTGCCCGAGGTGCTGATCGCTGCAGGGCCGGGAACTCTCCGAGGTGCTGAGCCGTGCCGCCCGGGCGGCACCATGGTGTTCGCTCCAGGTAAGGGCAGCTGCATCCCGATCCCGGCCGGGTAGCCCAGCAGGAAGGCCCCGGCCGTGCCGGAGAGCTGCTGTTGGGAGGGGGTGATGATTGAGCCGGTGCTGCCAGCAGACAGAGGTAGGTAGGTTCAAAAAAGGTGGTTTAGTTTATGATTTCTTTAGCTGGGGAGCCAGTGGTTTTGAGGGTCACCCCTGTGGTTCTCATCAGGGACAGGAGCCTCCTATACAAGTGTGCAGGGGGCTGCGCTTGTCAGACCGCACAAAAGGGTCATGAAAGGGGATGTGGCCTTGCAGTGACTGGAGAGTGAGTCCCCCTCTGCACCCACACCCATGGCTGCCAATAAGACCATCCCTGAAACTCATGGAGCTAATTTACAAATTTCAATTCCTCTTTCCTTCCCCCCAAAACAAAATAAATATTTGAATGGAAAAGAACAGAAAATTTATTAAGTCCAGTTTTTACTGGGACAAAATTGAAGATTTCAGCAGTTCATGTCTAATGTGAGATCTTGCTGTATAAGGGTGCAGAATCTCTAGTTCATAGTATACTTTTGTGCTAACTCATAGAAGAAGCAAAACTACAGCAAATCTGTATTGGATTTGGTACAGTCTGCTTGGAAATAGGCAGCTGGTTGTCCAGAAAGGGATGAGAGGGATGAAAGGCCCAGTAGGTCCAGGGTATAAATGTAAGTCATGCGTAGTATCTTCTGTAGGGAAATGACTTGAAAATAACTTTGTTAAAGATGTATAACTTTCAGTAAAATAGTGGGTCAATAGAAAAGGGAAAGTAAATGCTGAAACTTGACAATGAATAACTATTAATACCTTTGTTTTGCAAAGCTTACAGAAGTTTTGTCTTCTTTGAAATTCTATACCCAACCTCTGAAAGGGTAAGAATCCAAAAGCTTTACACTTTTGTATAAAAAAAATTATCTTGGGACTAACTTTGCTAACTCAATAGAGTCTAATTTTTTGAAAAAAAAAAGTATCTCTTTTCAACAATCTCATTAAGTTTGTCTATTTAACTGCCTGGTTGCTCTCTAGTTTAGTACGTTCACATACATCATGTTGTGAAATTGGGACCAAGTTATTTATCTTAATAGAACCAGCCACTGCTTTTTATAATACACCTTTCAGTATTAGGGGCTCTTTACTGAACTCCTTTTCTTTGTCACACTGTCACCATTAGCTGTACAAGTTTTTGAAATGCTCTGTGGGACTGGGATACTGCAGGAAGAGATTACCTCTAAAATAATGAAAACATTCTTTTTTTTTTGTCCAAAGGCTGACAAAGAATAAACCCCAAAGCTCATTAATAACTGCATGAATTGTTCTTTTCACAACTCTAATCCATAGATGGAAAAAAAATCCTCTGTCCAAAACTGTTTTATATAGTCATTCTTCAGTTTTCCTTTACTCAAAGAAAAGGCCACGGTTTCCTTGCAAATGTTGCCATGAAATACATAGGCCAACTAAATGGGAATTCATAAAAGAAATTATAAAACAAAGTATTGTATTCAGACAGAAAGCCTGAGTAGATTCCATTTTTTTTATTGCTTTTCTTCCCTGCAAATCAGCCCTGCCCTGGCATTATCCCTTCTCCAGATATTAAAAAAAAAAAAAATTAAAAAAAAAAAAAAAAAAAAAAAAAAAAAAAAAAAAAATAAAAAAAAAAAAGAAAAAGAAAAAAGTGGTTTATACATCTTTAGCATCTTCATAGTACTTAAGGCAATATGGGGTAGGAATACTGTAAGTTTACTAAGAAAATGAGTTTCATTTCTTCAATCAACTTTCTGATTTTATTTCACTGTGATGAATGACCTAATTTTCTGTTCCATTTATTTGTTGGGGTGTGAGGGGAGAGGAAGTAAAAGATTTAGCTAACTCTGAATGGTTAGGGTCAGAATGATAAACTTCCAGGATGGGGCGGAAAAAAAGAAAACAAAACAACAATCAAGAGGAAATTCTCTTCCAGAAGCAAAAAGTATGGAAGTCATTTATCTGACAACAAACATAAGATTTTGCAGATGAATAAGATGACAGTCTTTTTCTTAAGGTCTTGGATATGTTATTTCAGAACTCTGAAATAATGGGGTATGTTCATAAGCTGTTAAGTAGAAGAAGCTTATTAAGTTAAACAGACTTTTAAAAAGGTGAAGCCTACTGACTATTTACTGAATAGATACTTCCCTGTTAATCTTCAACTCCCTAAAACTTATATCTAGTATGTTGAAAAAAATAGCACAATAAAGCAGCACAAAAACAAACAACGCCAAAAGAAGCCTGGATATTACCGAGATATATCAAAATAAATTATAAAACGGCCAGTATTCCATGCCAAAATGGGACTTCCTGTCTCATTTTAGACAGTGTACTGCTATTGTAGGTATGCAAAAAAGTATTCTTCATAGTCTTTATTTATTGATATTCTTCCTTCCCACTTAAAATTAACATTGAGACTGTTCCAGAAAAAGGAACTGAGAAGAGTATGCTTTTTCCTTACTTGGTTTAATTTGACTGGGGCTTCATTGTCCTGTCTTGTGCTGATTGATTAATGATATGCTTATGTATAGGAAATGCAGTCCAAACTCCATGAGATGTCTGGGCATTCATTTTTCCTGGAAAATTCACACATGTTGTGCTGCCTTTACAGTGGAGGATGATACATTAAATTCACACAAGCTATGCATTGCAAGGTTTAGCTTCTTTACTTTTCCTGAACTGAGCTGCTTTAGACAGTTTGAGAAGTAGACAAAAATGTGTTATTTTACATTGCACGTGAGGATGGAGGAATATATGGGACTGCACTAGATAAGCATGAAATTTCAGGGTTCTGGATTAGATCAAAAAGCAAAGAGAAGTCATCATTTTTGAATTGGTAGATCTCCTTACGAAGTTTTCCTTAAATTTTCTGTAGAAGATAGTGTATTCTAGCATTTTCAAAAATGTCAATGCTATATTAGCCTATAAAATACTGGTAACTATAATAATTCCACAGATTCCACATTGTGAGGTAGGAAATAAAGAGGTATTAAAACATTTATTCGTTCTAACACATTAGTAAAAATTAGAGAATGCAGCAATTTTTTCTGATAGCATATCATTAGTTTACAAAAGTGTGATCACTTACAATATCAACATTTACCAGATTTAAGAGTAACTTTAAATGTTACTAATCAAACTACTAATCAAACTACTTTTTTGCAGACTTCCACTTACTTTTCCAAAAATTACCTTGGGCATATTCCATGCTAATTTCCAACCCTAAAGTGTTTTTCTAGTGCAAAGATAAAAATAATACTCTTTACTTCTGATCTGTCTGAACAAACACAATATGAAGGTGTTTTTCATGCTTCAAGAATTTTTTCTGATGTTATTTTGCACAAATCACTCAAAAGCTTGTGTCTTAGGCCTTTGCCCTTACGTGTATATACTGATATAGCACAGTCATGGCCTGTATTTTGAAAATTAGCTTGGGAATAAAGTTAGAAACCTACATCTGAACTGCCTAGAGGGTTTTCTAAGCAAATCTCACTTGACTATCATTTCAGTGATTATTTTAGTATATTTTGAGAATTTTACACTACTCTTACTCTGTAAAACCATAAAATAACCAAATTATAGAGTTTCATCATTGCAGGCAATCATTGTTTCATCCAGTACAAAGCTGTGTTTGAATAGGTTTGTGGCGTTTGTTTTTTTTTTGACATTGTTTATTTTAGAAATGAATCCATTTTGAGCTGAATACCTCAAGAAAGATGGGAATATTTACACTGACAGCTTGATTTGGGTCAAAACACTCCCTTTCTTTAAGCTTGTGTCTGCTTTGAATTGTGTGATTTCATCTTTCAGGTGAATCTTGTTATTTGTCAGTGTAATTTGAAGAATTCCTTTTTTCTGACAGTTTCTTCATAACTAGAAACTCAGATGCTTTACTCAACACCCTGTAGTCCTAAGAGAAGGAGGAGGATATAGAATTAATTTTTGTATCAATATTTTTCTGTTAAAAAATGTGTGATCACGAAGTTTAAAGATAGACATTAGAGAAATCAGAATATTCACTGCTCCGCACCTTTTTCATGCAAGAGTAACACCAGTAGCTTTTCAACGAGGTTTTCAGCAGCACAGCTGTTCTTAACATTTTTAAGCTGGGAGCAGCATAGCAGACTTGTATAATGACACTGAAGATCAGAAGCGCATCCTGTACCAAACATTTTCGGAATCTCATTACCCTGCAATTGAAGACATAGCAGCTGCATACTGAAACAGATGTGCTTACTGGTCTGAATAGTCCTGATCTTCTCCAGCGGAAAAGCTGGGATAGCAACAACCTGTTGCGCTGCAGAACATGAAGATGTGAAATTTCTTGACAGAATTTTTAATTTTTTTTATTACAGTGTTACAGGTATTATTGCAGATCCCTGTCCAGAATGGCCAGGTCAAGACAGTATGGAAGGGCCTGTTCATGAATGCAAAAATTGCTACCAGTAACTTTACGTCTTTGGAGGCTACCTGTTGTGGGATATCTGCAGTGTTTGTGCCAACTGGGGTACTCTGGCACTCAGTTATGAAGTGTCTTTCATCCATGAAAACAAGGCAGGACACAGTCCCTGTTGTCCTTATTAACTGCTGTGCTACATTCTGCTAATGCTCTAGGTTCTGCGGCCCTCCCCAGAAATCCCTAATCCATGTGTGAATGTATATGTGTATAGGATTCTTATTTGATAGCTTAATGTTGACAAAGTCCATGCGAAGGACATAATTTGAAAGTGAAAAACAAAAACTATTTGCCAGCCTCATGCAGTCTGATGTAATGGAGGTTTTGTCTGGTATTTGTTATGGCTGGTAGTCAGTATGGAGGCCAGTTGCCACCCAAAAGTGTCTGAATGCATTTACAGCTCTCAACAATAGTTCAAAGCATTTGCCACCTGATAGGAAGAGATCATATAGAAGGAAATTCCTTATTCTTTTTTTGCTGAGGAAAAATATTTCTTGTGCTGACCTCTTCCCAGTGATGCATTGATCTTTCCCCTGCTGTGAAACTCCACTAGCAGATCTCATTAGTGAGGTGAAAGAAATTTAGTTCATAGATATTCAGAAATGTGATGAAATTAGCAAACTTAAGAAAATAATCAACAGTCCTAGGTGCAAACTTTCTTTAAAATATGAATCAACATAGCATTAAAAAATGGCACAGAATTTATTTTTTCAAATTATTTTTAACAGAGCTGAAGGCTTGAATAAGTGAGGCTGGCACCTTTCACTTCCATGTCACTGGACTGAATCTGATTCAGGTTGAGTATGAGAAGAATTCTGTTATCACAGTGACTGTGTATGGCCTATATTGAAGGAGTTGTTCATAGTTGGAGCATCGAGGTGATAAGTGATGCAGTCCTTATTAACATCCTTACTGGAACTGTTTATTGAGCAGGAAAGTCAAATGGTGAATGTAGAAAAGGAATGAGTTACGCTTACCTCCAGAGTTTATCCCTCTGAATCATTGTTCTTGTAGGTGAATTGTTCCCTTGTAGATGTTATGGACATAAATAGTATATTCCAATCTTATAAATTTTAATGTGCTAATGGAAATAAATGCCCTTGCTGTAAAATACAGTGAAAGGTAGATTTATTTCTGTACCTCCAATCTTGTCTATTAAACATTTTGTTAAGGACATAATACATTATATTGTTACGAATACTAGGTTAAGCAAAAATTATTTGCAAGCAAATAATTTATAATTTATTTGTAAATAAATATTATGATATTTTTTGACTACTAGTTACCCGTCTGTATTGTGTTTTTTACATAATAACTTGAAAGATTCTACAGAACTTTAGTGGATGTCAATTAGAGCAGAGTCTTTACTGATGTTAGCAGAAACGAAAAGCTGACCTGGATAGCCATAAAATGCTTCAGGTTCCTTCAGAATTCCTTGCCAGGGAAGTCAGGGTAGGTGAGCTTTGTGTTGCTGTTATTTGCCCTTGCAAATCCTGTAGAAGATGCTGTTTTCCTTCTTCAAGAGAGTTTGAAATTTTTTGCCTGAAGAAGTAAATTGAGCCATATTCTACTCAGGTGTTTCTCTAATGGTGAGGCAGGCGTAATCTCCTGTGGATTACTTGCATTTGCTTCACTTTGTAGTATGTATATTTGATAGAATGACCCTGTCATTCTATCATTTTCTGTCTTTGGGCAGTGAACCTACTCATGATTTTTCAATACAGAGGGGTTGCATATCCATTACAGCTTCTGTTAAATACTTGCATATTGACTCTGCATTTTGTCTTGAAATAAGTTTTCTTAATAGAGTGGAAAATATTTCTCTGGGAAGACAGAGAATCAGTTCCAAGAGTGAAAAACAGCATGTAATGGCATCCTGTTGTAAAGAGAGATTCTGTCAAGATTACAGCAATGAAATTAAAAAAAAAAAAAAAAGCCAACAAAAAAGGGTTTTGCTCTTTCAAGGTGCCTTTTAGGTTTATATAATCTTTGATTTACTTTCTAGCATGTTTTTGTGTATATATGTGTATGCGTATATGCCCGAGGGAATGGCCTGAAGTTGTGTCAGGGGAGGTTTAGGTTGAATATTAGAAAAAGGTTCTTCACCCAGGGGATGGTCACAGCACTGGAACAGGCTCCCCAGGGAAGTGGTCATGGCACCAAGCCTGACAGAGTTCAAAATTATTTGGACAATACTCTCAGGCACATGGTGTCACTCTTGGGGATTGTCCTGATCAGGGCAGGAGCTGGGCCCAATGGTCCTGATGGGTCCCCTCCAACTCAGCATATTTTGTGATTCTGAGATTCTACACACGTATATATATATATATATGTATACGTATCAGATCTCAGCCTCAGTTGCTAATAGCTGTATTTACAGCTTTCATACTCAACTCACATTCTAAAATAAGCAGGGAAATTTTTTCTGTACTTCTGTGCATGTGCAAATTTAGGGCTTTTTGTGGGGGCGTTTTTTTCCTGGGGGTTTTTGTTGTGGGATTTGGGGTTTATTTTACAGCTTGAGAAGGGCTCTGCTTCACCTGACATTTGGGCAGACAATTTCTGACTGAATAATCTGGTATAAATTGAAATATATCTAAAATGTAGCAGGATGTTTTCACTGGCTTGCTGGCTTTTTACAGGTTATGTAACCTCTTCCTTATTTTCTACACTTACAAAAGGAAATCAGGTTCAGATATTGTAAATTTTAATTAACCCGTACATAGTTCTTTAAGACCAAAAACCACCAAAAACTGCAGAAATATAAACACAGCAGCTAGCAAAATAAACCTCCATTGAAAACTTGCCCTTGGCTTATGCTATACAGTGATGGATACTGAAAGTCTTCTAACACAAAAGCTGTGTTTCAATGGGGATCAAAATGAGCTTTTGGATACAGATTCAGAAGACCTATATAAATGTTATCTAGATTTCTGTGCTTAATGTTTTCTTTTTGGAAAGGAATCTCTGAGCACCTGAACTGTACAAAATAGAAGGCAGAGGGGGTCAGATGATGAGTGGTGTCCCTCAGGGCCCCATCTTGGGACTGGTGCTCTTTGATACCTTCACCAGTGACACATACACAGTGGGATCGAGTGCACCCTCAGCAAGTTTGCACGTGGCACAAAGCTGAGCAGTGCAGTTGGCACAGCAGGAGAACGGGCTGTCCAGAGGGACCTGGACAAACTTGAGAACCTCACGAAGTTCAACAAGTCCAAGTGCAAAGCACTGCACATGGATTGAGGCAATCCCAGACATGAGCACAGACTGGTAGAAGAACTCCTTGAAAACAGCCCTGATGAGAAGGACTTGGGGCTACTGGTGGATGGAAAATGGGATGTGAGCCAGCAATGTGCACTTGCAGCCCAGACAGCCAACCATATCCTGGGCTACATCAAAAGCAGTGTGGCCAGCAGGTCAAGGGAGGTGGTTCCCCCACTCCACTCTGGTGAGATCCCACCTGGAGTCCTGCATCCAGCTCTGGGATCCTCAACACAAGAAGGACGTGGACCTATTAGAGTGGGTTCAAAGGAGGGAAAAAAGGGATGATCAGAGGGCTGGAGCATCTCTTCAGTGAAGGCAGTTTGAGAGAGTTGGGGTTGTTCAGCCTGGAGAAGGGAAGACTTTCAGGAGACCTTCAGGGAGCCTTCCAATGCATAAAAAGGGCTTATAAAAAACAGGGAGAGTGACTTTTTACATGGGCAAATAGTGATAAAACAAGGGGGAATGGTTTTAAACTAAAAGAGGGAAGATTTAGATTAGATGTTAGGCAGAAATTCTTCTCTGTGAGGATGGTGAGGTGCTGGAACAGGTTGCCCAGAGAAGTTCTGGATGCCCCATAGCAGGGGGTTTGGAATTAGATGATCTTTAAGCATCCTTCCAACCCAAACCAATCTATGATTCTATGATATGGGTAACCTGTATCTGTGCCACTGGATTTCTCCTGCCTTGGAAGAATCACAACTTTCGATGTAGAGAGGTTTCTTATTTTAGTATTTGAAATGTGTTCTCGAAAAGAAGTAGGAAAATTGTGCAGATGAGGAGAATATAAATTTTTCATTAACTTTGAAGCAGCTGGTCCCAGATGCTCTTTAGGGAATATCTTATTTTTAATACACCGAACTCCAGTCTAAGACTTAAAAATCTTGCTAAATTAATCTTAGTTTACAGTCCCGAATCCAAAAATATTCCTTTTGGGACCAAAATCTGAGTATCACATTTATGGCTTTGGGTGTGGCAGAAGTGTCAGTGACTAATATTTTGAACTACATTCAGTCTTCAAAGCTGAAAAGACACAGTTCTTATGGAGTGAATTTATTGCTATATGTGAAAATACCTAGAAAATACATAGATTGAAGTGTATAATCTGGTTTTAGTTAATACTATTGAACTATGGCAAGAAATCTTACTAAAACATTGAAAAATGCTTAAGAACAGATAGGTGTCAGCAATCTCTTAATCTAAAGAAAACCTCATTTTCACTGGCATATTTCAAATAATATGAAATAACTTGCTGGAGTCTTCGAAGATGCAGCTTTATATAGCAAAAAATCTCAAAGAAAATTCCAGATATTCCTATCTCTTAAGAAAGAGAAAAAACTCAGTGGGAAAAAAAATACAAAACCTGAGTTGAGATATAGGCAATGTCTGGATAAAAAGGTACAATAAAGTATTATTCTGGAGATATTAGTATGTCTTTTGAGACAGCTTATCTGCATTTCTGATCCTCTCTTTTGCCATTATATTCCTCCCCCATTTGTATTCCGTGCAGAGTTATTCCAGCTTCATCCTTAAAATTTATTTCGAAGAGCAAAGTAGTCTGTGCGGAACCCCTTCATGATACAGTTCCTCTTTCATGCTGGTTGAACAGCAGGAATTGGGAATGAAGTCAGGGCAGAAAATAAAACTGAAGTAAACCTTAACTTTTCTAGTGAAAGTCAATGTCGCAATCCCCTGCACAGCAGGTTAGGGAATTGGAAAAACACAGGATCCTACATTAAAGTACTGTTGGCATTTCTGATATGTCTGATATGTATTTCAGTGTCCTCCCTTCTTCCTCAAGGAATCAGGGTAAGTGAGTATTGCCTCCTGATGCCTGACAGCTATTATTCAGGACCTCAGTGGGCTCCATTTTAGAGCATGGGAAACGGTACTGGGCAGAATTAACTTTAATGCAGTTAAGAATGCATTTATTATTTTTTTTCTTTTAAGGATTGAATTTGCAACTTCATTGTAGGACCTTTTCATGAGGTCTCTGAGCTGTCATCATTACTGACATTGAGACAAATTGGGTCTCTAATCCTGTAAATAGCTTAATGACTCTCGTGCATAACGTTGGTTTGTGCACATGTGTTGGAAAGCCTTCAGGCCTGGCTGATTGCCATGTTCATTCATTCTGGATGTAATTAACATGACTCATCAACATTTCCTGGTTATGGATCTCTTCTTCAAATTAGGCTTCTTGTGCTGAAATCCCAACAACAACCTCTAGAGCAAATCAAAGAAGGAGATTTTTTAACCACTTCAGTTCACAGGCTACAAAATATTCACTGGAGGAGGCTCACCTGGAACTTCCACGCTGTGGCCAACAAGATGGAGAGATGTGTCACTGCCTAATGCCAAAGGGTAGTTAAAGAGCTGAACTTAGTTTCTTGTAGAAGGATATCAGTATTGATGCAAAGAATGTTACTGTTAATTGTTACAACATACACACATACATGATGTCATTACAAACTTGCCAGGTTCTGTAAGGTTTTTTAATATCTACAGTTTATAAACACAATTTAGGCAATAACATGCAGCTTTTTCCCATATATTCCCATGGGTCCACACTGGACCTTCTGGTGAAGTCTAATCATCATGGTCTTGTCTACTTATACTTTCATTCCATTTAAAAATTTCATTAGTACTGTCAGTTGGATTATAAACATTATAGTAATAATTTTCAATAGAATTGAAATAGACTTTCCAGAGATCAGTATTTTTGTTGAATTACTACCAATTTTTATTTTAAAAACTATTCTAATGTTGCAGTGCTGAAGGAAATAGTATAATCATTAATTATTGCAATCCAAAAAAATATATTGAGGGTTTGTGGCTTTGGGGACTGGCAAATTTTTCACATTTCATATAACCTCATTGTCTATTCCAACATACTCATTTGTATTTAGAATTTCATGTTTATCTATGCTTTTGTTAATACGTATCTTCTGAACATCAGCTGTGTTGACTGATCTTTTTCAGCCAAACAAGAAGACTAATTCATTGTGTGATAAAATGTGACTTCATATTTGATTAGTAAAGAATTATCTGTACTGTATCTGTTAAGTAACATTTAATTCTATCCAAAAAAACAGTTTCAAGTGCTGAGGAGTGGAAAAAACTGAATCAGGGAAGCTGACTGTGCCAAAAATTCAAGTGGTTCTTTTCAGTCAGCTTTTCCAGTTTAAAACATGTTTTTTAAGTTTTCACAGGTTTTAACCTCTTACTCGTAGACAGACTTTGTCATCTCAGTACAGTTGCAGGGTTTTTTAAAAAAATACTCATTTTCAATAGAATTAAATCAAATTTCTACTTTGCTTTTAGTCAGAACATATATAATATGAACAAAAATCCCTCCAGTTTTCTTTTAAGTCTTTTTATATATTGGAAGGCCCCAATAAGGACTCTCCAGAGCCTTGTCTTCTCCAGGCTGAACAAACCCAGCTCTCTCAGACTGTCTTCACAGGACAGTTTTGTGAGCCTGTGATCATCTTGGTGGCCCTCCTCTGGACATGCTCCAACAGGTCCATGTCTTCACAGTGGTGAGGACCCCGGACCCGGACCCGGTACTCCAGAATCTCACAGGAGCAAAGAACAGGGGTAGAATCACCTCCCTTGCCACCTGGCCATGCTATTTTTGTAAAGTCTAGCATACAACTGGCTTTCTGGTTCACAAGCCATCTCATTTCCACTTTTTTTTCTACCAGTGTCACCAAGTACTCCAAAAATCTCTTTGTGATAAATTCACCGCCCAGTCTGCACTGACATCAAGCAATGCCTTGACCCAGGTGCAGAACCTTGTCTCTTCCTTCAAGCATATGGTATCTTCATAGCATGTTCCCTAAGGAAACAAGTGATTCTCTTTTTGTTTCCATCTCAAGTTTCCTTGAAAAAAATTCTGAAAGAACATTGGAAATTTATCACAATTCCAGGTATGGACCTCTCATAAAAGCACCTGACCTTTAATTCACTCTGATTTCTCTCAGGACACAATTCTTAAGATATGCCATTAAAACAGACAGTAAACTACGAATCCTATTTAATGAAATAATTGAGTGTAAAAGTCAATCAAGAACGAACTGAGACGAGTATCTTTAAAATCTTTAAAATCAAATCTAGTGACGTCAATAAGCACCTAGGCTAAGCATTTCAATTAGCAACTGATTTCCTATATGCCAATAGGTATATGTCAGAATTATCTTTTTTTCAATCAGTATCAGCTTTGACCATTATGAATCATTTTTATTGTCCAAATTGCCACTTCTGTTGGGAGTCAAAATACTTCCAAAGACAAATCTTTTGACATAAACTACTCTTCTTCATTACCAGATGTCTGTAGTCACACTACATTACTTCATTGTTCTCCAGATTTTAACACTCTAGCAAAACAAGAGAGTTTCACATAAAAATACGTATTTGTCAGGTTGCCACAGAAAATATTCTCTACCTACAGGAATCTGAACGTTTCTTAATATTTTGCAAATATTTTTGAAAATCTATCTAAGGGTTAATAAACTGCACTAAATAAAATTTTGTACCTTGAAGTCAATTGGAATTTGATGGATGAGGGCTTTCAGTCTGAAGTAAAATTGAAAAGAAAGTTAATGAGGCAGTGTTTTTTTCTGTATGGTGGTGAGGGACTACATGTCAGGCTTGCAAAATAAAGTCCAATTCCCTATCCAGAAGCACAGCTCAAGTCAAAAAGGATGTGATTCACAGCTGGATGAGAAAAGCTTTCTTTCTTGTCTTACTGCAAAATGCATCTGTGCTTGTTTCAGCTGTGAAGTCACAGCTGTCCCCAGAGTTGGGGAGTGGGTAATTGAGCTGTATGACTCAAAGTCTCCCCCTTCATTCAGTCCTGTGGCTCTGAGCATGCAGAGACACTTTCCACCCTAATTCATCATCTTCAGTATTGGCAGGTTTCCTATGTAATAAACTGTCCCCAGCCACTCCGTGATTTTGTTCCCCCCCTCTCTTTTTCTGTCCTTCATGTTTTCACAGAGTAGCCCCAAGTTCTTAGTTCCCTTTCTTTTTTGTTTGGCTCTGGCAGGTGAGAAACCAGGGACGGAGCAAGATGAAGTTAAGCTGCAGATTGCCAGCAAGCAGATTGTGCAGACTGCTATCCTCCGAGCAGTGCAACAAGTTTCCCAGGAGAGCCAGCAAAAGGAGAAGCGAACAAACACCAGTGCAAGCCTCCAACTAGAAAGAGGAAAACTAACCAAGAAGCACGAAAAGAAGTAAAGGAGCAGATTGGGGTTTTTCAACTCCAGTCTGCAGTGTTTTCAGCTTTCCCTTTAGTATCACCTGTATTGCTAGTGCAATGCTACTGCTGTAAAGAAAACCAAAGTATTATCATACCTAGACATAGGGTAAAACTGCAATAGTCCTCAGCTGAGAAATATTAAGTGCATTAGATGACTGACTCCATATTTATGCAGTGCCTCTTAACAGAAACGATAACCACAGCTGTAAAAGTAGTTCCAAGCACAAGCTCTTATGAAATGAGCTTATTCTCAAAAGCTTGTTGCCAGTGCACTTTCATGCTAAGTTCTGCGTGCAACGTTTCCGTCAGTTCAGCTGGACGGGCTCTTCTTTGCATTATTGGGTTCACTGAAGCTGTCTTCGCTGAAGAAATTGTTTACTGTCAGGTGTAGCAGAATGTTTTCAGGCTCCCTTGGAGCACAGGTTTGTACTTTGCTTTGATTAGACATGAACTATGTGAAATGGCAGTATAAAGTGGATTTGGTAAGTTCTGTGAACCAGTTTATTTTTTCATCTTGGGGAAAAAAAAACCAATCCAGTAAGACTGCAGTGACTGTGATCTATGACTATGATCATATACCTATAATCTATGTATTTTTTTAAAATAAGTACTGAAGTTTTAGTCTACTTATAGAAATACTTCTATACTTCTGCATAAAAATCACTGGTGCCTCAACTATTCCTTTTGATTTTCTTGATATTGAAAGAAAAGGAACTGATGTGATGATAAGGAATTGGCCATCATTTCCTTCAGTTTTGCAACTTTGCTGGGTCTTGATCTACAGACAGAGAAGACTGAAGTGTCTTAAAAAAAGGAGGTTGAATATATTAATATCTTTAAGGATGAAAATATACTGTATCTGAATTCTGTCATGGTAGGTATTTCTCTCCTGCTGGGTGTAAAGTGACTTTAGATATTTGCAGTTGTTACATAGATTCACCTTAAATAGCACTGCGTGAAGCTGGTAATACAGAGCTTATCCTTTTAACTGCTCTATATAGCTGAAGAAATCCATGATGTTTCTGAAAATACAAATTAAATAAATGTACCCTTCACTTTTATGCTCCCTTTGTATAATGATGATTGCACTATTATACATCTGAAATGAATAACACTATATTTAATTCTAGAAATGGCTTGCAGCTCTGCTTCAAATGAATTCCTGTAGTAATATGCCTGAAAATACAAAGAAGAAGAATACCCTGCAAAACTTTCTTAATGGCTTTTCTACTCAGCTAGATGATCCTCAAAGAGACTGTAGGTTAAATAATTGGCTATTACTTACTGTGTCCTGTTGCTTTTGTCAAACAATTTTGGGATTCCTTCTCCTGGACAGCAGCTTAGTCACGAATAACCACATACTGTAATATTAAGTCTTTGTAATCTACTGGCTTTCTTTTTTTTTTTTTTTTCAATTTAACAGCACTGACTCATGCAAGATAGTGATTCAGCTCAATCTTCTTTCACTTAAAAATGCAAAGAAGAATTCAACATGATTGAAAGTGTTCCAACTCATCTAGTAATGAAAACTGACCTGGATTGCAAGTACACAGGTGGTTCACTTCTGTAGACACTGGGTGAATTTTTCCACTCAAGCAAACTTTGAAAGGTGAAAATAATTGGGTCTTGAGGCATGTATGTGTTTGTTGTAATAGTAATTTTTTTACCCTTAGCTTTTTCATCAGTTCACCTTTGAGAGGTAACTCTTTTCTAAGCTCTCTTTGCTTTTTTGCTCTCTGGGAGCTGCAGAAAACTGATCATGAATAAAAGCTCAGTTCTGAGGCTGATGAGCAGACAAGTCTGGTGGATGACAGAGAGCAAACCTGTTGGAGAGACTGTGGTGCAAAATGGTGTTTG
This sequence comes from Dicrurus megarhynchus, assembly GCA_013399195.1. NCBI lineage: Eukaryota > Metazoa > Chordata > Aves > Passeriformes > Dicruridae > Dicrurus > Dicrurus megarhynchus. The sequence continues at coordinate 199,064 of VXAD01013336.1, forward strand.
CCATGGACCCACTTACAATGCTGCAGGAAGGAGAGATATAGAACATTCCCATTTCTTTGAAATTATTTTACTTTTTTAAATGCTTTTTATCCCCAGACATTTGAAATATGTTCAGGTTTGGAGTTTTTTGTTTTGGTTGGGGTTTTCTTCTTTTTTTTTGTTTCTGATAATTATATTAATAATCTTTATGTCATTTTGAAACTGTTTGTATGCCATTTTTTTTTAATTAATCATTTTGGAGAAAGAAGAATTTCAAAAACCAGTGAATGTGGGCTTTTGCCACTGCTCATATGAGCCTATTCCACTCCTCTTCCCACTATGCGTTTCTATAATATCCCTTTACTGTCCCTTTGCTAGTGTCCTAGTCCTATTAGGCACACTATTACTCTACTGTTTAATAGTTGTGTCCATCATTGTCAGAATACCAATGCCATCAGAAGTCTAATATCTTGGAAAATCCAAAACAGTAGGAAGCCTAGGCTTGTTATGTGCTTACTAAGTGATGAAAGTGGGTGTTTTTGGTATCTTCATTGATAGATTATATTTTCTGGAGAAGACACAGACTACAGAAATTATAACAGATGTGGTGCAGGTCTTAGTACAAACATAAAAGAACTCCTAAAGAAACTGAGTACCTTACATGTCTCTGGTTTCTCTTGTCAGAAGAGGGGAAACAATTTTCGGATCCACTAGGCAATCCCATGAAGCAAAATGTGCTCATGAGGTTTGTAGTAATGAATGTGTTATTCAGCACAAAAAAAAATTCATATCTTAGAAATACAAGACAATCAAAAAAGCATCTATAAGTATTTAAAACAAACTCACCACTTATTAGCACTGACAGTAGTAAGTACAAGTTTGTACAAATATCTGAAATTATATTTATCACAACTCCAGAAGAACAGAAGGATTGTGTGCCTGTGGTTATCCTGCACTATGCTTGCTATGTTGTCATTCAGGTCGATTATAACAATTTTATTACCATATTGCACTCTTATTTGTAAGGTAAATAAAGCAGCAATGCCTAGATGAAGATTCACATGGCCACAGAAGGAAGCTGTAACAGATTACTAAATGTCACTATATATCAAATTTTTGGTTCTGTGTGGTTACACTGGAAATCCCTGCTCTAAAATAAATAAAACCAACAACTGTGACTTGGAAACAGCCATATTAATTTTGTCATTTCAGAAAAATAAAAGCATTCTGTGATAATATTATATTTCTGAGTTGGAGATTCTTGGATGTTTATTCAGTAGCAAACAATCACCTAAAATCTTATTGTCTCTACTCTAGTAATGTATGATAATTTTTTTTCTGGTGACATTTTTAAGTGTCTCAGATTGTCTACAATGGTAAGTATATAAAATTGCTATGTAAATATTCTCAATATGATTACCATGAAATATGCTGCAGTTGTTCTTTAAATGTGTGCCAATGTCAAATACACAGGTTAAAGTGTCATAACTGAAGGCTTTTCTAAAAAAAAGTTTAATTTCAATTAATGGAAAATGTAAGAGGAAGTAAAATGAATTCTTGAAAATATATGGGATTCACCCATTCTCTTGGTTGTCCACTCAGGTCTGAGAAGAAATTAAATTAATGAAAACCTGACTCTTGACATAACCTAATTTTTCTCAATGGGTTCCTGCAACACAGAGATCAAGTTGTCTAAAGAGTTTGTGTAAGTGAGGGGGAGAACCTGAGCTACTGGTAAATGTCTTCTTCACTCCTTCAGTCGGGAGTGAGCAGGAGTACTGATGGAGCCTGCTTTCTGATGAATGGCATTTCTCTTCATTAGTTTTTGGTGCCTCACAGTAAGGTCTGTCAGAAATCTTTTCCCTGTTTTGAGTTTTCCAGAACCAAGGGGGTCTCTGAGGCCTAATAGGTTTTTAATATATGGTATATCCTGCCGTTCAACAGAAGCAGAAAATATGGTCTCTATTCTCTGCTTCCAGAACTTAATTCACAACACTAGGTGGACATGCATGAAGTTTTGTTTTTAAAGGTCGTCTTCCCTGGATTTAGTCAACATGCCCAGCAATTTCTTTAATCCCTAAGACTGAATGAATGAGCACACATATTATCCGTGTGTTCAGGGAACACCAAGAAACAGATACATATTTTAAATTCATTTGCTTCTAAGCTGTTCTTGTCTGCCAGGAAGATTTTCTTTGTTTAATTAACATAAGCAGCTTTTCTTTTCTCATCACTTTTCCTCCAGTGACTTGCTACTTGCATTTTGTTATACGAGCTTGCTAGTTTTACCACTGAAACAACAATAGTTCACATTATAGTTTGGGTTTGATTAGAACCCCTGTGGTGTTACATGTTCCATTTTGGTGTGGTTTTTGTCTTTTCTTTCACTAAAGGTGAGTAACAATAAATGATGTTCTAAGGAGAATGAAGTTTGTGTGGGGGTTGTAATTGTGTTGGCATTTTTGTGGCTTGTGGTTTTTTTTCCCCCTCAGTCGCCTCTAGCAGAAGGCCACATGGGGCAAATCTTCATGAATCTCATGCACTGTGACAGTATCTCGATGTAGAATTGGTACAGAAAGAGAGAAAATTAACTCTTACATAAGCTGGAAACTCAACCCAGCTATTCTAAGCTGATTCTAAAATGTTAGAGTAAGACACTCCTGATAGCTTTAAGGAAAATATTCCATGTGTGCTTTGAGAGTTGAATCCCATTTAGAAACACCAGCTAGTGAAGACTGTAATTGCTTGCTTTGTGATATGAGGTGGAAAATGAGCACTACTGTATTGTTCTGAAGACTTAAATGCTACCTCCTTCTGTCTGTGGAGGATTTTGAATTGTGTCTTTCGGCAAGGTGACCCATTTGCTCCTGCCCTATGGAGTGAATAGCTGCTCTTCTATGTGCACATGCATCCTAGAAGGTTTAGCTCCTGTCTCCAGTTGCTACAGTAGATGCCCTTCCCCTGTATTTGCTTAGTAAACATAACTCCTACTAATGGTATTCCCCCTCATTTCTTTCCCATGAAGCAGCTTGTTCTAAAAATCCTCAGCTACAAGATGAGCTATACAAGCCATCTACTTCCAGAAGAGGGAGAGCGCATACAATAAATCTTCTTTGCCTCATTGGTGGGATATTGACCCTTTCCCACAGCTGCCTGTATGTGTTTATTTCCAAGGAGGACAGCTCTGTTAGCCAGTGCTTCCTTGCTATCTCTTGCTGAGGCTTTACCCATAAAACAGTGATCTTCGGTATTTCCTTCCAAGGCAAAACTGCTCCAGGAACACAGTTTGCCCTGACTTGTCACAGTTTATTAGGCCCAGCTGACTTCAGCTGATGACATACATGATTTGGTTTTTTACCCACTCTAGTACAAGAGCAGACTTTCAGGTCTAATATCCACATTGCTGAGGATCTAATAGTTTTCTTGGTACTTCACCAGCTGAAGAAGTTTATAAATATGCATGAAGTAAAACTTAAGTAAAATTTGTTAGATCTTGTAATTCCTCCCATTGTATTTCCCAGAATTACAGACACTTTTATACAACCACTTTGTTTTACTGAGCATTACACTTGCTAAATCCGTAGGCAGGAACAGGGAGTCTTGTTGTGCTCCTCTATTTTGATCACTGAAACCTGCAGGGAGTATCAGAGATGCACTGTTTGGACCAATGACCCTCACAGTGCTGAGCTGCTTTTGTGGCTCTTCTCTCGTCTCATGTTTCTTTATTTTCATGTAGTCACTTCCAGAAATCAGTCAAATCAGGAGACCCACAAAACAGGGATATCTGAGATACCAGAGGCACAAGAACCCACTGCGTCCCTGCATCATTCTCAATTTTATAGCTTTTCATGGTCAAGAAACAGCTGAACATAGCACACTAACATGACTAGTTGACAACGTAGTGATCAGTCAAAGGTTGAACTCAATGATCTCAAAGGTCTTTTCCAACCTAAAGGAGACTGTGATCCTGGGAAATAAACCCTGATCATACTTCCTTCTGGTAACCATCTGAAGGAACACAAGATTCAAATTCTCCACTTTTCCTCAGCACTTGAGACACTGGGATGCCACCAAGTTTCCGTTCAGGAGGAACACAAACTCTTCCTTCTGTTGGCTAAAGGTGGCTTCAAAGATCAGTGCCTGAGTCAGGTGACTGCTTCCCCGTCACTGTGCTCAGAGGAGCTGAGTGTATGGGAAAGAAACGTGTCTCAAGCCAGGCTCTGAGGAATGAAACTTTGCAGAAGACACCGGGCTTCCACGTGATCAGGATAGGAGTACTGCTCCACGAGACAGAGAAGCTAAATAAGACCCTCCTTCTGTGTGACTGTGCTGGTCTTTGGTTTGGTTTTGTGTAATTTAAAAAAGAAAACACTAAGACCTTGAGTGCCCCATGTTCACTACCTCACTACCATGCAGGGAAGCAAACACAGTACCCGAGCAAACAAGTTGGAAATTCAAGGCCACTCTTCAGGGTAACTTAGAAAAAACCATTTTCTTCGAGGCCAAAGTGGTAACTTGACCACTGCTTCCATGACTTGACTTGTGAATTCAGCTTTTTTCCCTCTTCCTTATAAGGCAAGGAAATACTGAATTATGCAAGGTAAAGTTAACCCCCACTGTTTGGTTATTTTGGGGGTTTTCCCTACTTTTTTTTTTCTTTAGCTAGGTTGTACTTTTATCTCTCAAGATCACTTTTTTATCTATTTCTAAAAAAAATGCTTGAAAAAAAAGGATTGGGTTTGTCTTGTGGTCTCTGTTTTAATCTCTGTGTCCCAGTATATCTGAGGCAACCTGCTTTTCCTAGATTTAGGCAAAACCCTCTGGTTTTATTGCATCTTTCATTCTTTAACAATTTTCACTGTACCTGTCTTGTGTGCAGAAATAGGATCCTAGAAACTACTGCCACATTAGAATTTTGAAGCTGCGAAAACTGCTGTAATATCATATTTACTAAAACATTACTTCCTTGAAAAATCCCTTACTCTTGGAAAACAGATTATACAACTCCATCTGCCCTGGTAAGAATTAGGTTAACATCTATTTTGCCTGCTGGCAGGCTAGAAGAATTTTTCTTTCTTTCTTTTTATTTTTCCCCTTTCAAATAACTACATCTGAGGCTATTGACGATTATTTGGAAAGCTAAACATCCAACTAGGGAGCATGGTGAGAGACTGAGGATTAGGATCCTAGCTGAGGTGAGGGGGCTGCATACAAAGCTAACTTCAGGATCTGTGTGCCCTGTGACGTGGAGGTACAATAATAAACAGCCCATAACAGATTATGATGTCCGGATACCACAGCTTTCAGAGTGCAGATGGTAATGCTGTCAGGAAATATCAGCCCTTGCTCTCTAAACGTCTGTCACATTTCATTAGGGCGCCCAGATGACTCTTTCCTCCACTGCTGAGGCTCGACAACAGATAACAAATGAGTTCTGCTGGTAATTGCCCCCTTCCTTATTATTTTGTGATCACTTCATTTCACCCAAGCATCCGTATCTGCAGAGGCAAAAAATACTTCCCCATAGGAATTTTCATGTTGTTGGTGACAACAAATGTGTTATCACTCAGGGAGACGCCAAATGCTCTTCAGAAGGCCAAAAGAAACCCATTTTCTTCTCAGTATGCCTCTCCAGAGGAACAATGCATCAACCTAAGGCTTCAGTGTACATTTGCAGACACCTGCAGGAGACAGACAACTCCTCTTTGTTTTGTGACTGTCGCTTTGGGTATTAGACTATACCATGTCTCTCTTGTTGTCATTTTGCCTCTACCTTGGGCTGAGACTCCAGCAGTGCAGTCACATGGAGAACAACAGGGTTATAAAGGGACATGATGAAGCCATGGTTTTGCCCTAGCTGCACGAGAGCAGAGCTAAAAACTCTATTTCCTCCCCAGTCTTTCTGACATAACGTAATGAACCAACAGGGTTGGGGGACCCTGGCCTCCTCTGTTACATTACCTTCCCTATCAAAATATAGCAGGACACTACCAGACCACCAACACTGAAAGGCACAGGAAAAAAGGCCATAAGTGGGCACTGAAGACCCTTTAAACATCAGTGCAAACTCTGAGGGGACACTAGATCTACAGGGGTGCTCTGAGGAAGCAATTTTCCTACAGATTCATCCTACAAATCTTTATTCCTTAAAAACATAAACCATGGTATGTTTTGGGGTAAATGAAACAGCAGTCTCTTTTGGGAAAGTAAGTTACTTACCAACAGAAACTTGCCCAGACGAGAGAAGATCCTCACTGCTCAGTCTTTCTTGCCTGCTTTATGTGTGCTTTATGCATGAAAAAGAATCCCAAATACAGTAATTTTGCTGTGAACACTCTGATAAGTCAATTAATTTTTTAGGGTTAGGCTTAATGAGCTACAGCAGAAAGCCTGTGATATTATGTGACACGAAACCCACAACTAAATGTATGTCTCAGATTGTCAGAATTGTTTTCATAGTCAACTCCATCCCAAAAGTCTTGCACACCACTCCTCATTGTTTGTGGTTTGCTGACTAGTTTTTTGCTTGTATTTGTGGGAGAGATGGGTTGGTGCCAGTCTTTGTCTTTTTTTAAAAAGTCTTTCTTTTGCTGTTAAGAGGAAACCATTAACTTATCTGGAAACAAAGAAAACTTGTTCTGGCTGCAGCTGAAAGAAATCAAGGGGTGAGAGAGCAGCTGCACTTTTGTGTTCACATTTGATATGTGGATAGATTCAGAAGCCATTAGTAACTTCAAAACACAAAGATTTCTAAGGATGTTTTCTGGAACATGTCAGAGCAGGAGTAGCTGATAAATATTCAGTAGGCTTTAATTTTGACAGGCAACTTTCCTGGTACTATAAATGAACTTCTTAAGATCTTACTCTCTATCATCCATAGTGGTCCTAAAATCTCATATGAGCAGCTTCTTGGTTTTACATATATTCTCAAATGAACCTCCTGGAGATAAATCATTGATAGGGAGTATTTTTTTCCCCTAGCAAATGGAGTAAAGGATTTTATAAGTCACCTCTTTTCACATACTAGCTCTACCTGTCTCTCTGCAAAAAGGCAGCCTGCCAAGTTAGCCATTATGCATCACTCAGGGCAAATCAAGAAGAAAATCCGAAGTCTCCAGCTGAGGTCTAGAAATTGTACATGCGTATGTTTTAATTGCATTAAAGGTATATGATGTTCCTGTAAGAACAACGCCTGTAGGGGCACTGGCTCTAGCTCATTCTCATTTTGAAGTCTTCAGTCTACCTGTTTTTAAAATTGTTGTTATTATTTTAGAAGAGTCATGTAAATAAATCAATACTTTGAATGAGCTATAGAATATTTTTCCTAGGAGCTGAGAAAGTATTAGTAGTGTTTGCCTTTATTTCTGAACTCTGTTGCAGTTAATGAACCCAAGCTCTTAAAAATCCTGGCAGGATTCTCACCATCTTGAAAGAGGACTGGATTTTACCCCATTACACTTCCAACACTGGCTTCAAAGCTGCAACTGCTGCTTTCATGTTGTACAAATTGCAGTCCATGTCTTGGCAACAAACCATATGCAACAATGCACAGTGAGCTCAGCTGAACCCGAGTTACCCATCTATGTGATCATCTGGGGTCAGTGGTGAAGTTTTCTTTGCCTGACTTCCTAAGAAAGTGAGGTTTTCATGCTCACATTAGCTGTCAGGACTTGTGCCTCCTGAAATCTTTTCTATCTGTTGGCCCATGCAACGAAACCTGACAGAAGAGTCTTGGGATGTGACACCCGTTCCTGCTCAGAGATGGAGCATCCAGGGAAAAATAGTGAGGAAGGCTTGATTTTGAGGGATGCTTTAAAGAAAAAACTGTTCTCCCGAGCATGGCTGAGCTACACACTCCACATATAACTCAGTTACTCTAGGGCTTATTTGTAAAAGGTCTTACTTTATTTTAAGACATTTCAGTACATCTGGGCTTTTGGAGATTGCGGTGGTTTTTTTAAGGTTTTGAATTTTTTACATAAATTACAGGAGCCCTCTTTATTTGAGACCTAGACAGCAATATTTCCTATCTAAGCAAATATTTACAAAAGGCAAGCACTCCCTCCGTAGGTACTTTCACAAAGGAAAGGAAAAATCAAAATTCATACATTTTACAAAAAGGAGAGAACAAACCGTTACTAAAACATGGGAATTCATTCACTCCATACAATATTCTTCATATAAACATGGTGTTCTCCACTTTTATCAGGTTTCAATAATGCTTAAAACTTTGTAAGACACAAACAAAAATCAAAAACTGTATCTGGAATCAAACTTGTTGTTTAGCATCAAGATACACAAATGAATACACACTTCCTTCTTTTCTTCTCCTTTGCATTTATGAGTTTTAGCCAAAAGCTGTATCTACAACTAAAGAATTTGTTATTTAGTCTTTGTTGAAGCTTACTCTTCAAAGAATGCATTACATTATGAGCTGCAGCAAATACAGGCTCTGATTGCTCTTAACATGAGAGTAACTTCTCATACTGTAAAAGAAATGGTAGTATTATTTATTTATTTGGTGGAGACTACTCTCAGTCCTTTTAGTGTATAAAATACAAACTGCAACTATATATTTTTTACCTGATGCACACACAGAAATCCCAGGAACAGGGAAAATTTGTTAAGATCCTTTAGCTGCAAATGCAAAAGTAACCACTCAGTGAAGATATGCTTCAGGATTTTTGAACATTTAAGCGAAATACCATTTGCAGTCTGAAACAGTTGGAAAATAATTGAAAATTCAAATGATGACACCATATTTTCCCATAAACATTCTTTCCTTCCTTATTAGTCACTGGTGTTGGATTTCCCAAAGTTAAATTACTGTAGTCATTCTCTAAATTTGTAAATATTCCCAACTCTTATGAATATTTTAATAATTCCTAGGAATATTTTGTATTTCTGTGAATTGTGACATCAGAGGAAAATATGCTTTGGCTAAAGAAGTTTTACTACACTACAAAATGATGCTTGCAATATAAGGAGTAGGGTTTTTTAACAGCCTACATAGCCCTGTTTTTTGTGGATACTAGAAGAAAAGGCTATTTCATCAGTGTTTGCAGTCAAGCAGTCCAAAAAGGGTCAGTATCTCAGAGGGCTTTTTGGCAAAGGTTTTCAATTTAGTTTTCAATTTAGTTTTCCTTTTAAACATTGTTTTAACCTCAAAAGCACTACTTTTCCCTTGTCATTTCCATCACAGAGCTCTGCAGCTTCCTGAGCTGTGCAGGCAGCACTGCACTCTGCCATGCCATGCTGTGCCACATCACAGAACCCCCCCGAGATGTCTCATGCATTTTTGCATGACTGGTAGCTCTGCATGGGAATTTTAGGGAGCTCTTGTGGGGGTGCTGCCCTATATATAGCTGCTCCCATCCTCAGAATGGTTTAGAAACCTTCCTAGCAATCTTTCAGACTCTTTTTTTTTTTTTTTTTTTTTTTTTTTTTTTTTTTATTTTTTTTTTTTTTTTTGTTCTGTTATTAATTTAAGTTGCTGTGTACATTTCACAGTGAAGGTGACCGGGCACTGGCACAGGTTGCCCAGAGAGATCGTGAAGTCACCATCCCAGGACATATTCAAAAGCCATCTGGACACAGTCCTGGGCAACTGCCTCACCACAGACTCTTCCCCCATGCATGAGCCAGGGGAGGACCAGCCACCTCCTCTCCCTGCCCAAGGAAAGCAAAGGCCAGCTCATGGCCCAAGGAGATGCCCATGAGAGAGAGCCAGGAGACCTATCATGGCTGGTGATAGCAGATAAGAGTACGTGTAACCCCCGTGACTGCCCCAATTTTAACATCAGCACCCATCTGCAAGGAATCAGTCAGACATAGCCAGTGATTCTCCACTCTGCAATTTTGATTCTAAGTAGCTGTTCAAGTCTTTTTTAAGTAGATGATGTCACAGGTAAGTTACTGCAGTTGTTAATGTTTAGTGCTCTTATTTCAAAATCAGGTTGTCTGCCACAACAGGTCTGTATTATTCCCCTTAGAGCAGAACCCTTTTAAATCAATCAATTATAGAAAGAATATTTTCCTGTGCCCTGTACTAAAGGAAATGTATTCTAACTCAATGCAAACAGGATTAAACTATTAAAAAGAGATTTCCTAGTCCAGACAAGGCTCTTGGGTTTCATTCAGTCTTACATTACAGTATTTTATGCTGAAATATAAACTTTATTTCAGGAAATTAGTAAATTCACAATGATGGAGTCCAGAAGTAAGACTGAACCAGGAGTGGAGCTTGTTTTGAGTGTCCTCCTTAGTAGCTGTACTGACTAAACTGCTTCATTTGTTAAAGCTGTGTTTGTAGTCCAAAAAGGCATCTGCCATGTGAAACACAGCACTGCATGATGCCCTGGGAAATGACTGATGGGGCACTGTCTTGTGATGCTCTGTGTTTATCCACAGCCAAAAAATTGTAGTCCCAATGAGACTCCCATCCAGAGGGGACAAGTGATCCATGGGAAGTGCAGACGGGAGAAGGTGAAAGCAGAAGGGCTGGGCTCAGCCAAAAACAACTCCCACCTATCCCTCCCAGGTCACCTCCAAAACATGGAATGGAAACAGTCCCGTAGATGTGCACCACCAACAGCCCAAAAATCAGATTAAAGAATGGCAGAGCCAGGGCAGCCTTTCCCTCAGCATCAAGCACTCTGCCTTTGAAAAAGAGTGGACGCAAACAAACGAGGTGCAATGGAGGGCTGGTGTTGAAAAGCTGCTATTACAAAGCCTGAAATAAAGTTTTAAATTATTTAAATTTAAATTATTTCTACGTAGGAAGAATTGAATGTTATTCAGTGCAATTTTTATCAAAATATAGAAAAAATTGTTATTAAAATGCACAGTTTACACTGAATGCATTTAATAAAAAAAGTGACTCAGCTTTCTGGAAGAAAAGTCTTTATACAAATCACAGATATTCCCTGCAGGAAAAAAAACCCTCAAACAGACAGCAGTTCCAAGACAGAACTAAGGCTCTATGAAATGGGTAAAGCCTCTTGACATAGTTTTTTTTTTCTGACCACCAAGAACTGAGCCATGTGGGAAGTCTTCAAAAGTATTTGCCTAGCATGAGTATTAGGAGATAGTAGAGAACAGGAATCTTTTCATAGTGAAATTTTTTTCAAACTTAACACAAGCTAATTGTGGAAGTAATTCTGAGATTGAGATACAGAGTTAATAAAAATATTTTTGAGATATTTGTTGCCAAAGATGTAAAAATGAAAATAGTCATGTTTTCAGCTATAAAGTTACTAAACAAAATTTAAAACTTCACACTCAGTGAGTGGGCCGAAAATAATCAGAACTAAATCTAAGAATGGTCCAGCATCTTGTGGATGCATTTGTGTGAATCATACAGTGTGCTTAATTTCACAATTATATGGGCTCCAATGTAAAATACATAGGTTGTGTTAATGGAACTCATTCTAACACAAAACGGGAAGAAAGTTATTTGTGTGATAATACAGCCTATTTGTCCTGCTGGTTATAATTTTTTCTGTATTGATCCCTCCCTCACCATCCCTCATAGGATAATTTATCTCAATTTCACTGTCACCCTCCTAATGAAGTTAGCCAAGATCCCCAGTATTAAATTACAGAGAGCACACAGGCTGATGATTTGGAGGTCTAAGTCCTTTAAACTGCCTGTTCCTTCTTGGGGAAAACCTTTTTATTAAAGATTTATTTTGTCTGGCCTTTGAAACTAGTGAATTACCATCAATTTGAAAGTTTTTCTAAGGTTATTCCCTGACAAAAGGGGAAGTGGAAACAAACTCTGCTGCTGCAGAACTGTTTCTTGTGATATCAGTATCACGCAACCTTTAAAGAAATTAGATTGTAGTCAGGTTTCAGACACAGTGTCCCGGTTTGAGACAAATTCAGACACACAGCCATATTATATCTAATTTTTTTTCAGTGTGACTGCAGTCTAGTTTATTTTAGAGCTGTTCAAAATGGCACAATTAGTGCACCAGTTATAAGGATGGGGAAAGGCTGCTGCAGAGCAAGCTGCACCTGGGGGTGGAAGAAGAATATTCCCATGGAACAGGGAATGACAGCGTCTGGTTTGGTTGGCCCCTTGGAAGTTGCAGCTTTAACCGAGCTCCTGCTCTTCAGCCTTGGTTGCCCTCACAGGCTTGGCATTTTCTGAACTATTTCCTGGGATGAAAAGAGACCTACAAACATGGATGCAAGACCACTGCTTTACCCCATGCACTTTTTTGATCTGACAGTCACTGGCAGCTCATGGGTCATTTTCAGTGGCCCTCTCTTCAGTGTTTCTCAGGCCAAATATTAAAAATTAAATATTTTCTCAACATTTAAATTATTTTTCGTGCTATATCATAGAATGGTTTGGTTTGAAAAGGACCTTTAAAAGTGATCTAGTGATCTAGTGATCTAGTACAAGCTCCCTGCCATGGGCAGGGACACCTTCCAATAGACCAGGTTACTCAAAGCCCCATCCAGCCTGGCCTTGAACACTTCCAGGGATGAGGCATCCACAGCTTCTCTGGGCAACCTGTTCCAGTGTGTCACCATCCTCACAGTAAAGAATTTCTTCCAAATATCTATCTAGATCTAGTCTATTTCAGTTTAAAGGCATTCACCCTTGTCCTATCACTACGTGCCCTTATCAAAGGTCCCTCTCCAGCTCTTTTTTAAGTCCTTTTAGGCACTAGAAGGTGTTCTAAGGCCTTCCAAGGTCTTCCTAGATCCATCTCTTCTCCAAAATGAACAGCCCTAGTTCTCTCAGCTTGTCTTCATAGGAGAGGTGCTCCAGCCCTCTGATCACCTTCGTGGCCCTCCTCTGGACTCACTCCAACAATTCCATCTTTCCTGTGCTGGGGATGCCAAAGCTGGATGCAGCACTGCAGGTGGGGTCTTGCAAAGGTGGAGCAGAGGCGCGGAATCACCTCCGTTGGTCTGCTGGCAACATTTCTTTTGATGTAGCTCAGGATATGGTTGGGTTTCTGGGCTGTGAATGTGCATTGCTGGCTCATGTTGAGCTTCTCACCAACCAATGAGGCAATAGTGGAGGTTTTGAAAGGTGTATAGCTTCTCTGAGCTCAACACACACATTAACGGGTCATTAATCAGATCCCTAAATTCCCCTGTGTTAAGAATGCCTTTTTCTGATCTATGCATATGGGAAATTTGGGGTTTTCCCTGCTTACTCTAACTGTATGTGTTTTTACAGTGTAGTCTGGGGTCTTGCAAACTAAACATTTTAGATCAGTTTATGTGAAAAATAGATTCAAAATTTGTCTGTCTAACAAGAACAGGAAGCATTCCTGTGATTCTTTGAGTACCTTTCCTGCCATCATTCCTGGGGCTATTTTTTTTTTCCAGAGCACTTCAACCACTCTTCCAGATTAAGGTACTTCTAGCAGCTTTTGTCTCTGATTCCTGTGGAGTATCCAGCTGAGAAGAGACAGGAGTGGTGTGAGTTGTCTCATGCCTCTTTGACAGCTGCAGTTCAGCCTCCTACATCTTTATCCCATCTTTGCCAGCCTGCTCCAACAGCCCCAGGATGTTCTACATGCCCTTGGTTGCACCTCTGGGACATGTAATTATCCCTTCTAGAAAATTTAGCATGGGCTGCATGCTGGAAGAGAGGTAGGAAAAGGCTTTTTAACAGAAATCAGCAACAGGTAGGACTCCTGGTCACCAGCCATTGATTCTTTTATTTCACACAGGAAAAAAACAGAAATAAGCCAACATCAGCAGAATTATGTGGTGGGTACCCCTCAGCCCTTCAGGAATATTCTTCTTTTTTGTCCTTCATCTACTGTTGTCTTCACAGATCAGAAACAAGTTGGAGCCTTGTTAGCATAAAAAGCCAATGAGGAAAACACAGATTTTCAGTGGTGTTTGGTACGTCTTTTCATCACCTGACAAAGAGAGAAGGTGCTTGCAAGTTCCCTCAAAATAAAATGAAATAATTTTGATGTTTAAGAGCTACATTAAATCACTTTTTATATTGACTGCTCTGGAGGTGAAATAACAAATTTGACATTTAGGGATACTGATGGCAATTTCTGTGCTCAGTTACTGAAACTGAGAAGGTACCTGCTTTATTGACAGAGGACTAACAGCTTTATTAATATTCATTCCAAGTCAGAGGCAAGTATCCTGTTGGTAAGTAGCTCAATAGTACCCATCACAATCTATAATAAGAAACTGTTGATCATACATGACACTCCCTGATGTAGAACTGAGGATTTATAGCACAGAGAATACATGAGGATATTAAAGTCTTGCACAGTGATCTGAGGAGGACGTAGACAGAGGATACTTACTCAAATGTTAATTAAGAATTTTCCACATCAACACACCTTTTCCACTTCCTGCCACTGCATATTGGAATACCACAGGATACTTCAAATCATCATTTAAATTTTGTCTATTTAGCACAATTCTGAGTATTTTTTAATGTCTTCTGAGGATAAAAGATCATAAATCTTCCTGCTGAAAATGCTTTCCAAACAGAACATTAAAATATTTCAATTATTTTGACACCACTGGGCTAACTCTTTTGAATAATCCTTTTTTTCTAATTCTAATATACGACCTACACAGAGGATGAGGGAAAGAGAGGGGGGTTTTCTTCTTCCTCTTGAAAACACAAGCAGATGGATTGGTGAAAGCTTGTGGGAAGAGGGGAAAGGGCTTTCCATGATAAGGATGGAGGAGACCACCCTGCTGTTAGTTAGAATCCCGTACTCAAGTGAGGGGTACATATCATGACAGGAAAGACTTGGCCTCAAGCAAAAAGTTGGCAGGAGTGTAGTCAATAAGCAGATTGATGTACTTGCACTATTTCTAGCAGAAGCCGAGTCCTTTCAGAAATGGCAAGAGAGACATTTGAGCAATCATTTCATTTACATAGTGGATTTTATACGGCTGGAACCTGCATTTCTGGGACTTTCACAGGGTGCCAACAAAGTCACTGCATTACCCTGAAAAGTAAAATAGCATCCTCTAAAATGCAGGCCAGCAGAAGGACTTCTCAGAAGTTATCTAGAGGAAAAGTTCTGGAGCAAGGAACTATCGTAAAGCCAGAAAGTAAAAGTTGTTCTGAAAGCATAATGCTAATGAGAACTGGCTTCAGAGTTGGAGTCTTATGGCTGATGTATCAAAAAATACAAAAAAAAAGATGTTTTGCTTAATAATGGCATCTGGACAAATCTCTCTCCTGAGTGGATTCTCCAGTGTCTGGTAAAGTAAGGGCTCCCACTGCAGACTCCCCCTGAATGGTCTGTGCAGACAGCTGTTTTCACAGACTTCACAAGAGCCTAATTTTTCTGTTTGCTAGATCTTTGTTAAACCTAAATGAAAGCAGGCAGCAAAGTTCACCTTCCCATTTCTGTTGCTCTGAAAGCGCTTTAGACATGTATTTAGAAAAACCTTAATTTGAACATTTCTTTTCACAGAACCTGGTAATGAGGTTTTCTGGTAATAGAATTTCTCCATCTCACTTATGAGTCTGCTAGTGATTCCATTTGTCATTTGCATTTTGAGAGCCTGTATTTTGTCTAACTTGTGACATTTTAATGTGGTCTGAGACTCACAAAATTTTGGCCCTGCATACTAGGAAATCAGGGCCTTGGAGAGATGGCAAATCAAACACTTAGAATCAGTCAAAAGTTTTTAAATCCTGGCTTATGCTCATATAAAAATTAAACTAAAAAAAAAAAAGAGGAAAATCATGAAGCATGTGAGGAAGTAAAAATATCTATGAGTAAGAGTGATAGGATTTAGACTGCAGTAGTTGCATCAGGCACAACACCTATGAAGATTTTTGGGAGGCTCTACATCACAGTCTAAGCATGGACAGGCTCCAGCTGAGGTTTTTTTTGAGATAATATTTACCTACAGAATCTCCAAGAAAAAGGTCTGTTTCTGGGTGCTTGATTATCCAGACCAGTGTCTACTACACAATTCCAACACTAGGCTATATTACATAGTAGGGATGGAGAGGAGTTCTGTTTCCAGCTCAGTTGTTTAAAAAAAATAGTACAGGACAATTTCCAATTCCTGATTGTTTCAGGCATCTCTCACCCCCACAGAGTATGGGTAAATATTACTGATGAAAAAAAGATTAGGGTACAGTTAAATATTAACAGCCATCTGTACTCTATTGCTTTTAGGTCAAAACAGCAAGAGCACAGTTATATTCCTTGGCTTCAAGGATGAAGGACAATGATTGTTGAAACTCTTTATATATGGTAAATGTGGGGAATCCTAAATCACAGATTCATGAAAAAGTTTAGGTTAAAAAGTGTGAAATGTTATGCAAAGCCTGTCTGAATGGTCAAGGCAGAGCAAGTGGACAGTGTAATGCTCAGCAGCATAAACCCATGGCCGTATCTTTGGTGCCCGAGACCCTGCAGGCTTGTGATGGCACGAGTGCCTCAGACAGAAATACAGGGTAAAGTTCATAGTGTGCTCAGCACAGGGGAAATAATGTGTGCTACCAGTGCTTCTGTGAGCTCTTTAGCAAGGTATCACCAAGTTACCTCTGGAGAAGGCTGCAGCCTCTTGTGTTGGGTAAAGTAATTCTGCAATGCTGTCTTAAGGTGGTGATTTACTTCTGAATAGGGAGCTGCAAGAGGCAGGGGCAGGGATTGTGTTGTGCCACATCCCTCGCCCCATGCCAGGCTCCTGCTCACACTGCACTCTTGTTGTCCAGACAGTCACGAGGCTTAAAATGATGGCCCAGGGGAAAGAACCACAGCGTCTTGGCTCCTAGAGAGGCACATTTCTTTAACTAAGCAGCTCAAAAACCAGCCTCAGGTGATTCTCTGGTGACTACTATCACCAAATTATGAAGGAAAGGAAGGAATTTATGTTCTTTTTGTCCCAGTGAACTATTAACCTTATTCATGTAACTGGTCATCACTAAATTCTGGGAATACTTAAGGATTACCTTGGAAAAAAAGTTCAAGTGTCCAATAACTTTTTGCTTTGAACTGATGTCATTTCGAATCAGAGGAGAGAGAACAAAATGAAAAGGGTAGGGTTATTTTTACAGCCAGAAAAATGGCATTTTAATTTAAATTAGGTGAAGAAATTGAGGAGATGCTTAGAGAGATGGAGGAATAAAGGGTAAGAAAGGACAGGGACAAAAAAGCTATCAGGCCTAATATTCAGAGAAATAGTTATACCTGAAATACTGTGTAGTTATTAAAAATGCATTGCCCCATAATGCTGCCAGTAGGACTTGGCATTATCTGCTCCTTAGCTTTTGCGACAAAATAGTGAAAGCTGCTAATATTTTTCTTAAAGTATGATGTGGCTGAAAATGGTCCAGTAAAAATGAATTTGATTAACCCTTTGAGGAATAATGTGGCACCAGGCACTGGTGGCTTCCTCCAGAGAACAGAGACAGGCTTTGGGGGACTATGACAGAAAAATTCCAGTGAAATCTTGACCAGAACTGCAAAAGAAGTCTGTGAGTTGGGTTATTATAGTAATGAAACTGCTATTTTTCCATAGAACAGCACAATGGCAGCTTTCCTTGGTTTTCCCAGAGGGAAGTTGCTGTGTCCCTGAGAAGGAGAAAAGAGCATCTCGCTAAGTAACTTCAGTCAAATCCGGCAGCAAATAAATTTGCAAGCAGTGACGTGTGACATGAAGTTTTCACACAGTATTTAATTAGAAACTAAATTTATGGTCTAGCTGTTACAAAGAAATAACATCCTAATTCATTTAAAAGCTTAATTGAAAGTCACTTCAAAGGATTCCAGCATTCCTTTCTCAAAATATTTTAAGGGATTGTGTCATTAGGCATTTTAAAAAATGTTTTAAATCTTTTTTTATAATCCCATGTGTCCCAAGCCTGATTGTAGTTTCACTACTAAATCATTAAGGACAGAAATGAGTCTCTGGGATAAAAATTCCCCTTAAGATTTTATGGGTTACTGATTATATAAATACCAAGACCATTCTACCGTGTGTTTAAAAGAAAGAATAAATCTTTGTTGATCTCTCTATAGCAAGCTAGCAAGCCTATTTAACTTTCCTTAAGGAGAGGTATATTGTGTAAGCAAGGCTGGCACTGGTTATTTAATGCTTCATAAGCCTAAAGCTGGGTCAGCTCACTTTCCTTTGAAGCTCAGTTTTGGTGTTTGGACCTTTTTGCTTTGCTTTGCCCTTCCTCGTTGAGGTGTCAGACACCTCAGATGTTCTCTGTGGGCATTTTGGGCAGCTGAGAAGGGTCATTGCTGTGGCTGGCTGAGAGCTCTTGAAAGGACTGATGTTTTCAACACTGTTTTTGGGAAATAACTCTCCAAGACTTGCTTAGCTGTAGGGTTTTGGACTCAGTCTGGGAAAGGGCAGCACTGAATAATTCAGGTCCCGTGAACTTTAACAGGCACAGAGAATGAGCAACACCTCCCAGAAGCAGCAGAACAAAGCAATGGGAAGAGGACTGACAGTTAGGAATAGTTTAGTTGGAAGGGACCCTCTGGAAATCATCTAGTATTTGTACGAAAAAGAGGTTGCAGGATGATGCTCCTTCTGTGGATGCTCTGGCATGGAAATCCTCACAATCTTCTGCTGAAAAATTATTTCCACCGTGACCCTGAGAAGCATTTCAGAAATCTTTCTTTTCAGGGAAAGAGTTGTGGCCAAGTGGCTTTAAGGAATCATGTTTCATAAAGGCGTTGAAAAAACATAGTGAACTTACACAGGAAACTGACAGAGAATCTGTCAAAATATATCAACAGTGGTATACATTTTAATTCCTGATCCTTTTTCTTTTTTTTTTTTTCATTTCTCTTGAAATGCCTCTCAAAGTGTAGGAAAGCCAGAAGAAATTCACAGAGAAGCCCACTGAGCTCCGTGCATCTGGGTTTGCCCATGTTTGCTGTCACCCAGCAGTGCTGACAGAAGTATCCCACCAAACTGTTTCCTGATCTGGTGGATCTTCCCCTAATTCAGAAACAGGTCTTTTATAGCCACTTTGGAGTCTGCACTAGAAAAGCAAGAACAACTTGCTCAGGGAGAAAGTAGTTATTTTGCACACTTCATTGATATTTGCAGATTGAGGTGCTGGAGCGTGTCCAGAAAAGGGCAGTGGAGCTGGCGAAGGGTCTGGAGCACAAGTGTTATGAGTGCAGCTGAGGGAGCTGGGGTTGTTTACTCTGAAGAAAAGGAGGCTCAGGGGGGACCTTATTACCCTCTATAACTACCTGGAAGGAGGGTGTAGTGAGCAGGGCGTGTGTCGGTCTCTTCTCAGGTAACAACAGTTGGGATGAGAGGAAATGGCCTCAAGTTGCACCATGGGATGTTTAGATTGGATATTAGGAAAAAATTCTTCACAAAAAGGGTTGTCAAGCACAGAAACAAGCTGCCCAAGGAAGGGGTAGAGCCACCATCCCTGGAGGTGTTTAAAAGACTTGTAGGTGTGGCACCTGGGGACATGTGTTAGTGGTGGACTTGCCAGTGCTGGGCTGAACAGTTGGAATTGATGATCTTAAAGGTCTTTTCCAGTCTAAATTATTCCATGATTTATGCGAATGCACTGAGGTAAAAGTCACATGAAGCACCACAGACCAACAAATTGCTTTAAAAACACTGTGTGATGAACTGGATTTCAACTTTCCAACACAAAACTTTTGTGTCATGTATCCCACCTCTATTTTTGGAAGAAGAAAAATTTGACTTTACTTGAAAACCTGTCCACATGGCATAAACCCAGAACCAGTCCCCAGACAAGTATTTCTCTGCAGAAGTGATTGTGCTGCATCCCTCCGGTGATAAATATGAGAGACCCAGCCCAAGAGGGAAGGAAAGAAGACAAACAGCCTAATAAAGTACTCATCCTGAATAATTCATTGGATTAAAAATGGACAGCAATGTATGCATTTAATAAATTGTGTTTGTATTAATTATGTGGAGGGAAATGAACAGGTTCTGCAGAGTCTCCCCGAAGCTGTTGGTCAGTGCTGGAGCAATGCAGGAGTGATGCCAAGGCAATGCCAAGGCAGTGCTGGGGCAGTGCCGGGTAATGCCAGGGCAGTTCAGGCTTGGTACCAGCTGATGCTGGGCAATGCTGGGCAACGCTGCAGTGATGCAGGGCAGTGTCAGAGTGGTGACAGGGCAGTGCCAGGTGCCGCCGAGTCAATGCCAGGGCAATGACCAGCAGTGCCAGGTGCTGATGAGTTGGTGCCAGGCTGATGTCCACTGGCACCGGGTGGTGCCAGGTGCTGCTGGGCATTGCGGTGGTGCTGGGCCATGCCAGGGCAAAGCCAGGCAATGCAGGTGGGACCAGAGTGGTGCCAGGGTGGTGTCAGAGCAATGCTAGCTCAGTGCCAGGGAGATGCCGGGAATGCCAGGGCAATTTCAAGTCTGTGCCAGAGCAATGCTGGTGGTGCCAGGGTGATGCTGGGAGTGCCAGGGCGATGCCAGCTCGGTGCCAAGGCGATGCCGGGGGTGCCAGGGCAATGCCGGGGGTGCAAGGGCAATGCCAGCTTGGTGGCAGGGCGATGCCAGCTCAGTGCCAGGGCAATGTCAGGTCTGTGCCAGGGCGATGCCAGCTTGGTGCCAGGGCAATGCAAGCTCAGTGCCAGGGCGATGCCAGGTCTGTGCCAGGGTGATGCCAGCTCGGTGCCAGGGCAATGCAAGCTCAGTGCCAGGGCGATGCCAGGTCTGTGCCAGGGTGATGCCAGCTCGGTGCCAGGGCAATGCAAGCTCAGTGCCAGGGCGATGCCAGGTCTGTGCCAGGGTGATGCCAGCTCGGTGCCAGGGCAATGCAAGCTCAGTGCCAGGGTAATGCCAGGTCTGTGCCAGGGCGATGCCGGGGTGCCAGGGTGATGTCAGCTCGGTGCCAGGGCAATGCAAGCTCAGTGCCAGGGCGATGCCAGGTCTGTGCCAGGGTGATGCCAGCTCGGTGCCAGGGCAATGCAAGCTCAGTGCCAGGG
>VXAD01013336.1:219992-250507 GCA_013399195.1 Dicrurus megarhynchus
CGGTGCCGTCCCGGTGCGCAGGAGCGGCGGAGGCTGCCGGCGGTGCGATATCGCCACCTGGCGCCGCGCTGCCGCCACCGCAGGCGCGGTGTGTCCGCGCCCGCCCGCGCAGGCAGCGCCGCTCCCCGGCCGGGCCGGGGCTGAGCGAGGGCCGCGCACGGCACTGCCAGCGGCGCCTCTGCCAAACGGCGGTAGAGCGTCAAGGGAGTCACAGCAAGCCCGGCAGCTCCTGTGCCATCAGTGAAATTAGAAATATTTCTTTTTAGTGGTTAAAAAGCAGTCCAATAAAAATGTGCGGCTCATCAGCAAAACTTACTGTGTTTTCAAGCTTTGTTATTCTGTTACTTTGAAAACTTAATCTTCACTGTACCAAACACTCAATTTTTTTCCCCCCTTTCAAACAGCTACCCTTATAAGTGCTATGCTTGTTTTGGTGTAAGCAGCCCAGCTACCCCGTGGGAAAAAGTTTTTCGTTTTGTATAGCTATGTGTTTGTTTCATTTGGGCTTTGGCTTTTTTTTCGTGGTGTGGTTTTGGTTTTTGATTTATTGTTTTTTTAGCTCTACGAAATTAATTTCTGTCCAAAAATCAGACCTGCACGGGTGGAGATACATACTATGCTACTGTGGTGAGGCTGTTTTCCCTCAAGAGCTGGTGATGCTTCAGAGCTGTTGGCCTCTGTGTGCCCCCTTGTTTTGGGAAGATGCTTCAATAAAGTGACTCACAGTCCTGTGGATGCTCACTGCAGCATCTGCATTTTTTGAAAAAGCAAATGCAGTTTGTGGCATGTCCTTCATTTTTCCTGTTATCACCTTTGTCCACATGGAATTTATATTCATTATGTGCTCCGGGCAGAGCCAAGGCTGTTAAAAATTGCTCTCTACATTTTCAACTTTCTAAATTTGTTAGAGCATTTTACTTCCCAGTCTGTTGAGACTTATTTTCCAAGGCAGCCTGTTGTGAGGCATGCAGCCTAAAGATATGGGGGTTTCCCCTCCATGCAGAGTGCCCTTTATTCACCTGTCATGCTTCTCCTGCCTTGGCTGACCTTGGCCTCTGGATTTGTGAGCCATCTTGTCCACATAGTCACCTTTGCTGATGCTCCCCCATGTTACTAGTGGAAAAGTGGATTTTGAGACATGAGTGTATTATGCAGAGCAAGGATTAAGCCTCATGAACTACTACAGATGGCAGCATGGAAAACTGCAAACTCACAAGGCTCCTGTCTCACTCTGTGGTGGATCTGGTTACTGTAATTGTTGAGGTGTTGTGAAGATCCCAGGAGGAGAATAGGCAGACGGAGGATGCAGGCTCAAGAAGTAGGTGCGTATTGAGGAAAATATCAAAAATGGAGGACTCCTTTCATCAGTCATTTGTCTACAAGGACCAGGAAAATGAGTCAGGTGTGTCTCCACTCCAAGCTCATTTCTAACAACTCCAGGTGAGAGATGGAAGAGCAGCAGAGGAAAGAAAAAGACAGTTATATCCAGATGAATTCAGACATGGGGCAGAATTGCAACCTTGGGATGGCAGCATGGGCAGACCCCCAACAGCATGGAATAGGGGCTAAGGGAGAGGATGACAAGCCAGCCAATGCTCATAGTGAAGATCATCTGTTGTTTGATGAAGACAATGCCACTGTGGAAAGTAACTATCTCCTGTTCACACAGGTCCAGTTGGAAATGACACAGTCCTCAGAAAGCTGTTCTGTAAAACCCAACTCATGGGCAAGCCCAGAGAACACAAGTCCACCAGGGAAGTATTCAACATTTCCAGGTGTTCACAGGACTGCTGTGAATTTCCTCAGGACCCTGAAGGCATCAGATCAGCTTATTTCTCAGGACAATTTACAGTTTGGGACAGTGTCGCTGTTCTCGCCGCAGAACGGAGAAATGACACAGAGTCCGAGTTCAGGGTAAAAGAAAGCTGAAGCAATTTAATAGCTTCTTAGAGGGTTTTTATATGTTAGTTCGCAAAAAGTGTACCATATGGCACAAGGTAATTGGTTCTTTTGGCCATCCACCCCTTGGGGTGATTGGCCAAGTTCTAAGACACCCATGTCTAAATGTTTTCTAGTTAGAACCATAACACTGGTGAAAAACAACCTGCAGGTGCAGAAGTTTACAGAACTGTGACATTGTTTTGAATTACTTACATGGGAAAGACAGAGTTCTCACAAAATGCTGCTGAGAGCTGAAGAAATCCCTTGCTGAAGCTTTTTCAGCATCCATAGGACAGGAGTGCAGTAGTAATGTTCAGCCAGAGGCTGTGGGACATGGTCACTTGGGGCCGTGTCCATCGCCTCCTCCTCCCAGGCACTGAGCGATACCTGACACAACCTTTCCCCTGAGACTGGGGGATGCCAGTGTTCAGAAAGTCTTGTCCCTGGGTGCCCTCTAATGTCCCTACTGGCCCCTATCACTATCTCTGAGCCCATCCCCAGCTAATTTCTCCTAAAACCTTTTCTAATCTAATCTAAATAGCTGCTGGCAAACGCACTGTATCTGATTGTTAATTCTCCAGCCTCTCTGCTCAGTCTGGCAGCTCACACGAGGCTGTCCCCTTTCTGCTGGTGAAAGAGCCTTACTGCCAGGGCAGAAGTCACAAAGTCACACATCCCTGGGCATGGAGAGAATTAGTGGCTTTCTAGATGATGGAAGTAGGACTTAGAGGGCATAGCATGGAAGTAGTGCATCATCATTGTACCTGGACAAAAGATCCATGTTCTGCTGTTGAGATAAAGCCCGTACACATGTGGAAGAAGATCACATGCATACAAACCAAGGTTTGCAGCATGTTCAAACATTCAGTGCCCCTGCAAACCTTGAGAGGCTGGATAAGAAACAAGACTTTGCCACCAAAGACTCATCTAGGAGACTATATTAGGGAAATTAAACACAGTACAAATCCATCCTTCCTTCCTTCCTTCCTTCCTTCCTTCCTTCCTTCCTTCTTTCCTTCCTTCCTTCCTTCCTCCTTCCCTGCCTCCCTCCCTTCCTTCCCCATCTAGACATGCTTCAGTATTTCTTCCATGATTGTTTCCTATACCATTAATATTCCTGAGTTCACACAGAGAGTAGAGTGGCCCAGATCTGAAGTACAGAGCTCAGCAGAGTGGGCCCAGCACTTCCTCATGGATGTAGAACTGATAAAATCAGTTTTCCTGCACTTTTTTCCTATGTTTTATTTTCAAGGGCTCTGTCAGTGAGTACATTAACAAGATTTCTATCAGGCATCTTGCCCTGTGTTTTGGAGCATCAGCCATGCACCTCTGCTGGCTGCCTCCTTGTCCAGCAGCATGCAAAGGCTGTGGAAGAAGAAAGGAAGTCCAGCAGATACATACATGTCTTGATAGCTCAAATATAATTTCATTTAATGAAGAATATCTTCTTTTTGTTGTTATTCCTCATGATATTTATAAAAAATGTATTAGGTTAATGATTTAGAATCCAATTGGGAGAATTTTACTGTTCATATTGTTTTTGAAAAATTTTATGTTTTACCAACTAATTACTGGGGTAAAAATACTAGAGTGTTACATTTTTGATTCATTATTTCACTGTATATTTTCATATAAACACATGAACATATTTTCATATGCTCATATTCCTCATTCTAGAAAACAGTGTTAATATTGTTTTGGTGTCAAATTTTTCAGATATTTTAGATATAGTTGATAAGTGGGTCCTTTTTTCCACATCAAAACTCCCAAAGAGCAAAACCTTTCATAATTGAATTTTTCCATGTCTGGTGTAGGTTTTAAGTCAATTCAATGTAAAACTGCTTCAGATATGCGAGTGAGGAAAATAGCAGCAGTAACAACAAATCTCAGATATTCCCTTTGCATGACTGGGTCAATTAGTTGAAAACACCCTAATTAATACACAGTGTCTTCCATCTCACTCCGGCTCTTGTCCTAGGTTCTCTAATTGCCTGTTAAAAAGTGTCTATGCTGAGCAGCTGCGAGGTGGAGGGGAGAAAGCAGAAATGACACAAATTCAGTACTCTGCTACAGCAGGCAAACAGGAGGCCACCTCACCATACGACGCTAATGAGTCCAGTTATTGATTGGAGCACAACTGGCTTGCGATGCTCCTTTCTGCAGTTTGCAGGGCAGTGGGGTCATGAAACCCAGCTCCATCCCACTGGGACAAACCTTCCCCCGCTCCTGGCCCAATGTGTCTAACGCTACCCACGAGGCCGCGTTTGTCACCAGCTAGGATGACACCTGACAAAGCAAACCCTTCTGGCAATGAGCTGTTTTCCACTTACCATGCTACAGCAGTTTGCAACAAAACTTACCCAGAGAAATTAACATTGATGTTAGGCTGCCATGGAAAACTTGTTGAATCATAATTAACATGTTAATATGAATTGCCCGAGTGATTTTTTGTAACAAACAATTTGATCCTTCAAAATATATGGGTGGGATCTTTCTCAATGGTGAGACAATATACCTCTTTCTCCACTCCAAGGGAAAAAAAAGACTGGTTACAACCTATTATCTTGAAGAGAGCTATTAAAATATGCTATAGAAAATTTCGAAGGAATTTCTGGCTGTCTGCACACTGGTGGTGTTGTGCAGTAAACTAGATTTGAATGAAGCTCTTTAAGCTCACCAAAATTGGGGTCAATTTCCTTCCCAAGGATTTATTTTCCTTTGCACTTACCCCTGCCTCGGAAGGGCTATAGCCCCAGTCCCACAGGCAATCTGGTCTGTGTTTGGTTTCAAGGACCAGAAAGATTTGGTAGGCATTCACACAGGCATTTAAGATTTCCAGTTCTCATTTTGAATGTCAATTTAAGCTTGTGTGGGTCCACCCAACCACTAGAATTAAATTTGTAAATTCAAAGAGCTAATCTTTCATGGTGTAAATGCCTTAAAACATCATTTGCATAATCTGTCAATGAGGAGAAAATAGATGCAATATATATTTGACAGAATATGCTAAGGACGTTTACTCACACTTCTGCAATCACTTCCAGTTAATTTCAGGAGGATTAGCCTACTGGTAGTGCTCTTCAGGGGAACTGTTACCCAGGAATCGTTTACAGACTTAGTTTTCTGGATAAAAAATGCACCACAATGAACAAATATTCAGCTACCACAATACACTCAGCCCAGAGTGAATAATTTTTCACAGCAAGAAACTACTGAAGTTTGAGAAGATTATGGATCACAGGAAAAGGGCATTTCTACAGATTAGAATAGATTCTATTTCTATTAGATTAGAACCAACAAACATGAAACTTATATTTTAAAATGTGGCTGTTTATGAGATGTGATCTGTGGTTGCTGCGAAAAGACATGTTCAGAGACAGATTCAAAAACAATGTGCACTTTTCAACCTCCTTCTGCCAAGAGAAAAAGCCTCAGTTGTGGGTTAGAGCAGAAGCCACGCAATTATGCAAATAGGCATTGTAGGGGACACAGCACAAAGTGGCCTTTAAGCAGAGGACCCTGAGATGAAAATAGCCAGGGAAACTGCAATTTTTTAGGCATCATCCAATGCTTCTCTTATACTTACTAATGGCCAGACACAGATGCACATACTGTGGAGTGCTGCACAGCAGCCCTGGGAGCTCTTTGGCTCCCACTGTAGCACTGGTGCAACTTGGGCTGGACAGGGATGCTCCTCTGCCTGGCAAGAACGGGGTCACAGAGGGAACTAGGGAACCCCAAGACTGAGGATGTGCCTCAGATGAATCCCAGTGGGGCATCAGGATGCAATATCCCTGCCTCTATGCAAGGCCCATGGGCAAGTAGGACATTCTGGTCTGAGCTATGCACACCAGCTCTACAGCACAGGCATGGCCCAGCTGGGTCCAGGCTCAAAACATCAGGACCACACAAAGGGGTGAGTTGTAAGGATGAGCTCATCCATGCTAACACAGCATGTCCATAAATCCAGCAGGCACAGGATGCCGCTTTGGTCAGTGTTCAGGGCCAGGTACTTAGCTGGTTTAAATCAGCACAACTGTTCTGGTATTTGCAGAGTCATGCAGATTTACAGCAGCTGAAGAGCCAGCCCAATTATCAGCAAGTAACCACATTCTGAGGCTGTAATTTCAGCCTGAATAAAATATGAGTGGCTTATGTGACAATTAGAGTTTTCTGATTAGAGTGATGGCCACATGAAGCCTCATTTCCCTCTGATATAATGTACATTACATTGCACCTGCCTAGCAAACACATAGGCCTGCCTGAGCTGTCACTGCTGCCACTTTGTGTGCTTTTTTTCTCAGCTCTGACTCTGATTTTTTCCTCTCATGCTTCACTATTGCTCTTCCAGTCGTGGCCACAGTGCTGTGCTGTGCAGTGCAGTGCTGCCCAA
The DNA here is from genome assembly GCA_013399195.1 of Dicrurus megarhynchus. NCBI lineage: Eukaryota > Metazoa > Chordata > Aves > Passeriformes > Dicruridae > Dicrurus > Dicrurus megarhynchus. The sequence continues at coordinate 226,327 of VXAD01013336.1, forward strand.
CCTGCTTTCCCTCACAGACTCTCCCCGCTGCTTTGGGAGAGACCATCTGAGGTCCTAAAGCAGCATGCAGAGGTATCCCTGGAGTACCAGTTAAATACAGGTGCAGGCACACCACAGGTTTGGCCCCTGGGTACTCAGGCAACCTGAAGACCTCATGCTACTTTACAGCTTGGTGGTACCCACCCTGAGAGATTTTAACTTCACCTTATCTGTAAGCTAAACATCTGGGCATGCTGCAGCCAGAGATTTGAAGCACAATCTCTTTTTATTAGAACAACAAATCTCAGCAAATCTCAGCAAATTGCTTTCTGCTCCTCTCTGGAAAGTAAGACAATCACACTTCAGAGCTCAAGGCTTGCACTTGTTTTCCCCACAGTGTTTTCAGCATCACAACCTAGATATTACTGCATTTACTGTGCTATCCATCTCTCTATGCACACACACACCTACACTTGTTCACCCTTTTTGCCCCATCTGGTAATCCTTGATACACTCCATCATTTTATCACCCAGGAAAGCAAAGAAGGAAAAGATAAGGAGCACAAAGATGCTCTATGGGTTTATATTAATAAAGCATAGCTTAATCACTTGACTTCATTGTTGCAACATTTCTATAATAACTCTATACTGAATTATTCAGGATATTTTCCTTAATAAGCACAATGAGCTCTATACCCACCTGAAGGATAGGCAAGCAGGTGTGCAGACCCACTTCAGGCACCAAGCTCCAGCTGGCACCACTCGCCTCTCTACCACCCACAGCTGCAAGAGAGCAGGATGTGCCTCTGTTAAGAGGCTTGGTAGTCATTGTTTCTATCTTAACTGAATTGGTTTGTAAATTTTAGGAGTAATCCGGGGAAAAGCTGCACCGTGATCACTAGGAAGCAGAGATTGAAAGGAAAAGGTACCGTGCTTTTTTATTGCTACACCAATAGTGTGCTCAGAACGCTTGTGATTGGGGGGGGGGGCTGTTCTGTGGGGTTGGTTCCCTTTTTGAGAGGCATTTCTGTCTTCCTGTGGTCTGGGCTGAATCCCCTCTTCTCCTAGTTATTTTCCTTACTTTCCTGCCTTTTGTTAGGCTTTATTTCTTCTTTAAATGCTCGCTTTCTAAGTGAGTCCTGGAAAAAAAGTTTAAAAAAAAAAAGAGTCTGATACTTGAGTGTCACAACTCTACTTGTTTTGTTTTGCTTCTATCCTATTTTTTTTTATTTTTTACCTGCTTCCTCTACTGTTCTCACACATTTGAATCCTAAAGTCTCTCAAGGATAAGGCCAAGTTCTTTGTGAGTTGCTGGAACACTGACTTTCTACTAGAAGCCCTCAGGCATTGTTCTAACATGTATAGAAGGTGATGATATTTCATGTACTTTGTGACTTACTACTGTTATTGCTTGCACAGCTAATGATTAGTTGGCCTGTGGTTAATTAAGTAACATTAAAAGTTGTTCCCTCTCGTTGTGTTTGTAAAACATCAGAAACATGAATTCACCTGAATGACTCCAAAACCTAGACTGCAGAAATGAGGCTCGTATCAGCTTAAGCAAGGAGGAAAGACTCAGATAGAGTTGTTATGCATTAATCAAATAAAAAAGTCCTAGAAGGGGAAATTGTCATTTAAATGATTGCTACTTATTCTAGAAATGCATAATTAGGGTATACAGCTAAGTGATTTGTTGTGTTCTGTACCATAAGGTTTTCAAATTATGGTGGAAATCCTCACAGGAAACAGTGGCACCTTCCAGAGAGCAGAAATTTTGTTGCAATTATAGAAAAAATGTTACAATTGTGAAGAGCACGTGCTTTTCAATGAAACACCTATTTAACATATGCAAGCTCACATGTTCAAGTAGAGGATTAGGAAGAAACAGAACGGTTGTGTTTTGCTTTTGTTATATGCTGGAAAAAACCCAGACAGCACTGACTCTGAGAACTGACACTTTCTTCAAGTTTTTCCTCTCTCTGCCTTAACAAAAGCAGGATATCTGCTCTTTGGAAAGTAAAACTCAAAATCCACACCTGTGAAGGGTTTGGGTCTTAGGTTGCTGTGGTGATTTGTCACGTGTTTGCCTTTCAAGGTGTTAATGTAATGACTTGGAGGTAATACTGGCCGTAGGGTGGTGAAACAGACCAGACCTACTGGGGCAACTTCTGGGCCCTCATCTCACGTGGGTGAGTGAGGAGAAAAGACATACCTGAGCAATGGGTAGGAAAGTAGAGAGTGCACCCTTTTGCTGCTGCAGCCTGCCATGCTGGCAGGTGTCTTGCAAGACGTGTTGGATGTGTAATTAGGATGAGAGTTCTTTATACTGCAGATTGTGAAGGTGTATGCATCCTTTTCATAAAGTACATATTGACTTTGGTAGGACTTGCTACCAAACATCTGGATATACTTCTGTATAAATCTTCCTGTCTTCTGACTTATATTGCTGCAATTGATTCCTGCTAATGGTATTTCTGCTCCTGTACAAATAATATGTTCTTGATGCGTCTTTCTGGAAGTTCTAATCCACTTTAATCATAACAATCTCTGCACCGGAAATAAGAGTCACTGACATTAAACAGAAGCAGAGGAAACCCTAGAAGCAAAACAGTTTGTTCCCTGTGTAATGCAATATTATAACAGGCTGGGAGAGGGAACATTTGCAGTGGCAAAGAAAAAGAGTGACTCCAACAAAAATAGCATTAGTTTTTTATTTTCTGTCAGTGTCTTGTCCTCTGAAGTTGGGAAAAAGGCCTATTTCAAAAAAGAGATGGCACAATATGTCCTTTGAAGCTCTTGGTGGCAGTGAAGTGTCACAAATATTTCAGTGCAGAAACTGTGATTGGATTCTGTACATCAGGTTGAGAGTGGAGTCTGAGGATGTGTAACGTGAATTGCCCTGTGCTGGTCGGAGGCTCCACTGTTATTCTTATGCATTATTTATGCCAACTGCCTTTAAACATCACACTGGGGATTTGTCTGTGGATTGTCTGTTCAGTTTGTGTTTAGACAGATGGTTCAATAACTAAGGTAACCAAAAGCAAAGTATATGTTACACTGAAATCCCTTCAGCTTTGCTGTATGCAGTTGCAGCCCCTCACCTCTCTGTGCATCTTTTTTCATTAGTGTCCGTGCTGTTGAAATGTACCTGATACAATTCACAACATGATCCTTTGAGAACAGGAACACTACCTTTTTTCCCCACTTTCTCACCAGGGATGTAAATGATTGAGTACCTCTGTTTTGCTAAGGAAAAGTTAGTGCCATATGGGTCAGAGTACAGATGTGCTGTGAGCAAATTTGTGCGGCTTAAGGAAGTGCCAAGATGCTCATCCAAGTGTTTTTCCAACAGCCTAGTGAGGTGAGGGAAGAAAGGTGTGGGGCTTTGGCTGCAAACTGGCCAGCAGTTATCTACCCTGCACTGCTGGCTGCAGCTTGGTAAATATTCCCATTTCCCATCTTCCTTGTCCTGAGAGTTGCTGCTGAGAGCTGCTGACAGATAATTAAAAGCTGCTTGGTGTAACAGTGTCTGCAAGTGTTTGCAGAAACTGGAGTGGGAGAAAGTGGAAGTTTCACCTAGGGTGATTAGAGGGGAGGTTTTTTATGAAGACCGATGAATTCAAAAACAAATGTGTTTGCAGAAAGCTTGTAAAATGCTGTTTTCAAAACAGATAGCATTTTGACCCAACTATGATAAAGACTTCCAGTTCATCTTTATTAGAGAAGGAGGCTTCCCCCTCTCTTCTATCTCCAAGAGGGAAGTTTCCTAGTGCTGCTGAACAAGTTCAGTCAGTTCTGATTTATGTTTTGCATTTATCACTTGGCAGACTTTGTTCAAAAACATAATTATTACTTAAATTACCCAAACCAGAAAATTCATTTCTTCTATTGGCAAGTATTGTGGGACTCTTATTTTTAATGGGTTTCTGAGTCACTTCAGATGCTTCTATGCTTTTTTTATCTGTTACTTGTAACTCAGGATTTACAGGTCGTGTGCACCACGGCCTTTGGCACTGCAGATGGTTTTCTTTCTGCACGTTACCATATTGCTGAACATATCTTACCTTTTCCTCTCCCTTGAAGGTTGGCATAAGGCAATAAATAATTATTGGCTCAATCACCATTCTTTGCTTACGTGGAAAAGCAAGCTATTTTGAGGATGTTGCCACTGTAGTCAGTGAGCCTATGTGATCTAAGTGCTGTGGTGGTGAGGATTGTGGGCCTGGATCTTAATGCCTTTCTAGGCATGCCTAAGGTGTCTGTTTACAGACTCACTTGGGTTTGTTCATGTGTTATCCTATTAGTTCCTGCTGTTTGCTTCCAAGGGATCACTGTCTGGACCTATAGGCTCTTTTCTGCATGCAGGTACACTACTGCTTCCACTTGCAATGGACCAGGAAATTTGTAAACTTGCAAGGTACAGTATAAGCAGGAGTAATGGGGCTGAAATCCAGTACCTTTCCATTGACAAAACCACAGTTAATCTGTGTTTTTTCTTTTTATATCCACTTACCTTTTCCCTTTTGCTACCCCCTGTCCAGAGGGAAAGCAGCACTTTGTGTTTCTGTGTTCAGGTGAACAGTTACTTCACTAAATATGTCAGAGAAGCCTTAAAAGCTCCAGACTGCCAGCAGAGTTTACCCTCTTGGGGTAGCTGGAGTGCCTGTTTTCCACATACATCTGGTGGGCAGCAAAGCACAGTCAAATGCTGCCCAGTAAATTTGGTGTTATGGGGTGGCTCAGCAGAAGCTCACACAATCACAAGGGTTGCTGGCTTAATCAGACCTCTAGACAGAGCTGTTCTGCTGGAAACACCTCGTATTTTTCCTGGAAAAGCCTTATTGTAAGAAAAGCTGTGTGGCAATCAAAGTCTGCTCATCCCACATCCCTTTTGTCCTCAGCATAATACACAGCCTGGTCTGCCATGTCACATTCTCCTCTTGTAATCCTACAGCAGAAGGAAATACAGCCAGGCATCTACCAGAGAGCTGGTGAAAGTGCAGGGGTGACAAAGATGCCCTAATAAGCAGACATTTCTCCACCCCACCCCGAGGGGTGCGGAAAGCCCAGGGACCTTTGCAGGAGATGGGCAGCACTGTCCAGCGTGGTGTGAGCTGTGGCGGGCAGCGGGGACAGGCAGGCCCTGCCGATGCACAGCTCCACGGGAGTGGGAGCAGCCGCCTGACTGGCGGGCAGGATGCTGTCTCCATTGTCAGCGTGGTGCTGCTAGCAAGGGAAAAGGCTTCTTTAATGTGTGGATGGGAGCAAACTGTGGTCGAGGACAGTGCTTGTGTGGCGGTGCCCTCGGCAGCTGGTGGTGTCACTGCCTGCTCCAGAAACTGCAGTGACCCCAGAGCCAACACTTCAGGAGCTGAGCACAGAAAGTGAGTGTGGTCAAGTTCGGGTTTACTCTGAGTACAGCTGTGAAACAGCTGGACAAAGATTCACTCTGTGGTGACTCCCCTCCATGCTCCCTCCCCATTCCCAAGTGCAAAGGAAAGGATTTGACATTGCAGGGATTTAGGGAACAAGACTTTCTGCACAGTTATGTCATCTCTTCAAACAATTGAAATGTTTAAAATGATAACTTGGTACATAAAGTTATTAAATGTTACTTTTAATTCTGAAAAATCAATCTGATTTGGCTGAATACTTATTCCTTCTTTGGTCCAATTGGGACTGTATTTCTTTCTAAGAAGTAGAAACAAAACTAGCAGAGCTGAGGTGTGCTTGTAGATGCCTGGATGTTTTGATCTTTTTAATTACAGGCCTCTGGTGTATTGACAACATTTCAATAATTCTGCTAAGGGCTTGTTTTGAAGAATCATATCAATAGAAAATCACACTAACAGATATTGCCAGGAAGGCCAATATTACAGCTTGTCTTAAGGTTAATGTTGGACCTCTATGTGGGGTCTAGAAATAGCCTGACATGGTAAAAGCAATATTTGAGCCAAACAGCTATGTTTTAACAATCAGGGAACATAGCATTTGTCATCTGTCTCTCCCCTCCTAAGTAACTGTGTCCCTTGTAGTAATTGTTCCAATTCTGTTCTGTGAACTGTGACTATGTAGTTAATGAAAGTTGAAATGGGAGGTAGAGAATAAAGTATATTTTCAAACATCTATAATAAGGTAGAATTAAATAGTGGGACCAGAAAACGATACCCCTGTTCATAATGAGTAGCATCCTCTTTCTGTGCTAGCCTCGTTAGAGAAAAAGGGACTACAGAGACTCAAGTTCCATTTAATATGAATTAATCTATCAACACTCTGGTCTGGGATTAAAAGCAGAATTAAGTTTTAATGGAGCATAAACACTTTAAGGGTTTTCAATTTTTTCAGTATTGTTCCTTTCCTGAAGAAAAGGAGATAAGTGTTTAATGCAAATGTGGGGCTGGGTAACACACAGTGTGAGTGAGGGGAAGATGATTTAGGTGAGCGAATGAATTTTCAAATAGAAGGAGCAGAGATGGATGGCAAGAGAAGTTAAACAAATAGCACATAATTAATTCTCACAATTTTACCTAATGCTTTGTGACATGGCTGTCACTAACATTGTCAGAAGCTATAAGTGAAATGGGATTGAAAAAATTTCCAGGCAGCAGTAATCTCACTGTGTTGGAAAAATGTTTTTCTAAGATGTGTGTCCCTGGTTGTATACAGCTCAAATATACATGAAAGGGGAGCTTAAAAAGCTTAAGTTGTTCTGTATTGACTTTCATCTTAGATGGCTGCTTTCAGAGCAGCTAGCAATATATAACCCATATGATTTTAAAAAATGTATTTTTTTTTAATGTGACTGCCCTCCAGGGCACTGTCTGCAATTATAAAAAGGCCACTGATGCATCTGATTTATCAGTTTTACTGATTCATTTATACATATATACATATATATATATATACATGTCATTGGGATTTTTTTCCCTATTTGAAAGCGTGTTTTCCCTGCTAATGCACCTAAGACTGACAGTGTCTACAGAACAGAGATTAGCTTGTGGTTTGTTTTTTTTTGGCCATCCCCCCAACCCCACTATATTTAGGTAATGCTCAGCTGGGAAGAAGCTGCTAAAATCCAGCAGGCTGCAGAGGGGGTGTGAGCAGAGCTGAAGTGCAGTAAGGAGTGGAAAATAGCAGAGAGCAGAAAGAAAGGATCAGGACTTGGTAGAGGGCCAGAAAGGAGGAAAGGGAGAAAACTGAGGCTTGAGTTTTTTCACAGAAGAATGGTTAAGGAAATTCAGAAGGGAATAAGGTGGTGATGCACCTTTCCCATCTTAGCATCAGGTAGGTGAGGCAAGGAGCAGGGAATGTGGAGGAGTGGTGGGAGCTGCACAGGGATTAGTGGCTGCGCACCCAGAGCAGGGCAAAGGCACAGTGGCAAAACAAACAGCAGGCAGATATTTAGAAGATCTTGTCAATGAAAACAATGCATATGAAGATCCAGTCAGAAATGGACTTCAGATCATCATTGCACAGGCCTTACAAGTTTTTCCAGCTGGACTTTTACTGAGGATTAACTAGTTCCCATGACTGCAAATGCAGTTGGACATCTTCACATTGGACCTGGAGACTGTTAAATTTTCAAGCAAATAATATACTATTATCAACCCTGGCTGGTCATGTTGAGTCCATAGCTGGCTGTGTTGGCTGTGTCTTGCTAGTGGTTTACTGGAAAAATATTTTTGTAGAGAAGATATAGCTCCTTTGGCATAAGCTAAAAGAATAATAATATTAGGCTCTGGGCCCAGACCTTCTGAATATCTGAACCTATTGGCTATTTGTCAGATAAATCAAGACTATCCAATCCCTAGACATGCAATGGCCTGGGCTGTTCAGTAGATGTGTTTTAGAAAGCAGTGTAAGAATTTGGTATCAGAGTAAATATGAAATGCTATTAGCCTAGGCTTTCATTACTCTATTTTGTCTGTAGAAGCCAGTAAGTAGACCATGGATTGTGGGATCTGAATTTGAAGCAAGATACAACATTTATAGAAAAAGCTTTTTTGCAGATTCTTCATCAGCTAGTGCTAATTATAAGATGGAGCAAACTTAAGACGTGTTTGCAAGTGGTGTCAACCAGCTTCATGTGCTAAATGAGAATATGTACCACCAGACAACTTGGATTTGTGATTAGGAACTATCTTGGCCACATCCACACCTGCTGTTGGCTCAAGCACTTAAATCTAGAGATGCATTACAGAAAGCAGATTTTTCTGGACACAACGTACATGCAGTGAGTTACTGTGATTTAGTCTAGTGGGAAATAGCTGACTGTGAGTTTTGTTTCTCTTCTTAACTTTGCTAACTCAGATCACTATGGAAAAACTTGTATTGCAACTATTAATTATTCTTTCCTGTGGTCTGGCTTAAATGACTTGTACAAGAGGTCTCCAGTTCACTTGCTTTAATCCTTGTTCAGGAAAGGCTGTCAGAAATTCTCACAAATTTGCAAAGCTGAAGACTTCATCCAACAGAGATTAGTGTCTGAACGAGACAGCAGAGCTAGGGGTGAAAATTCTGGTGGATGTGTTATTTTCCGGATGTTCAGCATCTCCCTTTAACAGATAAATACTCAGTAAACTGCGAATGTTAGCAGGCACACCTGACTGGGAGATTGGTGGTCAGCCACAGAAGTGTACAACAAATAAATGCTTGTATGATAAGAGTGTTTCCTCTCTCTGATATTCCCTGCAAAGTGTCAGGGACAGGACAGCTATTGGCAGTGACACTGATGGCTTGACAAGGGCAGTTTCTAACTTTTGAGGTCAATGTCAGGGTTTGAAATTCTGTATCTGTTCTAATCTTTGTCCTAATGCTTTCCATTTACCAAGTTTGCAATGAGCTGCAGAGTTTTTCTGGGGGTTACTCTGAGGAGACTGCACAGGGGTGCCAAAGCCCCAGTGATTGCAGGGAGGGGACAAAAAGAAGAATCAAAACTCCTGGCCGGGTCAAGACCGTTCAGGGTGCCAGGCTGCGGCCATTCAAAAATCGCTAAAGGAGTAATGAAAGGACTCATTCCACAGACAGCAAGTGGGACAACTCTCAGTAGGAGCCCTTTGAGGATGGAAGAAAGATGCACCAAATGAAATCATCCTCTGATGAGACACTAACATCATATTACTGGTTACAGCAGTAAAAAAGATTAAACTGAAACTTTATCTAGATTCTGGGCCAGTTTCAGAGGTCATAAAAAGCAACTGAGCAAATAGCTAAATTGGAAGCCAAAGAGAACTTTTTAACTTGACTTGCACCAAGTTTTCAATAACCATAATCACTAAATAGAAATCCATCCTGGTTTAGGAAGTTGGGAAACTTTATATTTCAGAAAAATGAAAGGCAAGAATTGTTTGATATTCCGTGTTTTTTCAGTGACAGATCAATGCTGAGAGTTGTAAAATGGCTGAATACATTTCTTGAGGAAACTACAGAAGTGTGCAACTTCTAGCTGCTGTAGGATGTTAGAAGGAAGTTAGTTAGAAGGAAGATGTATCCAAATTGCTGGTGACTCTATTCTTAGTCCATGTATTCTTGGTAAAAACTGATTTGCAACTGTCTCCTGGGTATCACTTACCTAAAAACTAAAATTTAAGCTGCAGGAGGATAGGAGTGACTAAAACTTTCCCATATTCTTCATGCTAAGGATTATGAAGGGGTGGAGGAAGGCACCATGTGAACTGGTAGGCCCTAATCTGCTGGAGCTGCCCCACTCTTGCTGTGTGTGACAACAAAATCTGACTTACTGGTGCAGCAGAGCATATCACTAATATCTGCCAGGTGACTTGACTTTTTTTCCCATTTCTTCCCTTATGAACTTAGAGAAAATTTTTATTCTGCAGGGGAAGACAAATGGGGTTTTGCTTCTGTGGGTCTGGGATGTAAGGATGTGGACTTGGGGTCAAGTTGACAACAGTACTGAAAGTTTTGTGATTATTTTTTCTAAAGGTTGTGATAACCATTGAGCTTAATAATTGGATGTTTGAAAAAAATGTTGGCCAAAAGTATGCTATAGTCATACCATGAAGACTTGTCCAATCCTTGAAGGGAAGGAGATCAGGTTTACCAACACCTGGTCTTATATAAATTTTGAATAAGAGACCATCAGCTTCCCAAAGAGGGAGTATACCTAACATGGCAAACTTCTTCCCCACCCCACATATTTAGTTGTTCTTGTCAGGGGGCTCCTCTGTGTGGTTCTTGCCAAGGACAATGTCCCAGGAGCTTTGGCGTGAGACTGCTGAGGCTGGGATAGTGCCATAAGCTGGCTTGCACTGGAATTCATCTTACTGTGGAAAGACAGGCCAGTGCTCCAGCAGCCTAGAGGAGCTACAGAAATTGGGGCAGATGTAAACCTGGACATTGAGGCAGTAAGATGTTCCAGTGTCAAAGATGCTTAAATTAGAAGTATCCTCTAACATTTGTTGGTTCAAGATAACCAGCTTCTGTTTTATAGAGCTTTCTGTTACCGTTGACACAAATGTTTCCCTGTACCCAGTCAGCCCTTGATGAAATGAAATGTGTGTCAGTTCTGTCCCTTAATAGCTCCATGAGCTTTTCCAAACTCTGCCCTTGCTTGGGGATGTGCTGAGGGATACCGCTCGAAAAGAAGTGGAGTCTTGGGCTGACTGCTGCCTGAATCTGTTATGAAAGCAAAACCTGGATTTGACAGTGGCCCTTCTCCAAAGCAGCAAGAAAAAATCCACAGCTCTAAAGGATAAAAATATCTTTAGGTCCCCAGGAGCTCCAGGAAAACAGTTGCTTCACAGCATGTTAATCTTTTACATACTCACTCATTTTCCCAAGAGTCTTGAATAGATTTTTTTTTTTACTGTTTTGAAGATCAGTGTGAGGCAGGTAAATTTTTCTGTGCTTTTTTATTTTAAAGTTATGTAAATGTATGCTATGGGAAGACTTGTATGAAATGTTATTTATATACTTGAGAGACTGTTTGATGAGATATTATTGTCATTTGCACTGTGATTCTAGACACTCTGAAAAGGCCTTAATGTCATATGTTAAGCACAAATAGAGATGCAGCAGAACAGGGGAGTGATTCATAAGAATAGCACTGTGCTTTGCTGCTGCTCTGCTCATGATTTGTGGGAAAGCTATAGTGAAAAGCAAACCTGCAGCTTAAAAAGGCTTTTCAAGTCTTAAATTACAAAAACCTCTCTGTTGGCTTGCCTGACTGCTTCTGAGCTTTAAGCTGTCCAGTTTCCCTCAGATGACCTAACTTGTGGTATTTTCATTAGCCCAGTACAGTTTGGTCCCTGGAAAAGAAACTTGAAGACACAGAGGAAGTGTGACTGTCCCCAATACTCAGGACTCCCAAAATTGCAGGAAAGTTGGTGAAATGGCATATGCAGCTTGTATGAGAAGTAGAATTATGCCGGAGTCTGTCTGCTTAAAAAAAAGCAAACCAACATATCCTTCAGTTAGAGACTACAGTGCCCAATCCAGCCTTCAGCCAGCTGGTTTTCCTGGCAGAGGAAGGTGCCACATGGAAGTTCTGGTGTGTGTCCTCCCAGTGACACAGACTTACTGAGCCTTTTCTGCTGCCTGAACATGGGTGCCTGAAGCAAGCACAGATCTCTCTGCAGGGTTATGGAGGCTTCAAGCTCCTGTCAGACTGCATGATCCAAAGCTCGGGAGAAAGGAAAGGTTCTTTTTTCTGCTGCCTCCACAGTGTCTGAAACTCTCTGCTGCATGGTTACTGGAGGAGGAAATATACAGTGTTATCTACATGTCCAGATGTTATGGTCACAAGAGACTATTCTGGTCATCTACTGTTTGGGACTTTTTCTGTGTTATGGATTTCAAGGGGTTATTTCCTACTTTGGATTGAGTTATCTATTTAAATATTCAATCTTTAAAGACTCCAACCTCTGCTGAGTCTACCACCTACCAGATAAGCGCTTTCAATATCCAATTATGCTTACAGATAAGAAAGGGTATCTTGTTTCAATGTTGAATTTGTAGAGCTGTTTTTCTTTTGTTTTTTTTTTTATGATTTAATTCTTCTTTCAGATTATATTTTCTTCTATAAATCCTTGCTGCTAGATTAAAATAACATGAACAAATGTGAAATATATAGGTGTACTTATAACTTTTGTATTTAATGTTCAAATCTCTGTTGCTTATTAGGTTTTATTAAAAGAACAACACAACTGGGAGGAAGGGAATACTAAAATCTATTTAGTAAACCTGCTCTCACTGATTAAATCCCAAACTTTTGGATTAACAAATTTTCACCACTTGCTTACAACCGCTTTCTGTTTCTTTTAGTTGCTCTTTGCACATGTCTATCCACAATGTCTTTATCAGTTCCTGACCAGGTCTTTCAACCTCTTGACTTTCACAGCCTGTGTCGTATTTTGATTCAAATGTATATCTCAACACTCTTTGGCATGAACTGTTTGGCTGCAAGCCTTTTAAATGTGACATGAACTTCTGCCCTCGGAGGATGCAGAACAGCCGTATGGGTCAGACCAGAGGTTCATCTTGTCCAACAGCCTCTTTCCAGGAATGTCTGAAACAGATGCTTCTGGGAAGAAGATTTAAAAAGAAAAAACCAAACTGATCTCCCTCTTGGCTGTTCCCCAAATTACCAATGGAAGTCAACACAGATGCCAAAGCAGGAAGGCTTTTAGAGAAATAGAATTTGGAAGTAATTTTTGCTTCTAGGTCAGGCATGAGATTATTTCATGGGTGGACACATCCAGAACCACACAATATGATTTAGTCTGAAATAATCTGCATGGTGATCAGTTTAGGCTTTGTGAACCTACAATGTGTGAATTGAAGAAGCTCTATAACAAAGCGCATGAAAAATATTGGTTTGGGCTTTTTTTCTTTTACAGCTCAAAGCTGAGGTGAGTACATAAACAAATCCTCCTTTCATTTAAAGGAGAAAAATGCAAGGGAAAAATAGAGTACTTAGTAGTGGTAAAAGGGGAGAGAAGAACAGGAGAATTAAAATGGAATTTTTGAGTCTTATACTTGCATGCTTTATTGGCTTCATTTGATTTCTAAATGAAGGAAGATGATGATGCAACCAAGCAAAAAAACATTTCCTGGCTACTGATTCTATGTATAACTGTAGCTGCAAACTCTTTTTAGATGTTTCAGCCATTTTGTTTTGAGCCTACTGGTGTAAAATACAAATTATTACTCCAGCACATATCTCTGTGCAACCCCTTTCCTATATTTAGGATAACCAAGTTTTTCTCTTTGTAACATGAACTGGACTTGCCACTCCACAGTATGGAGATGGTGTAAAAGGGTTATGATTTTGTGGGAGAAAAAAAATGCACTTTTTTGCAAGCCTCCTGCCACCACTGAAGAGCTGCGCAAATAAACTTGTCCTTGTATTCCAGGGCAATTGGGTTTCCAATGGGTCTACCACATACATACAGGTGGCAGGACTATTGAAAAAAGGGAAGGAGTAAGCTGTGAAATGTGGGGAGGGGAAATAAAATGCAAATTGTCTGCATTGCTCTCTTTCCAGAGAACAGAGTGGACACAGACAAAACCACAAAATGAATGATGACTAAGCACAAAATTATTTGCAGTGCCCAAAATAAAGTCTAGAATCATCAGACTTTTAAAATCATTTTTGTTTTGTTGTCCATTATGTAGGTCTGAGCTACAAACCCAAACTTTGTTCTTTACAGCCAAAGCTCTACTTGAGAGTATTTGCTTTTCGCTGCTCTGATGATGGAGGGCAAAAAAGTCATGTAGCTGAGAGCCAGATGCCAACACTAGCAGGGGTCTGAAATGAGAATAGGAACAGCTTTTGCTGAGCAGAAGCCATAATGCCATACTGCAGCAGAACATAGTTTAGTGCTTCAGCAAACCCATATTTATAGAAACCGTCAGCACACAGCTATGGTCACACGTCTGAAGGTTGCCTTTCACCCCCTTGTAAATATTTTTCAAACAAGACAGAGGGGTGGGAGATGGGAGAAAGCTCAGATTATGTTTAAATTTCTACAGCACTGGAATTTCAGTACCTGCTGCAGAGCGTCTAGCCTTTACCTCTTAAATTGAAATACCAAAACTCGCTCTTCTGAAGCTATTGCCAGTTTTCACGCCCCCTTCCCACCCCCACAGCCTCACCACTACCGTCAGCATTTGCTATGCCATTTTGCTTCATTGCTCACTTGCTAAATATAAGTATGAGGTTTTTTTCTTCCGAGAGCTCTGCTGTGCCATAAGCACTGAATTTTGACAGCTTCTCCACCCCAAACCACTGAAAGATATGGATTGCCCAGAGAGGGGCATAAGTCCATCTTAGGTGAAATCTTGTCTCCTGCACCCAAGAAAGTTCTTCATTCTGCCCATTCATGGTGTCATCTGGCAGTGACGACCCTTCAAATCCAATAGATCTTTCTCTTCAACTGCTGAGGAAAGTTTATAATCCAGGCCTGGGTATTCTTGTTCATTATCAACCAGTTTGCTTTCGAGGCAGACCTAAAGTCCTCTTAGTTTTGCTGGAGAAACAGGTAGCATCATGTTCATCTCCTACCCAACACTACAGTATTCAGTGGTGTTGTTCCTATTTCTGTTCATCTCCTCTCTGGGAAGCTGGAGATCGGGGCCTGAACCCCTTCTGATCCAGGATTGACAGCTCTCACCTTCACAGTATTACTCCAGCTACTAGACTGGAGAGCTGCTAGAGCACCCCGAAGGAAGACGAGCTACCAGCTTGAGCAGACCTCCCCTGAGTAAGCAGTGGGACTGTGACATGAAGGAGGAGTTGCTGCGAGCGTGACAAGCTGGAGTACTGTTGCCTTTCGAGGTCAGTTTATGCTTCATGGACACATAGGAGAAAAGACTGCATTGAGCTCAGGGACTGCAGACAGAATGGATTGTAGGATGGATTGCTGAGGTTGGAAGGGACTTCAGCAGATCTCTGGTCCAGCCTTCTTCTCCAAGCAGAGTGATCAGATCAGGTTATTCTGGGATTACTGGTCTTGAAAACCTTAAGACGTATCCTGCACTGCCTCCTTTGCCAATCTCAATCAGTGCACAGCTGTTTTCAGGGTGTAAAAGTCTCTGTTTGAATCCAGCCTGTGCCTCTCACTTCTCCTTATGCCCAGTGTCTTCCCACTGTGCGATACTGTAGTCAGAATGCCTCCAATTACTGGGTAACTTCAGAGGTACTGAGGGTCTCCTGTTAGATGCCCCTGGAGCTGTTTTCTCTGCAGGTTGAACATGCCTTGGTCCTTCAACCTCTCCTCAGAGGGCAGGTGCTTGAACCTTGACCAACCTAGTGGTCCTTTGCTGAACTCCTGTGTCGGGGGACCCAAAATCTGTGCACAGTATTCCAAATGCAATATAAAAAAACCTTATTGGAAAGGGATCATCCCCTCTTTTGATCTGCTGACTGTACTTCTGATACCAGCAGCTCAAGATTGCTGTATAACCTTCTGTGCTGCCAGGGCACACTGCTGGCTCACATTCAGCTGCTTGTCCTTCATGGCCTCTGGGGCCTTTCAGAAGATGAGCTCCACAGGCAGTGACTTGCCGAAGGACTCTGGAGCACTCTTCAGAAGCCCTTATGTCTTCATTGCCCATATAGAGAATTGACTTACTTTTCCTCTGAAGGAAGCTTTATAAATCTGACCATGTTTACCCTACCAGTCTTTGTTCAAGAACAGTGCTGGGTCACCTGGAAATGTTAATTCAGTGAAATATGTGCTGCCTGGATAGCTGTTAACTATGCAGCTCTCAGTTAGCTGCATTTTCAGAAGCACCTGAAGATTTAATGGGAAAGAAAACAATTATCCCAAATTACATTGATTTGTAGTACAAATAGAATTTATGCATGTATTCCAGTATAAATAGCTAAAAGGGATTACATCAGAACATGCATGCACATGAAGATTTGCTTGCTTACCACTGCTCCTGATAGTAGCAGCTGCTGGTATGGTGTCAGACTACTTATGCACAGGAATGGATGTAACCACACACCTTTCTGCTTTCAGCCCTGTCCATGGCTTGTACCCAGCAATAAATGCTTGGGGCAGCATCACTGCTCTTGTGTCTGGCTGCAGCTCATGTTCTCTTCCTTCTGTTCTCCATCTCTTTTCAATGTCATCTCCTTTCTTTTTCTTATTTCTCTACCCCTTTTTTAGCTTTGCCTTTTTCTTAAGATGAGCTGCATCTCTGAAATAAATATACCATACTCTCATACTGTAGAGAGACAGATCATCTTCTCAATCTCTGCTGAGATTGGAGGTTATTGCCAAATTGTCAGGATAGATCAGCAGTGAGGGCTTATCCAAAGGTCACTGTTCAAAACTCAGGATATTTCTGGAGAGTGGATTCAGCGTAGTCTGCAAAATAGTTGTTTGCTAGCAAATGCAAAGGCCTGGTCTTGTAGCTCTGTGAATGACCTAACTGGCCTCAGTGGGACTGTTGTGTGACAGGGATTGCAGGATCAGATTCTCCAGTATGTTTGATAAATGATGCATGTCCATGGGGAAATCGATTTGTTTAGCCATTCATGTCTGCATGCATTTTGAAAAAGCAAAATTTTGCTTACAGTTTCCAAAGTAAAAGAACAGATTTCCTGTGTACTTCTAAAAATGTAATATTGTCTTAATGTCAAGATGCCAATCTGAAACAACTCATATAATAGGATCTAATTTACAGTGCGGAATCATTATCTTCTATCATCACAGTTAGCTGCAAATAATGAAGTAAAGCTGTATGGCACTTAAACAGAGGGAAATGTTCACATTAATGCAAAAAGTAAATTGGTGAGACCACGTTCACAGTTAGTGGTCTGTCTGTTTTCCCTCTGCCTCCTCCTCCACCTTTAATTTCAAGCATGAAACAGTATGGGCTAGAATAGTAAGGAAAAGACAGGTTTCTCTTCTTCCTCTGCTCAGCTTCAGAGAGCAGGAGACAAGTCTGCATTGGTTCTCTTGTAACCAAGTATCACAAAGCCAGGACAGGAGGTCACTGCATTCTGTAGCCTCAAAAGATGTGCAAAGCACAGCAAGGGGGGACTAACTTACTGGCCTTGATTCAAGATGTCTGTAAACAACAGTGCTGGAAAGCTGAGTGTCTTCCTACTGCATGCTTCTGTAAACAAGGTAAAAAGATGTAAAATCTGCATTTGGGTTACAGTGTAAGTGGTACTCAGCTAACTGCAGAGTGGTTTGGCCTTCAGGCTAGGAGAAGTTACCTAGCTGTCGTGGTTTAACCCCAGCTGCCCAACGGGTACCACCAACTGCTTGCTCATTGTCCTCCTCCCCTGTCAAGAGGATAATCAGAAAGTAAAGGTAATCCTTGTGGGTTGACATAAGTTTAATAATAGAACCAAAAAAACCCCCAAAAAACTGTGATGAAAAGGGAGGACTAAAACCCAAGAGAAACAAGTGATGCACAATAGAATTTCTCACCACCCACTGACCAATGCCCAGGCATTGGCTCCCAGCCAATTGCCCCCACTTTATTTAGTGAGAATGAGATTCTGTGGTATGGAATATCCCTTTGGCCAGTCCAGGTCACCTGTTCTGGCTCTGCTCCCTCCTGGTGTTGTGGCAGAGCCTGGGCATCTGAAAATACCTCGATTCAGAGGAAGCACTACCTAGCAACAACTAAAACATCAGTGTGTTATCAACATTATTCTCATACTAAACCAGTAACATAGCACTGTACAGATACATAGAGGAAAATTTCTTCTATTTCAGCTGAAACAAAACCACCAGCTTGTCAGCTTTTTCCTTCAGATAGGTGGAAAGCCAGTACCTGAGCCAAGGGTTGAGGAATAACCAAGTGAGTGCTACTGCAGCTGTGTGCTCTGTGGGATGCAGCTGGAGTCTGTCTGTGCCTCCAAATGGGTGTGGGCTACCTGCCTGGCACCTTCAAAATCTGGCCTGGGTGTTGTCCTTCCCTTATGCCAGAGGCTGCTTCTGCCTGTGAGAATTGTCTGTTGCACTAGCAGAAACAAGTTCTGGACAGCTGAAGATTAGAAAGCAGGCATCTATTAAAAAAAAAAGTTTAGTTTAAAAAAGAAGCAAACCCTTCCTTGTTCATTCTAGCAAACTAGAGGACAGACTGAAAACCTCCGGGACTGAGTACCCAAGCAGCTGCATGTAAAATGCAGCCAGAAAATGTTGCCTAGTCCAAAGGATCTACAAAACTCTCTTTTAGTACCTCACCACGCATGCCTTATACCTGTGTCATTTGCTGTGAATCCTAATCTGTCACAGGAACAAAGCCAGGAGAGGGATCAAGACAGTGACAAAGTCCTACTCCTCACAAGTACAGACTGCTAGTGGTGTGTGGGAAAGTGTACCTCGAGTATGAGCAAACGAGATGTGCCTCAAGCTGTCTTGAAGTCATGAACACTGTCAATATATACTGTTTTCCTGATGGAACTTGGCTTTGTCAGTGTCTAGGACTTTTGAAGAATAGAGGTCCCTGCCCTGTTTGGGAAGGCTGACACACCTCAAGGGAAGGAACATACTTTTGTTGTCCCTAAAGGTGAACAGTCTGGCCCAGTCACACTCCCAGAACACAGACCTGCAAAGAGGTCAAGTAAGGTCTCCTTCCTGATCTAGGACATCATGAATGAAAGACAGGCTTAAGGTTTTTTGTGAGAGAAGACAAACTGCTTCAGACACGAATTTCTCAAATGTTCTTTGAAAGTTTAAGTCCTTTTGCTTATTGCATTTCTCCCAAAGCATGCACAGAGATGCTAGGGTTTATTAACATAGCTTATGAAAGATGTTGCACTAATTACTTAGGTCTACATGATGTGTTAGGAGATGTGGGATTCATAAATGTGGCTTATTATTAAAAAATAAAAAATTGTTGGGGAGGCAAGATATGCACTGCAATATGCTTGCTTATCAAGCCTTTGGTCTTTCAATCTTCAAAGCATATCAGTATTTCCAGATGAATAAACTGTTTGTGAAGTGTTTGTTGTGCCCTGCTTGAGATGGATGACAGAAAATACCACTGTCAGATATTCAACTTTCTTAAAGTTTAAACAAAAACCCAAACAAATCCAGATATTTAAGCACATGTAAAGCTAGTTAGGTTAGTTTTGCATAAATTATTTTTCTTAGCATACTGTACCAAGGTGTAAAAGCATCCCCTATATAAATTGGGTTAGACTTACATTCTCCTTATTGTACAGAAAAACACTGAGGGGTTCCAAAATCCTCTTTCCAGAGAATCTCTGTTCAGAGTGCTTGATAACTCCAGGGTATCGTGTGCTCATGGGTTTGGGTGGGTTTTTTGCTTTTGTTTAGTTTGGGTTTGGTTGCCAGGCTGACATTTGGAGTTTTCTATTTTTTGGTGGATTTGGGGTTGTAAATCTTCAAGTAAAAATTTGGAGGTTTACAGAGGACTCACAATTGAAGTAATGACATGGTTTTAACAAGGCTCTTGCTTTGAGCTAGTTGTGTAATGAAGGGTTAATATTTTTTAAACAGATTCCTGAATCTATTTTGAAGATGGATGTGTTAGATTCTCTCATTATGTACACCTGTGCTATGTGCTTCTCTGATAGATGGGGCTTATATATTTGGACAGTTTTCTGCCATTAATTTCTAATTAGATACTTGTCAACAGTGTGAATTGGTATTACTTTTGTTCAGCAACCCTGTGATTGCTCTGTCCACCCTAATTAATGAACAGCTTCCTTATAAGTAGATTAATAGGGGTAGTCCCATTACCTAAAGTTATTTCGGTCACTGTGTTATAGTGCACCTCATTAGAGAATTGTAAAATGAAGCAGCATTTCAACTAGCTATTACCCAGTATCTGATTCTTTTTGTTTTGTCAGCTATTCTTTTAAATGTTTTTTTTGTGGGGTTTTTTTGAGAATGCCCTGACTTCTCCCCAGTGTTCTTATGCACATTTCTGTAAAATGTCATTGTGCTTAAGAGCAACAGCAAACATAGGAAACCTCTTGCTGTATTGATAGAGAAAGCCATAATGGAAAGATCTCCATGTTCTGCTTAATGCAAGGACAGAGGTTTATCTATTTAAAAAAAAAGGTCAGATACAGATACAGTGAGGTGTCCAGTGTCTATTAGAACTCTTTACACTTGCTCAGCCCAAATGCTGAATGTCTGTGTGAAAGAGTAAGACCATTAGGTAAACTGGAAGGTTGTAAGCAGCATTCACATAAGAAAGTCAGAAATCGTGGCAGAAGACTTGCCACACCCTGCATATATTGGCCTAGTACTGCAAACACGGGGAGCCAGTGGTGTTGTGCCCCATTGCTCTGCAGACAAAGAGAGTCACAGACACTCCTGAAGGACAGGATGCCATTGAGAGGGACATGGATAAGTTCAAGAAGTGGGTCCATGGGAATCTCATGTCTTCTAAGATGACCCAGTGCAAGGTGCTGCACCTGGGTCAGGACAACCCTCAGTATCAACACAGGCTGGGAGATGAACAGATGGAGAGCAGCCCTGCTGAGGAGGATTTGGAGTGCTGGTGGGTGAGAGTCTGGACATGACCCAGACATGTGCACTCACTGCCCAGAAAGCCAAATACATGCTGGGCCGCATCAAAAGCAGCGTGGCCAGCAGGCCAAGGGAGGGGATTCTGCTCCTCTCCTGTGCTCTGGTGGGACCCCACCTGGAAGACTGCATCCAGCTGTGGGGTCCCCAGCACAGAAAGGGCTGTTGAGATTAGTCCAGAGGAGGGGCCACCAAGATGATTAGAGCTATGAAGCCCCTCTCCTGTGAGGAAAGACTGAGAGAATTGGGATTGTTCAATCCAGAAAAGATAAGGCTTTGGGGTGACCTTATTGTGTCCTTCCACTACGTAAAGGGGGACCCACAAGATAGGTAAGGACTTTTTCACAAGGGCATGTAGTGACAGGACAAGGGACAATGGCTTTAAACTGGAAGAGAGTAGGTTTAGAGTAGATATTAGGAAGAAATTCTTTACTGTGAGGGTGGTGAAGTACTGGAGCAGGTTGCCCAAAGGCATAGTTGGTGCCTCATCCCAGGAAACATTCAAGGCCAGGCTGCATGGGGCTTTGAGCAACCTGCTCTAGGGGAAGGTGTCCCTGCCCATGGAAAGGGGTTTGGAACTAGGTGATTTTTAAGGTTCCTTCCAACCCAAACCATTCTATGATACTGGAGACAGTCCAGACATTCAAAGTCCACCTGGATGAGTTCCTAGGGTAAGCAGCACTAGGTGACTCTGCCTTGGCAGGGGGGTTGGACTAGATGATCTCCAGAGGACCTAATTATTCTGTGTGATAAGGTAAGCATCCACCTTCATGAAGTGTCTGTTCTTGTTCTGTTCCGTGTGTGTTCAAGCTCTCTGAAGTGTTGTCAGTTTGGGTCAAATTATAAGAGGCAGGGCGAAGCTAATGAAAACATTAGTATCTTTAGTTGCGTTTAGTTGCTACAGGCTTGCCAAAAGTTTAGAGACTACATCCACAGGTGGAGGAGAGACAGGAAAAACGTAGACCTTCCCACTGCTCCCCTGTGGAGAAGCATTATGGGCTCACTCTTGAAAAATTCAGTCTAGGGACTGAGCCAGCTGGCTCTGGACTAGGAGGACATGTGTTTGGTTTCCCATCCCACCCACTTTTCCGTCTCCCTTCCTCTCAGGGAGGCATCAAACTACTCTGATGTGGGAGTAGTGAAAGTGGGGCAGAGTGAAAGGTGAACACTGACCCCCTCAAAATTTTGTTCCTGATTTTTCTTTTCTCTTGAAGATGCTCATAACCATAATTTTGATCAACATCAAATTTAGAAAAAGAAGTAGACAAATCCTTCTTCTAGAAATGTTGGGGTAATACATGAAGCCACATTAGTTCCTTGAAACGTGAACACAGAGAGGATCAAGGTGTCTTGGACTCTGCTGTTTTACAGATATGAAGATATAAGAAACCTCAAACATGAAGAGAAGCAAACAAGTTTGTGGTGATATAAAGGATATTTTTTTCTATAAAACAAATCTTATAGGTTGTTTTATAGTTTAAAGAAGTGCATGTGTTTCACATCTCAACGGCATCACTGAGCGGAATATAGTTATTTGAAAGGCCCTGCAGAATTCTGCTGTTTAGTGAACACACAAACTTATCAGTTGTGGTTTTAGATATTTCGACCAAAGCCAGACAAAGGTTGCAACAAGAATTGGTGTCATTATATGCTAGGATGATGCCTCTTCAATAGGAAGGTAGCCAAGAAGAATATAAAACATAAAATATTAATATGTGGCATGCAAGATTTCACTTTTTAAAATTTATTTTGCTATAGCAAGTAAGCAATTGGCAGAGTAGCCATGCAGTAAGGGAACATGTAGGATGACAATGCTGTTCACACAAACTAGAGTTTAAACTAGAGTATAAAATTATTGTAACAGTGCTCCATGAAAGTGGTTTGTTTTTTTTTTTTTAATGAAATATCATGGCATAAAATTCAAATATAGTGGTGTTTATTGCAATGCTGATGGTGTACAGAACAACACAAAAAACTTGATCTGATTTAGAACTCGACCCAAGGCATGAAAATCTAATTCGATGGGAAGCTGCTGCACTGAAATATTTGAACCACAGTGTCTTAGGTAATATTTTTCTTTCCCTCAAGGCTGTTTACATGAGTTGCATGATTGGATGAATACAGCATGAATATCAATCCAAGCGAAGTGTTGGATAAATTTTAAACACAAACCTGTTATTCTAGTAGTATGCAATCCAACTGTTATTCTAGTAGTCTAGGAAGATTGTTTTCTATTTGTTTATTTGTGTCAACATATACAGCTACCTCGCTTCTGGGGATTAAGCACAAGAAGGCTAAAATCTCAGTTTATTGATTCAATCTCTTTGGTTAGTACCATTGCTAATCATAAAACTTTTTATCATTCGGGCGATATGAGTCTACCTGGGGTATTCAGAGTGCATCTTGATTTCAATGTGTATTTCCAGTTTGGAAAGTACAATTCAAGTACAGTCATATTTACATGAGAACAGAAAAGAAAACAATTCAACACTTCCTACGCAGAGATCAGAGACACAGTAGGGCAAGGGGAGATAGAGCATATCTGAAAATGGAGATGGATCATTGCTGCTGGGTAAAATGGGAAGCATGGGAGAGATGGCAGCTACATTAGAATCCAGCCCTTCAGGTGCTAAACAACCTGACCCTTCTTACACTAGTGACCCCTCTCACACCAGGAATGGGCAACTTGGTGTCTTTACTGTCTTTGATTCTGTCTCTCTAAGTGTAGTACTCAAAACTGGAGGCTCAGTGATGATTGTCATCAGTGTGAAGTAGAACAGACCATTTGCCTTTCATAAATGCAGCACATCTCCCCAGTTTCATATGCATTAGATGGTTGTTTTGGTGAGAAGGACTCCTACTTCACTCTTGTGCACTTGAAACTCCCGTCCTTGGAGGCTATGGTCCTTTTGCAGCTAGGTGTTAGATTTAGCAATAGAAAATCAATCACTTCATTCTTTATTGTCTTCCATCTTCTTGCACTGCTTGTCCAGTTTATCATAGTCATACAAGCTTTGTCCTCCAGAGTATTTTGCTACTTCTTCATCTTGGTGTCATCTACGTACCTCCTTTTTTCCACAGTTTCTATATGAATGCTATATCTGTTTTTTTCCTCAAAGTCATCAGGGGAGATGCAGAAGAGAGACCCACACAGGCTGCATAGATGCTTTGCTCTGGAGGTACTTCTCCAAGCCTGGCAATAATCTTTGCTAATATGTTTTGTTGCAAATGGTTGTGTATTTTGTCCAAGCTCGTTGTCATGGGTTAGCATAGTTTGAGTTTTTGAGGAAGACTCCTTCAGCCTGGGAAGTGATTTTTTTGCACAGAGGTGCTTACAGTTTTCTCTAGACCTGACCTAACCAATCAACTGGCTAGTTGGAATATTGACAACTTCTTTAAGCCACTTAAGAAGCTTGGTACGCCTCTGTGATCCACATTTAAGAACGAACAGAGCCCGGGAAGCTCTCTCTGACTTCCGGCCTTCGGACAGGTAACTGGGGGAGGCCCGGGGCACGGCCCAGGGGGCCAGGCCCTGCTCTGCCCGGCCGGGCCGGCCAGGAGACCACCCTGGAGCGGCCCTGTTCCATCTGCAGTCCGGCCCGGCCCGGCCCCCCCCAGCTCTGCTCCGACCCCAGCCCTGCTTCGGGCAGGCCAGGCCCCCTCAGCTGCTCCGGACGGGCCATGCCCCCCCTCACCCACTGCTGCTGCCC